>CM029517.1:48649583-49073993 GCA_017140615.1 Eucalyptus cladocalyx
TTCTCAGTCTGCACTGTTTGCATTTCACTGGATCCATTTATAGGTGATTTTTGATATCAAATAAAGGAGTGTGGTAGGCAGTGGTTGAGAGAGAGTGAGAGAGGAGGAAGGGAGGAGAGGAAAGAAGGGGGTGGGGTGTGTGGGTGGGGGGAGATTCAACATTGCTGTATCTTTTCGTGATAAAATATTGGTGAAGATTGTGCTCGTTCAACATTTGTGGTTGCACTGTCAGACGCAAGGCAACAATGTATTTTCAGCACTGAATAGAGCAACCTTGATTTTTACTTGTAGAAAGTTCTATCTTTAAATATGTTACTCTATGTAACATGTATTGACTTATAATCAACACTATTTCCATGCTTGCAGGAAAGAGAATCAGCTCTCCGCTCATTTAAGACTGGCAGGACTCAATTCTAGTTGCTACAGATGTTGCAGCTCGTGGTCTTGATATTCCACATGTTTCCCACGTGATCAATTTTGATCTTCCGAATGACATAGATGACTATGTCCACCGGATTGGACGAACAGGACGAGCAGGGAAGTCTGGTTTAGCTACTGCCTTCTTTAATGAGAGTAACTCATCAATGGCAAGGTCATTAGCTGAGCTGATGCAAGAAGCAAATCAGGAAGTTCCAGCTTGGCTCTCCAGGTATGCTGCTAGGTCGTCATCATATGGTGGAGGAAGGAATCGTCGCTCTGGTGGAGGCCGGTTTGGTGGTCGTGACTTCCGGAGGGATAGCTCTTTTAATAGGGGTGGATCTGACTACCATGGTGGGGGCGGCAGCAACAGTTTTGGATATGGAGGATCATCTGGAGGGTATGGAGGATCATCGGAGGCTATGGTGGAGGTGGTTATGGCCTGGTGTCACCAGTGCATGGGATTAAGTAATGAAATTTACTCTTCACTTGTTTCTGAAGTGCAACAGTGGCATTCATGCTTCTGCTGGTTATATTATGTCTTTGTCTTGTCTAAGTGGTTCAAGCTTTATACTGTTTGATAGTATGTCTCACGGTTGATGAGGGGGATGTATTTCTCACATTGGTGCATGCGCAGATGGAGGGTTTTGGAATGCTGATGGGTTTGGATTAGACATTTCCCTATACAGTGGGGAATCATTGCTTTCCTTGAATGGATCCATTCCGTCTTTGTTGATTCTGATGGGTGGATGGGTTGATTCTGGTGGGTGGATGGGTTGTAGAATATCTGTTGGGAGTGTAAAGGGGTTTTTCTGTCGGCCCTGTTCCTTTTTTTCTCAATAGGCATATTCTTAGTGACCCATTTTCGTAGGGTTTCGAAAGGTTGATGAGTTTCTTGTCCTCCCCATTTTATACAGAGGGTCTTATGTCCCCCAAGCTAAGGAATTTAACATTTCATGGTTTCTTGTAACATTTTGATGGTGATTGAACTGACAGACACCTCTTATTAGAAGCAGCTTATTTTGCACTTCTCCTTTTCTACTCATCCATTTCAAATGTCGGCCGATAGATTATCATTTGTCGGTGCACCTCCAATTGGCTTTGGGGCAGCGTGTTTCAACGGTGTTTTAACTACGTTTTGGAGCTCCCTGCTTCATACAGTTGGTTCTTTCATGATTGATGTACTCTGGATGTTGGTGGATGTAGTGATGATGTAGCAAGTAAGCAACTCCCTGTTTTGTGATGGCATCGAGCATGATGTTCCCACCAATCAATGATAAGTGGGTTAGATGTTGCATCATTTGAGCAGGGTGAAGGCCCATCAGGTTCTGGCTGGAGCTAGACATCCTGACGGGGCCTTGCCATTTCAAGTGCGATTCGCATATCGGACGCCAGCAACTACAAAAATTGCCGTCAACGGAATTGACTACTTTTCAAATGTAACTCGTGATGAATTTTCCAAATCTAGTGACTTGACATTACTCACGAGCGCGAGACCAAGGATTTGCCCGATTGATTACGAAAAAAAAAATTATACATTAGTTCCTGAAAAATACCACGTTATCCCTATGAATATAGGAAAGAAGAAAAAGATCTTTTTTTTTTTTTCGTTCCTATTCTTCTTTCTGAAAAAGGGGGGTTTCAAAAAAAGGATTATTTCGTTCCTGATAGTCATTTTTGAATCTGTGGATAGGAGCATACTCTGAATCGGAATTGTGGGTAGTACTACTTGATCATTTCTACTAACTTAAAGTCCCAATTATTATTCTTTTTATCTTATGTAAAAATTATTTTTGGATAATTTACATAAAAAATCTCCATTACTAATCCTTTATGTATTTTGGTGTTCCTAACCATCCACTGATTTTTGCTCAATCACCCGTTAGGGTAATACATAGAAACCAGAGTGAAAACTCTATACGGTTGATCTTTTGAGTTGAGCCCGCTTCAAGCCAGGATGACTAATCAACCAATCTTGGGGTAAAAGTCTTGCTTATATTTACTTTTTTTTTTCTTGTACGTAGGAAATGAGACTCCATTTTTTTACTGCTAATTTCTAAGCTGTTTTCTTTCACTCATACAACTATCTGATTTAGGTTATCTAAAAATATCCAATTTAGATATTTGTACCCTGTCGAGGTAAGGAACCATGGCATATATGTTTGGAAAGAAAGAGGTGTTTCCACGACTCTACCAAAAGCCTGAATTCTTATTTGCGGTCAATTTAACTCTTTTCCCCTTAATGAGCGAGATAACGGTAAGGACAGTCTACCGGGGCAAGGGCAGGCGGCCAAATATGATGTGATGCGTATGACGACAATCGACGACAGTCGAGACAATTTTTATTGCAAAGGTATAATTCTGACAGAGATGACTTCAAATGTTGTTTGCATGGTTAGCCATTTAAAGACGAGAAGCAAGGAAAACAACAGTATGGTACGATCCAACAATCAACATTCATCACTTGACCTTCATCAATTGGGTTCACGGTCCGATAAGCACAAAGACAGTGATCATTCAGACTCCCCTGGAGATCATTTCCTGGAACCGTTTGAACGATTCCTCGCGCTGAATCCTTAGCTGGTTCCGGAAGTTCCTGATGAAAGCGTCTGCCAGCTCATTTATGTCTGCATTGGCATCCATGTCCAATCTCTTCCTTGTTACTCTTGTCTCATCGTTCTCTCTCCCTTCTCACTCGCTCTGCGGTTGACACGGGCAGATGAAGCTGGAACCTCCTGGTGCTTCTGCTCCATCTCGCAGTGTTGGATGGGTTTTGCTTGACAAGGGCGTCTGAGATTGTTGCCGAATCGATGAGCAGAGAACCCCGCATCGATGCGTATATATAGTAAAAAAGAACGCGCCTTAACGAGGACGAGTTTGGCATGAGTGAAAGCAAAAGGAGGAAGGCATAGAGAAGTTAAGATAATATTCAAAGATAAGCTAAGGGAAATGTGCAAGGGACTTCATGGGAAACGTTGTGGTTGAATGAACAAACAGAAGAAAACAGCGAATATAATATTGCCACCTTCCTTGGTGTTCTCCATTTCTTTAAGGTTTCTTCTGCTAAAAGGAGATGGCACTGGCCAATTTTTTTGATCTTTTTGGGTACGAATCTTCCAGGCTCTCTCTTGAAGATGTATATATTTATATATAAATTATTACGCGACCACATGCGGGAAGTACAACTTTCTAACAATCCTTTGGGAGCCATTGAAAGTCAACATGATTTCTTTAGGCTCCATTTGTTAAAGAGACTCGATGCAATTGAGAAAGAACATATTTCATAGCAAATATTTCGAAATCAGCTCGTACCTTTTCCTAATTAGAATTTATCGTTTCAAATTCATATCGATATTGGCAAATTAACAAACAAAGGTGGGGTATGCTCGCCGTATCGATTGTAATCCATTGCAAATCGTCGAATTCAGCCCTCACGGTTCATCTATGCATTCTCTTGGATGTTTTGATGAATCAAGCATTTCATGTTGGATGTGTATTGCCCATGTCATGCATATAGTTCACGAGATCAGGGAAAATGGTTATTTCCCCAAGACGGGGGCCATGCTTTCACGTTATAAAAAGCCGTGAAAAACTGAATTATCACTATATCAAAAATGAAAATAGATCCGTGGGGCAGTTTCATGCCCGTGCCTCTAAATTACAAAAGAAAAGAAGAAAAAAAAAAACAAAGTTTAAGAGCCATCACGAGATGGTGGAGGTTTGTCGGAAAGAGGGATGTGGACCTTTTGACCTTGGAGAAGTCAAAACACGACACAACATCCAACTTTGTGCACATAAACAAAAGCAAATCATCCAACTTTGACCCATGTTTTCCTTCTTTCCCTCGACGCCTAGAGATTAAAGAATGAAGGCCATGTCCGATAATTTACTTCCTATTTATTCAGCATTACACTTTGGTGGTGATCTAGGATAGTCATACCATGGACCGAATCTATTTTCCAAGCAACTTCTCGAGGTATTATCGGTGGTCTGAAAAATACACTTAAATTGTGCTTGTTTCAATATGCAATTGTCTAGGTTTTTTTACCTAATCCCCCATGGGTCCAAGCACGTAAGTTTAACAATCTCGTGCATCCAACTGATGTTTCGAAGTTAAGTTCACGTTGCATTCAGAATTTCTTCGCGAGCTCCAGATTGATTGATTTAAATGAGTGATTTCTAGTCAAGAAAGGGAGTTTTCACCTTCTTGATATGACACGGAGAGCGTGTCGCTCTCGCATCATGATTGAGATTCGCAAGAGATTATTTGATTGTGAGTAGCGTTAAACTAGCAGTACGAGCAACTCCAAATTGATCAGGTGTAAATTCAAATGCGCACACACGAGAGAAAGTCTCTCCTCCTATCAAACCAAGTGGGGCTTCGCCACTTCGATCGCACGCCATCAGCAAGAGCTCGTAAAGCGCAAAGAAATCGAAGGATTCCAATAGCCCAACTCGTCATTTCTCAAAGGTCGCCTCGAAAGCATTTTTTGGACAGATATTTAATAATATACCATAACTTTTATTGGAATATTCTTCTCGCGTCACGTGAATTTATAATTCTGAAAAATAAAATAATACCCATTAAACACGCCCAACGAATGGCAAGTGCCCCCCAGCTACCAAAACGCCCATTAACAATTTTTTTTAATTTTTTTTTTTTCAAGAACCAGGTAAAGGAAAGTGGCTACTTTGATCCATGAAACCGGTGTCGTTTTGACAATTGAAATTTCTTTTGGCTAAATTCGAGATCGCCCGTTAACCAAACCAAAGCAACGTCACATCATAAAATTGCAAATCGAACCCGGGTAAAGCAAACAAATAATTTTACCTGTTGCAAATCAGTGGATCAATCGAATGGACCCGACGATACTCGCACGCATACATTCCGCATCTGCCTGACCGGTCTCACTCAAATTATGTGCATCGTCCTTCTTTATTCAATCCGAAATCCAAATGATCGACATCGTTAAGCCAGCGAAAATGGAAAGGTTTGGATCGACCACCTAATCAAAGACAACATCGTCCGTATCGAACAAGAAGAAAGAAAAAAAAGAAAGAAAGCGCGATCGCTCGAACCGAATCAAGCGCCCCACATTCGATTCGGTATCAACAACGCCATCATCAGGACTCCGCACACGATCTCTAGTGCCCACCACCTCTTCGTCGTCCGATCCCCGCCGTGGCTCTTCGCTTCAGCCGATCCACCACCAGTGCTCGTGGAATTCGCTGAAACATGACGATTAGTGAGCCCAGCAAAGAAAATTGATCACTGGGTTCATTTGCTATGTGAAAAAAAGGAATCACGCGTTGATGATGAAAAGTTACCGCTAGCGGCCGGGGTGGCCGTGGCGCTGCTGACGGTGGTGCTGTTCGCGGCCCCCCTGAACAGCTTGGCATCGGTCGAGTTGGCCGGCAAGTGCAGGAGATCTGCATCATTATACTCGAGGCGGATCAGTATCGATGAGGAGCGGCGGGTTAAGTAAGGCTCGAAAGAAGGGGGGAGGCGGGGCACGTACCGACGCAGGCGGAGATGTTGGCGGGGGCGTGGCAGGCGGTGGGGAGGCCGAGGGCGAGGGTGGCGTTGATCTTGAGGCCGAGGCTGGGGTCGTCGCGGTCCTTGATGAGGATGCACAGGCACTTCTTGCTCTTCTGCAGCACCCCCTTCAGCCCCGTGCAGCAGTCGATGGTGGGGGACTTGGCGTCCCCGCCCACGTACGGCAGGCAGCTCGCCAGCCCCACCAGCTGGTCCGCGCACTCCGCCCGGTCCTGGTCCAGGTCCGACCGCCCCGACCCCATCACCGCCGCCGCCGTCACCGCCACCGCGAGCAGGCAGCGCAGCCTCGACGCGGGGCTCTCGCACTTCCTCGACACCATCATGTACGTTCGCCCGTGCCCGCGCGCCTAAGCCTCGAGATCGAGAGAGAGAGAGAAAGGGGAAAGGGATTAGTGCGAGGTGAAGAAGCTCGACGGCTCAGGTTGTCCTCTTTTAATCTACGCAAGTGGGGAGGAGCTCGCGAACGAATTTCGGTGTCTCTGTTTTTTTTTTTTTTTTTTAATATTAGCCTGAGTGGATTAGTGTAGGTAGAAGGGACGGGGGATGATTGAAATGATTGTGGTGTGCTTTTGGATAAGCGAATGAAGTGACGCCAGTGACCGAAGGCAAAGAAAGTCACATGCGAGGCTCGGAGTACCATCCGTGCCCCCCGACATAGGTCGGCCACGTCCCCTGGTCTAACGGACAAAGAAAGAAAAAGAAAAGGCTAAGCTTTTTCAGCGTCATCCGATGTATGTCCAAAGGCGATAAACCAATGTCGACACATTATGGTGGTCTAGGTCTCAAATAGGCTGGGTCGCGCTTAAAAGGATCGAGTTCTCCTCTGATCATGCATCTGATTCGCGAGTTCTAACTTGCGCATGTTGTTTGCGTACAAAACCTAACTGAAATCCAACATGGGTAGGTTCTGTATTTGTAACCCGACAGCGTAATATCGGTAGGAGAATAGAGATTGAGAAGAATGCGAATCTCACTCGAATTGAGTGTACCCGATAATCTTCAGTGGCTACTCTGTGCTTCCCTTGTCTAGGAACATTGCTTTTTTTTTTTTTTAATCTGGTTTTACGTCGTGTTTAATGGGAGACAAAATTAGTAAATTTTTCGTCCTCTGCTCGTGTCTGGTCCTTTCGGGGCGGTCAGTCAATTCCAACTGTGGATAGGGTGGAACTATAATAAAATGGATTTAAGACGCTCAATTAATCCGAGTTATATAAACTCAACGCCAACCCGTGAAGGTGACGATTCCCATTAGAATGTTTGTTTTTCTCTTCTCCAGATCAAGAAGCCCGCCCGTGATACCAAGAGTCTCTCCAGTCCGTGATTACCATTCTAGCTGGCCTGGTCCCACCTTATTAGTTCAATAAGAAAAAGAGAACATTAGATCTTTATCTGGACACACTATATTTAAAAAAGAGTACTTTAGGATACGAGATTACGGCAAATTATTTCATGTGTCCTTTGCGTTGCTCATGTCGAAAAATTTAAAATTGATTTTCCAACGGATCGTTTGAAGATTCCGCCTGTCCTCTTTTCCCAAATGAGAACGCACGAGACGGATTCCCATTCGGACAGAAGCAAGCATCCGGACTTTTTAGCAGCAGCACTGCACATTTTTTTAACCCGTGGGAAAACCTTTAACGAAATGCCTACTTTCTCCCCTCGCATGTGAAGAAAAGAAAGCACGTCCGTCGTCCCACTTTCTTTCTTCTGATGTACTGCCGCTGATTTTTCTTCCCAACTCAGAATTCATTCGTTTGATGTAAAAGGACTCTGCACTTTAATTGCAGCCGTACCTGGCCACTGCGCCGTCCCAACAAACCCACTAAAGGAGAGAGAAGGAAGGAGATGAGGGCTCTCTGACTCGTCGAATGGAGCTCCAACTTCCACCTACCGCCTGTTCCCCACTCGACCGGGGAAGAAAGCTTGCAAAAATTGTGGTCGTCAATCATCCCAAAACCTAGCATGCTTGTCCATCAAAATATGATATTTAAAGAACGAATGGCCTTGTTACCGAATGGGCCTAGACACTCGTCCATCTTATGCATTGATCGCATATGACATGAGAAAGACATTGCTTCGAAAACAACGAACTTTATCCTAGAGTACTTATAGATGAAAGTGATGATTTATTAGGACATAGAAAAGGAGACTGAAGTAGTAATCTTTCATTGGACCGATGGTCCCCGTGATAATAACTTCCAATCGAAACTATGTGCATGAGTCGACACAATGTCCAATGCGCTTTCAATTATAAAAATAAAGAAAGCATCTTGATATCAAGAGAGGAGTTGAGGGGCCTTCTTTACCAAATCATGATCCGATTTTGTTTCAAATTTCCCAATCATTTTCCTTTTCAAGTAAAAGGATAGGAAAGAGCAACCATTATCAGCGACCCTTTTTTTGGACATTACTACATTAGTTCCTCATTGCGACAAAATGTTTAGTTTGGACCAAAACTTCTCATTTGGAGTGACCATAAAACCGTTCCCCACCACGGTGCTAGTGGAAGAAGAGTCATAGTTATCCTACACCTTGGCATCGTGGAACCTACCTTGTGGAGATCTAGTGAGGTGAACCCACGCCCAGGCGAGACCATCCCTAGCTAGCCATTGCCCGTGGCTAGTACAGGCTAGTGACTACCCACAAGCATCTGGAAAGAAAGAAAATGGAAAAAAGAAGACGGAAAAAAGAGATATTGAAAAAAAAAATGTGAAAATTGTCCACAACAAATCCTAGTTATGTCATGTAAAATGATCGGTTGACTAAATCGTAATGTCAGTGATATTCACTCAAAGTTAACTGGAATGACTACATTGACCAATCGTTAAAAATGAGAAAATTACCAAAAATTCTTGAATTTATTCTAATTGAAACCTTTTTTTTTACCGCCATGTGATTTTACCAATCACTCTACCTTGCAGTTGATTTTACCAATCACGATATTCAAACAACATGGCTTCGTTCTCCTTTCATAAAATAAACAACTTTAAAAAATAAGATAATTTATTGTTGGAACCAAAAGAATGACAATAAACTTTGGAATCTTGGAATAAGAACACTAGAAATTTGAGGGAGAAATTTTTATTGAGAATACTTTCTCTTATTTGTGTATTCGTGGACTATGGCTTGTGGCTTGATCCCTTTATATGAGAATTGAAGTTTACAACGCCAATGATTACATAACAACCCACAAATGTCAATGATGGGAATTTAATGCCTAAAACAAAACAGTCTCATACATGTAATCATAAACACAATCAAAACGCACAATAAAGTAACATAAGTCTTCAATAACTTCCATTCTTCAAATCCATGTAGCCTACCATAAAGTTTTTATGGCTCCTTCAATGCGTGTAGGTTTCTCATCCAGCAATCATCATTCGATAATCAATTTTATTTAATTTAAATAGCCTCCCTTAAAATTGATTTTGGAATTCAACAACTCCAAGCATCGTCTTCAATTTTTCAAATAAATAATGATTTAGTCAAAATATCTGCAATCTGATCTTCCGATTTGCAAAAGTTAAGCTCAATTTTGCCACCTTTGACTTGCTAGCGAATATAGTGATACTTGATATCGATGTGTTTACTCCTGCCATGAAAAGCATGATTCTTGGCCAAAGCCATAGCTTTGTTATCACACATTATTTTCGTAGGACCTGCTTGTTTGTGCATCAATTCACATAGCATCCAACTAGGCCATATTGCTTGACATGCCGTTGAAGCTAATGCTATGTATTTTGCTTCAGCGGTCGAGAGTGCAACAACTTGTTTGTTCGAGGACCAATAAATTACTTCTGATTCGAGAAAAAAAGTATATCCAGAAGTACTCTTCCGAGTCTCGGTATCACCTGCCCAATCACTGTTTGTGTATCTTACCAAACTGAAATTGTCAGTATGAGAATATAAAATCCCATGATCTAGTTCCACTAACATACCGTATAATTCTTTTTGCTGCTTGCAAATGTGATTGGTATGGTTTCTCCGTAAATCGCCTAATAATTCCCACACCATAAGTAATATCTGGCCTTGTAGAAGCCAAATATCTTAAATTGCCAACAATGCTTTTGAAATAAGTGGGGTTCACTGCTTCACCGGTTCCTTCTTTATTAAACTGCAACTGTTCTGCTACAGGAGTCTGTATTGGTTTGAGTGATTCCATCTTGAATCACTTTAGAATATCATTAGCATATTTCTGTTGTGAAATAAATATGCCATCATTTGTCTACTTCACTTCAAGGCCTAAAAATAAGACATTAATCCTAAATCTGTTATCTCAAAATGACTAGTCATAGCCTCCATGAATTCAGCAAACATCTCTTCACAACTCTTTGTAAATATCAAATCATCAACATAAAGGTGCACAACTATTATGTCACCGTTAGTGTTTGACTTGACATACAGTGTAGGCTCATATGGGCATTTTCGAAAACCATGCTCTAACGGGTACGTGTCAATTCTTGTGTACCATGCTCGAGGTGCTTGTTTTAGCCCATACAATACTTTCTTTAGTTTATAAACTTGATTTTCATGCCCTTTCTTCTCATAAACCCGCGGTTGCTCCACGTAGACTTCCTCTTCAAGAACACCATTAAGAAACGCTAATTTCACATCCATTTGGTGGATCTTCCAACGATTTTGAGCTGCAAGTGCTAAAATCATCCGAATGGTATGAGCCACTGGTGCAAATACTTCAAAAAAATCAATACCTGGCTTTTGCTTGTAGCCTTTTACGACTACCTAGCTTTATATCAGTCCACTTGACCGTCTGGCTTGTACTTCGTCTTGTACACTCACTTGACACCAATAGGCTTCTTATTGGGTGGTAGAGAAGTTAGCTCTCATGTGTCATTCTTTTCAATGGAGTGGATTTCTTCATCCATTGCTTGGATCCACTTCTCATCTATTGCTGCATCATCATAGGATATGGGGTCACATTCTGCAAATAAAGAAAAATTTATCATAGTTTCATCAGTGATTCCTTCATTATCACTATCATCATCTCTTGTGATTACATAATCCTTGAATCTTGATGGAATCTCTCGCAATCGCTGTGAACGACATATCGGTAGTTCTGAAACTGCTCTTGGTGAAGAAATTGGACTACTAGGCAAAAATGATGGATCTTCAGTTGAAGTTTTTTTTTTCTCTCTCGCCAATAATTCATCTTCAATGGTGATGCTTTTCTGGTCAAATCTTCTGGTTCCAATCCCAGGCTTCATCTTCAAGAAACTGGACATCCCGTGATGATAATTTTCTCAATGACTGGATTATATAGCTTATAACCCTTAGTCATGTCACTGTAGTCTATGAAGATGCACTTTTGGCTTTTGTCATCCAATTTTTTCCTCCGTTCGTCTGGTAATATGGGGATATGCTACACACCCAAATACTCGTAGGAACGAAACATCTGGCTTGTTGCCACTCCAAGCCTCTTCCGGTGTTCTTCCAAGAACACTCCTTGTTGGACACTTGTTTAGCGAAATACAAAGACACGAACGGCCTATGCCCAAAACTTCTTGGGCAAATTTTTAGCCTTTAGCATACTTCTTGCCATTTCAGATATTGTCATATTCTTTCTTTCCGGTATACCATTTTGTTGGGGAGTATAGTTGGCAAATCAATTGACGTTTCACTCCATGAATTTTACAGTATTTATCAAATTCATTCAAGTGAATTCTCCCCTCTATCTGATCTCAACGTCTTTAAAATAAAGCTACTATACTTTTCAACATAGAATTTAAATTCTTTAAACTTCAAAAAAGCTTTAGATTTTTCTCTAAGAAAATATACCCATGTTTTTCTGGTAGAATCATCCACAAAAATTAATGTATACCTTTTTTGTGTGAATGATTCCACCTCAACAGGGCCACATATGTCTGTATGTACCAACTCCAAAGGTTGTTTTGCTCTTCTGGCTTTTCCAACTAGAAAGGATTCTCGATGTTGTTTTCTAAGAAGACATCCTTCGCATGAGCGATCTGGAATGTCAATCAAAGGCATGTCGGTCACCATCTTTTTCTGGACTAGTAATTTTAGTCAACGAAAATTTAAATGACCAAATTGAAGATGTTGCTATCTTTCATCACCACTTGAAAGTCCAAAAGATTCTTTGTTTGAAGAGTAAAAGGGAACATCCAGTTCTTTGTCATCTACACTGTCATGATCAATTTATTGTTTACACCCATAATAGTACAAACTCCATTTTCAATGTGGACTTTATGGCCTCTTTCGGAAAGTTGCCCAACACTTAATAAGTTCCAAAAAAGTCATGGCACAAAATAAACATCTGCAAGAGTAACATTAGTACCATCTTTTGAGTTGATATTAACATCACCTTTGCCCATTACAAGAACTTTGGATTTGTTCCCAAAATTAACTTCAATGCGAATCATCTCGTCCAAGTGTGAGAATAACTCCTTTCGGCCGGTCATATGATTACTGCACCCAGTATCAAGGTACCAAAGGTTGGTGTCCATGATGCTTGAGTCATCCTTCTTGCATGCTAGCACCACATTTTCCTCAGCATTAATGGTATGCGCCTATTCTGCCTGCTCGTATGCCACATTTGTTTGACATTCGAATTTGTTACACCTAAAACACTTGACTTTTTGATTTGTCACGTGTTTTATATTTTCCAATGGAATTGAAATTTCCACGTCCGCATCCTCGACCACCTCCACGACTTCGGCCAGCTTGATGGCCTCCTTGACTTGATTGAGCGACCCGACTTTGCAATGCTTGCTCGGAATTCGAACCGATGGACTTTTGATTCATTCTTTGCTCATGCGAGCATAATGAACACATCAACTGCTCCAATGTCATGGTTGACATATCTAGCGCTTCTTTGATCGCCGCGACTAAGTAGTCAAATCTTTCAGTCAAAGACCACAAGATCTTTTCTATGATTCAAACATCTTGGAGTTCTTCACCATTAATCCTCAGTTGGTTAATAATGGTTTGCACGCGATCAAAGTACACCGAGATTGATTCAGAGTTATTCAAGTATAAAGACTCAAAATCACCTCGAAGTGTTTGAAGCCGCATCCGTTTGACACAATCATGGCCTTTGTAGGATTGTTGCAAAATATCCCACACTACTTTCGTGGTCTCGCCCTTGATATTTTTTCAAATATAACTTCCTCTACGGATTGAAAGATTGCAAACAATGCTTTTTGATCTTTCTTCCTAGATTCCATCAAAATATCTTTCTCCTCCCTTCTTAAAGCATCGAATGCTTTAGCATCAACCACTTCAATATAGCCATTCTCCACAAGATTCCACAAATCTTGCGATTTGAAAAGAACCTTCATCTGGACATACCAATTGTTGAAATTCTTTCCGTTCAACTTTGGAAGTTGCATTTGAATAGAACTGGTGGATGCCATTTCTAGCTTTGATACCAAATGTTGGAACCAAAAGAATGACAATAAACTTTGGAAACTTGGAATAAGAACACTAGAAATTTGAGGGAGAAATTTTTATTGAGAATGCTTTATCTTATTTGTGTCTTCGTGGACTATGGCTTGTGACTTGATTTACAACTCACGACTTCATTCCTTTATATAGGAATTGAAGTTTACAAACACTAATGATTACATAACAACCCACAAATTTCAATGATGGGAATTTAATGACTAAAACAAAACAGCCTCATACACGTAATCATAAACACAATCAAAATGCACAATAAAGTAATAGAAGTCTTCAATAACTTCCATTATTCAAATCTATGTAGCCTACTATAAAGTTTTTATGGCTCCTTCAATACCTGTAGGTTTCTCATCCAACAATCGTCATCCGATAATCAATTTTATTTTATTTAAACATTTATATTGCTCAAAAAATGTTTAGGCACAGCAAGCATTTGATCGTAAAAAATTATTTTTTCATCGTCTCATTATCCAAAACTATAAAAATAATTCGCAATTAGAAAAAAAAACACATTTTTCGATTGCTAACTTCTCACGAAACAAACGGCTCAAAAAGATTCACGCACGCTGTAAATGCAGCTCTGTTAAACAGGTGGTCCAAATCCAGAGTAGGTACATATTATGTGCTTGAACATAGCAACAGGGAAGAGTACTGTTGGGAAGGGTGGCTTCATTTATTAGTTTCTGAGTCGTTGCGACTTGTGATCGTGTGGCTATCGTGAATCCTCGTTACGCAAATTGAGCACCATGGATGCGTTTCCTCTTGCGAAGAGCTAAGGCCTAGCCATGTGAACTTGTCATTCTGACTTCCAACTCCTCCTGTGCACATTCATGAGCATTATTGTGATACAATGGCTTGAGGGACCATCCTCATTGTCCTCCTTCCATGGACATTGTCGTGATCACTCTGCGTCGGATACTCGTACTGATGTTTCTGGTTAGTGGTCATGCATCATTGTGGCAAAACGAAGAAATCGAAGCTGTCCTAATCCATGGTTTTCCCTAGCTTGCGTTGAGCTGCCACATGAATGTGCATTAACTCTCATGGGCAATTTGCCCTCAACCACTCGTCTGGAGTATTCTCTTGGCTTGTCCTATGTCGAAACATCAGGCCATTCGAGTTTAACTCGTGCTGTGATGTCGGTAGTTTGGACACGTTGCTGTTGGTTTAGTGACCAGGCATCCTAATCATGCTTTTAGATGGTTTTTATCATCTGAAGTCTGTCTCGAGTGATTAATCGACAGAGCCTGTCGTTTCTCAATTCACGCAGCTGACGAGCAACTGCTAATGCCGCTGGTGTCGGTTCGGTTCAAGATGAGTGAAAGAGGAAAGGCCACGGGGGTACTAAACTACATGAGAGAGTGGTATTGAGTTGAGGATCTATTTAATCAAATTGATGGAAAAGATGGAGTAAGAACTGAGGTAGGCTGAACACTGCAGACCATCTTAACGTTCATCTTTGGTCGAAATGCCAGAGAAAAAGAACGGTTATACAGCTATGGGTTATCCATACAGTGATTTTTAGCGGGACAAGGCCCGACTGCAAAACCCAACACAGTACTCATTAGCTAGTTGGGATTGCTCTTAGCGTCTTCTGATGAACAAGGTCTTTTGTATATGTCCAATGTACCTATATGAGCAGAATAACCCCAACCTATATGGATCATATGGACCTATGCGGAACCCATCAAATAAAAAGGCAATGCATTAATGTTGGACTCCCGTGCGGACTATTTGATAAAGGGAGTATATACACCTATACAGCAAGCTACAATGCTGATACATGCGATCTATTTTTGGGTATTGCAGCTATTTCTAGATAAGAGTTTCTCTTCGGGCCAACTCATATGTTTGCTAGAAACTAGAAGAACGGTTATCGATCAATATCGGTGAGCAAGCCTAGTTAATTAATGGGGTTGTTGAATAATGAATATGACTGTCACTTAATCAGCTTTGTTGCTTTTCTAACACTTCACTTCTGAAAGAGACGAGTTCTTTGTATCGGCAACATGGAGCCCAAAAGATAAGTGGGAGGAACCAAAAGGAAGCAGCAAGCAATGTCTGACATTTCCTATATGTAGGCGTTCATTCAGTAAAGCGGGAAATAATGGAGCCGTGCCTTGACCTATAACCTCAAGATTTTATACAGGGTGTGGTGGGTGGGAATCTTCTGAAGTTCATCTGGGAAGTGTTCCTCATTTGCCTTCATTTTTTCGTATAATTGATCTGCTAATTAGGTCCTTCTTTTGCGAGATATGGGAAACTCGCTTAAAGACCATCCGGCAATGGAAGTTGGATTAGGGCAGACGCGAGATTTGAGGCTTTGGAAACACAGAGGCCGCTTGTTTGCTTTGCCCTGCTTCACTGGGTAAGCAACTCTATTTTGCTATTCTAAAGCTTGAAAATGTTTGAGCCAAAAGAAAGAGAAGCTAGGAAATGGCTCTTATAGATGAAAGTATGTGGTAAATTTTGCGATGAAAGAAGCAAAGCTAGCTGGCGCCGCCCCCCTGGGGGCCCCCGCTGCTATGTGCGCCCATATCTGGCATATAGCTTCGAAATAGCTGCAGCTGCAGGAGCTAGGAAAAGGAATTGAACTTTCAAGTTTTGCTTTTGGTTTCAGCTAGCTGTGGCCATTTGGATTGGAAGCTTGTAGCAGCCTTTGAGCACACTCGGTTGAACTCACGAAGAGAGCAATTTTCCCCAACACCTAAATTAATAGATCGACTATTAAGCCAGCTCAATTGATTATCTGCAAAATTAATTAGCCAGTAGTCTATTGCGGAAGCGCCATCGACTTCTGCATGGATTAGCCAAATCACGGGATGGCCAACATTAGATTGCTAAATGGCCAATTGTATACGAATACACCAAACAACTTTATTGACGATACGGTGGTCATATGTAGAAGGCAAAGAAGAGCCTGCCAAGCAAATTCTAGCAACTCATCTGAGCCATTGGCAATATATTTTGCTCTCCTGAGATAGTTATAAAATGAGAGCCAACACAATCAACTATAAGCCATTGACTTCGTCTTGTCCATCAGTACAATCATATTGTACCTTACTACATCTTAGGCCGGAGCTTGAAGCTTAGCCGGTCACTGGAAGACTCTGGATTGGACATTTACTAAGGAGATACATCAGAAAGAGTGCAAGTTTGATAGGCCTGCATCACTGCGGTATGCCAAATCATATCAAGCCACTAACTCTTCTACATGGACATGAAGTGAAAATGAACTCCAATGAAGATCTGAAGCAGAGCTACGGAAACAATGGTTTGGGTGGTCAACCATGGTTTTCTTGACCTCTCACTGCGATTGCTCTTTATTTGACCACTTGATCCTGCGGTACCATCAGTTGAATTCCCCTCAGCTGCAACAAAAAACACCAGGAAGACGTGGGGAGAATTTCTATGGAGGACAACTTCATTTAGTCCTTGCTGCTTAAAACTAGATGAGTGTGAGGGTTGTTACCATTGGGGAGTTTCGTGCTGTTTCTCTTCTCAAGGCCTTTCTCAAATCTGTCAAACACCTCAGCGTCTGTAGAGTTCGGAGCAAGGTGCAGAAGATCTGAATTTTTGCACATGTTTAGAAATAACGGACTAAAGAGGCAAAAATCGGACAAATTTTACTACAAAAACTGGGCATGCCGAGTTTGTTCCCGAGACTGTTAGGATAAACTGATGCAACGTCTTTCAGAAGCCACCTACGGCTTATTTCTGCTGAAGTTGCTTAAACATCCAATGCATACTTCATGGTACATACTGCAAAGTGCTGATATTTTGCCTATTCATTTTGCAATGAACAAGAGAGACTTTCTCGCCACAAAGCACATATATTTTGCCTATTCATTTGTGATGAACACAAGGGACTTTCTCAGAACTAACTTACCAATGCACTGAGAAATGTTGACAGGTGAATGGCAAGAGGTGGGAAGGCTGAGCGCAAGGGTGGTATTGATCTTGAGCCCAAGACTGGGATCATTCCTGTCCCTGACAAGAATGCAAAGGCATTTCAAGCTCTTTTGGAGGACCTGTTTCAGCCCGGAGCAGCACTCTTGTGTCGGAGCTCTTGCTTCGCCACCAACATAAGGAAGGCACGTGGAAAGACCCACCAGTTGATCCGCACACTCTGCTCTGTCCTGGGCCAAGTCTGAACTCGACATGCCTAGCAACAGCATCAGCATCAACATGCTTAATGGGACTACAATAACCATGTTTCTTGATTCCATTGAGGGAGCTAAAGGTGTTTTGTCAGGCTTCTTCTCAGGTGTAACTCCTGCAAGTTAGAAGCTTAGAGGATGAGGTGAGCAGTCGAAATAAATGGAGGGAGGAGTTGAATTAATTAGGGTTGCATGGCAAGGGGACGGTTTTTGCCACCTGGCAGGGTGTAATAATGGAGGAAAACGACCCATCTGAAATCTTCCCTTGGATTGGATTTGATGGAAGTCCAAGAAATCTCCTATAATAATACAGCTTTATAACACAAAAGAAATCTCCTATAATACAAACTTATCTAGTATTAAGCCCTGACAGATACTGTGTTCTTTATGGGGTGAGCAAATCAAGTCCTTGGGAATGCAAAGAATGCAAAGCAGGGTCTGAGCTACTCTGATGAGTGACACATAAAACTCTGCAACATCCCAAATCTAGCAAAAGTAGTTAGTACCAAAGCAGGTTTTTTCCAGATGCAAATAATGTCCTTCACGAGTTGCAATACGTAAATTACTTCTTTTTGTCCCCGGAGTACATCATTGCACAAACTGATTTTTAGGGCTTAGCCATAGCAATGACCACCGGGATACCGGCACCACAGACAGTTGCAAAGTACGTTTAAAGCATCTTAGTGCGGATACTAGTCCCACGTTAGCGTACATGCACGGAATGACGATGGGCGGAAACTGGTGGGCGAAAACTGGCGAGAATCGGGAACATGACCTGGGGCCTAGGAGCAGATTGATCACTTCAACCCTCATTCTTCATGAAATCGAAAGGAAACTCGAGTATGTCCCATCTTAATGTGATGATACAGTACATCCTTGACGTGTGCAAGAATTTCTCCCAACTTCTCTGGTGGATTTGTCATTGTTGTAACACACCATAGACATTGGGAAATTTTCGTGTCCTCAAGACGTAGCATTTGTCGCGCACTGGTAAAGAAGATCGACAGTATCCCTCTGGTCAGCGAGTTTGGTCAAGAGTATCTTTGAATTGTTGACAAGCAAAACAAAACTTGAGGTCAGACCGTTCCATAGTTTATCGCTTCATATGTGCCTACATCCTGCACCTTTGGTTTTACTCTTTTTCAAGTATCTTTTTCTGTATTAAGGTGGCATAAAGAATTTAGGCAGGTAGATAAACAAAACCGATGAACGCCATTTGCAGCTGATAAGCAAAATATAAGAAATGAAAACCAGATGAAAAAGAGAGCTCACACGACAGAACTCGAATAACAGCACAAGCGTCCATACTACTATAATTGTTATTTACAGGGTGGATAGCCCGCAACCCGTAAAAGGGCTCAAACAGAAGGACCAGATCTGAGCACCCGTTCTAGTTTCTCGGCCTTGGCATAGTCCTTATCTGCGAGAGGCCCAGCAGGGAAAGCCGTGATTTCCACGATTAAATGTGGAGTTGGGAGTTCATCGAATAAAGCCCTCACATTGTTGCAACATACGCTTTCTCCATGCGCTCTCTCTTCTAATTTGACAGCCCTACACATAAACACACAAGATCGCCTATGACCATGTGCTCTAGAAGATCATAATTCACAGAGACATTTGGGTCAAGTAAATCAAGTAGATACAGTGATGAACCCTGGTGAGCATGCCAAAATAGTCTGTAAATTTCTTTCAAATAAAGTCATAAACCTTGTGGGAAGTGGCATCTGTGAAGTGATCATCCTCAGAGAGCAAGGACGCAACTGCTTTTAGAAGGCGCCGCCCTTCGGACTTGGAAGGTACTCGGTAGTTTCGCCTGAGAGTACCCTTTGTTGTAGGATGCCATTTACTCACCAATTTTCTCCGGTCAGCTGCTTCCTTCTCTGGAAGAGAATAGGAATTTCATTACTGCCCTTTTACTTTACATAAAAATAGATAACTTGCTGCAAATACTCATATTTTGACAATCATCTTTGGTTCAAGCAAATATAAGACACATTGTTTCTCAGCAAGCCAATTAGACTTAATAACTAGTCCGAAATATCTCGAAACTCAACTCTATGCATGTGAAGACTTATGAACACAAGCATCAAAAGAAATTTAACCACGCTTAGAGGACTCTCTTTCTTTTTTTGTCGGAGTGCCTATGACATGTGTTTGCGAAACACATCATACAACCACAAAAACATCTCTCGACAAAGTGATTGGACATCTCAAACTTTAACAGGTTTATTTTTCTAGAAAACCAGCATTATGGGAGACAAATAATGTCTTGCAAGGTAAAAGGATATACCAGATACCTACATCTCCGACAGACAAGTTAAAGTGAAATTGAGATCTACTATTTTCATTTTCTGGGACAAGTGAGAATCATGCTTACACTTCTAGTCAAGATATATGGAGCGTGCAGTTTCAGTACAGATGCTGTTCATTGGAAATTAAAATCTTAATATAGTAATGTGTACGATCTCTAGTTTGATATAAGCTGGGCCCTGTTCTCACAATCTTCTTGACAACAAACCATACTCCCCACATTTCCATCCCTGTATTATGATTGCTATAAGCATTTCTTAAATGTCGATAGTGAAATGCCACATGGGTTAGCTTACCTCACCAGTAATGCGAAAGTCACAGAGCACCGCTGATCAGCAAAATCAATCAAAAAGATTTCTCTTTCATATTTTTTCTTCAACACAAAGTTTCTAATTTAGACAAGTTGTTCACCCTCGTTTGTCAAGCTATTTAAACAGATTACCTTCGATGTCCAAGATGTTTGGTCCAACCTGTCTCGGGTTAGTAAAGTTTGAGAAACAAACTAGCGATCACAAAGCATCAAATAAATAAAGACTAAGATTCATCCTATGATTAGCCAATGGTAAGTTCAATTCCGCGGTCAGTGTCCTCTACACGACACACGTACACCAAAATCAGACAAACGCACACTCGTGCTCATAAAGAACTCTCGCGATCCTATAACTCTGTGACTCTAGGTAACATTTGATCGGCACAATCACGGAACGAGTCAATTCCATGGAAGAACATAATCTTTTTACTCCAAAGCAATCCAAAAGCACCCACTCTTCAGTCAAATACTCAAAACTTCAGGAAAATCTAAACCACAACAGCATCAACCCAAGAAAGAACAAAAAGAGGTAAGGACTCAGGAGCACCTGGTTTCTTCTGCAAGCTCCCGAGCCACTCGGAGAAACCCAGATCACCAGATTCACCGCTCTCCAGCTCTGACCCATCACAGAAAAGCACCAAGACTCACCAAAGGCAACGCAACGAAGGCAAAAAGAAGAAGTTCTAAACCCGGTCACAAGAACCTGAGACGAGTGGGTTGGCTTCAGATCCAGCCAAGCCCGCCTTGAGCAGCGCGTAGAAGACGCAGAGCCTCCCGGCCCAGAGAAGGGGCGCCTCCATCAGCGAGGCATTGACGGCCCTCGTGACGAGCGCGGGTCGCTCGACTCCGGCGCCGCGGCGCGGCGGTGCAGCAGCCTCTCGAGGAAACGGGCTTCGAAGGCGGGGAAGAGGGATTTGGGCAGGAGCGGATGGCTGGCGCCGAAGTGGTGGGGATTCGAAGATGTCGAGTGGAGCCAGGAAGAAGCCGGTGAAGAAGCCGGAGTGGTTCCGGCGATGGAGAGAAGCATTTCCGCGCGTCGTTCTTGACTTCCGGATCAGCACCGTCGCGTCGCCACAAGGACCGATTATCCATTTTCGCGACGATAGAAGCCGGGTTATAATCATGTGCTTCGTGAAAGAAAAGAAAAATCTTGTCGAAGGTTAAAGAGGAGAAAAAAAAAAACAAAACAAAAGCGGAACCATTATCCAATTCCACTTCTCCAGCGCAGCATTTCGTCGCGATCCGCTTGGACGCTTGGCCGCGTTTGTGTGTATTTTTTTTAAACACTTTTTCTGTTTTTTTGTTCTTTTGTTCCAGCGAACAAAAAAAAAAAGTAAACAAAAAAATAAAAATTGTGTTTTGTTTTCGAAATACAATGAAACACTTTTTTTTTATTTCTTTTTTCTCTTATTTTCTTGTTCTTTTTTCTTTTGGCCGGTCACGGCCTCGGCCATGGCGGCGGGCCGCCGATAGCGAGGCCGGCGGCCTCGCCAGAGTTGGGCGAGGTCGGCCTCGCTCGGATCGGGCGAGCTCGAGCTCGCCCAACCATGGCAATGTCGACCTCGCGCGGCCCCCGGGCGAGCTCGATCCGCCGGATCCGGCGAGGCCGAAGCCGCCCGCCTGGTCGGCAAGCCTCGGCCTTGCCGAGCCACCACCAGCGACGCCGAGCCACCGCCAGCGACGCCGACTGGGGTGGCTCGGCGAGGCCGAGGCTCGCGCCGCCGGGCGAGCTTCGGCCTCGCCGGATCTCGGGCGATCGGCGTCGTCGGCGTGGCCGCGAGGCCGCGCCTCGCCGCCGTTGGGCGAGCTTGGCTCGCTGGATCAAGGCGAGGTCGACCCTCGCCGGCCGGTCGCGGCCATGGCGACCGGCCAAAAAAAAAAAGAAAAAAGGAAAAAGAAAAAAGAAAAAAAGGAAAAAAAGAAAAAAATAGAAAAAATAAAAAAATTATCCAAATTTACCAAACATGTTTGTTTATTTTTTATTAGAAAAAGTTTTTACCAAATGTGTCTTTTTGTTCAAAAATTGTTCCCCTAACGTAAAAACACTTTTTTCTATTTCTCGTTCCCTTAACAATTTTTAAACAAACACAAACAAACGCACCTCGGATTCCGTGAAGGATTAATTTCTTGTTCTGTTCATCGTAAGGACTAGCAGATCATAAAGAAATTAGCGGTAGCCCACCAAATTGACCTTGGATAAGACAATACTGATGCGAGAATCTTGGCTTTTGATGGAATGTGAAAATGGAGTTTTGCGCCGGGCGTGTAAGCAGCACGCCGGAATCACTATGACCTAAAGAGCTGATCTTGCTCTCAGTTTAAACCGTCGCTGCCCATCTCATCATACAAGCAGCTCTCTAAAGTGCAAAACCAAAGTGCCAAATGTAAGACTCGCAGACTCCCGGGAATACCAATATACCAATCTGTCGACTCCCTCGCGGTCGAGGACACCATTGACATTGAACTCGTATCAGACAGAATTAGGCATGATTGTGGATGAAAATTGAAAACTTATTAGGCATACCAAAAATCACGATACGAAAGGGTCGACAGCTTAGCTAGACCGCAGAACGAGGACGGGCCCGTCAGATGTGTTAGATTGGGATTATAGGATATCAAAGCCCAAGCGTCTCATGGCATCTTTCATTTTCTTGGAAGTCCCCATCCCCAGTTGACCTTCACGATCTAAGCCAGACCGGCCCAACCATCGGGGTCCAAAACCCAGCATTACAATTGGCTGATATAATCTCTCAAGCCCGACTCGCCCATATCGATTTCTTGACCGAAATCTCAAGTCCAGCTACAGGGTAGGAGCGCCTTCTTCCTCTCGGGCACTTCACAAGTCTGCCGTGAGTGAAACTCCATAAAATCATAGTCTTCCTCCTTCGAGATACTTTTTTGGGAGATGGATCGATCGACGGTCTTCTATCCTATTCCGCGACCTCTAAAGATATCCCGACAACTTTAGCCCTTAACATTAGAACTTGGAAGACCGACACTCTTTGGAAGCCTTTCTTATCGTGTTTGACATTTCGACACGCGTTGATAGGTGATGGAAAATCCGACACGTAATCAACTATTTCGACATGTAAGTCTAAAATTTCGACACGCGATTTCAATACGTACGGGATCAATTTTAAAATGTTTTCAATAAATGAATGGTCAAAATATAAATATGCAAAAATTAAAAATAATAAAATAATAAATTAAGGAAAAAGAAAAATCCAGCATTCTCTTTTCTTCTAACTCTCATTTCTCGTGACTCACGATTTTTAGTGCAAATATTATTTGTGATTTGAATCAAATTAATTTAATTGAAATAATCATAGAAATGATCATTCATTATAAAAATATATAATTAATACACAACGTGTCCTAATGTGTCGGAATTCTCTATTTTTTTTTTTATAGAAATAATGTATCGGCATACTGACAGAATAAAGTGGAAGAATGAATTTTTGTATATTTCAGTGTGTGTAATACTGATGATACAAGAGCCTATTTATAGGCTAGTCTAGGCAACTATCTAAAGCAATAGAATATTACAATATCATAATCAAAACAATTATAATCGATATGAAATCAATTATAAATCAATTAGGAAAATAAATATCTCTAACATCCTAAGATATCTCTAACATCCCCCCTCAAACTCAAGGTGAGATAGTAGAGGTCAACTGGAGTTTGGATAAAAGATCTTTAAAATGCCCGGGTGGATGTGCCTTCGTGAAAACATCAGCCGTCTGATCAATTGAAGAGATGGGAACAAGACGAACATCGCCACGAAGCACATGAGAGCGTATGAAATGACAATCTATTTCAATGTGTTTGGTACGCTCATGAAAGACATCATTATGAGCTATTTGGATGGCACTTCGGTTATCACAATGAATGACCGTTCCACCGTTATGACGAACTCCCATGTCTTCTAGCAACCACCGTAACCATAATAATTCCGAAGTTGTATTGGCAAGGGCACGGTATTCCGCTTTTGTACTCGATCGAACAATAGTAGTCTGTTTCTTACTCCGCCGGGAAATAAGGGACTTCCTAAGAAAAAGCAATAGCACGTAGTAGAGCGACGATCAAGAGGATCACCAGCCCAATCAAAGATCGAATAAGCTGTTAACTCCAAGGATGAGTTAGCAGAAAAGTGAAGACCATGAAATAAGGTACCCTTAATATAGCGAAGAATTCGAAGAAGAAAGAAGCAAAATGAGTTGTTCGTGGCGCGGTCATGAATTGACTCACAATGTGAACAGCATAAGCAATGTCAGGGCGGGTAACAGTGAGGTAAACTAGACTGCCAACTAACTGTCGATAAAATGTAGGGTTTGGAAGAGGAGTCCCATCTTTTTCATCAAATTTGGCATTATTTTCAATGGGAGCGGTAACAGTCTTGTTATCAGTAAGTCCAGCTCGAGAAAGAAGATCAGTGGCATATTTCACTTGAGAAAGATAATAGCCAGAGGAATCAGAAGCAACCTCCAACCCTAAAAAATAACTGAGCCGTCCAAGATCTTTCATTTCAAACTCGTTGACTCCAATACAAGTCTGTAGTTTTGTAATGCCTTCGTGATCATCGCCGTAATAATCATGTCATCCACATATAATAGTAGCAGAATACTCCCACGAGATGTGCGTTGAACAAATAAAGCGTTATCATAGGGACTGTATACAAATCCAATGCGTTCCATAGTAGAACTAAACTTAGAATACCACGCACGAGGGGCCTGTTTTAGTCCATATAATGCTCGACATAGAAGACACACTTTACCAAGAGTATGAGTATATCCAGGAGGTGGCTCCATATATACTTCTTCTTGAGTGAGATCTCCATTAAGGAATGCATTTTTGACATCCATTTGAAATAGAGGCCATCGCTTAATAGCGACAAAGAAGAAGACTACGAACGAAGTAAGACGTGCAACCGGAGCAAACGTCTCATCATAATCAATGCCATACTCCCGGGTAAAGCCTTTTGCTACTAGTCGAGCTTTATAACGTTCCACCGTACCATCTGCCTTAGTTTTGATTTTGTACACCCATTTACAGCCTATAGTCGACTTGTTAGGAGGCAAATCAACCAAGTCCCAAGTATGAGAGTGTTCTAATGCTTGCAACTCATCCACCATTGCTTGTTGCCAAAGAGGATTAGTACATGCTTCTCTATATGTGCTAGGCTCGTGAAAAGAGGTAATTGTGGAATAACAATGAAAATCACGAAGCCGAACGAAGGTTGACTTACACGGGTGGAGCGACGAACGAAGAAGGAACTTCCAAAGTTGGATCCATGGATGGCACGAGACATATCGGGAGCTGCTGAAGTGGGATTTCCGAGAGATACTTGCATCAAGATTTGGAGAGGACAATTCGACGAGAGGAAGATGTAGGAGTGGCATCTTCGGGAACAGTCAACATAAGGATTTGTGAAGAAACGAACATTTGGAATAGTGGGAGAAGATGCAAAAGAATGTAAAGATGAGAACATTTTATGTTCCCAGAAGGTAACATGGCGAGACACACGAAGTCGATTGGATATAGGGTCCCAACATCTATACCCTTTATGCTCAATGCCATAGCCAAGGAAACAACATAGATGAGCACGAGGTTCTAATTTCGTGCGTTCATTTGGAAGAAGATGCACAAAACACGCACTACCAAAAACTCGAAGTAGACTATAATTAGGGATACTGTCATACAAGCGCTCATATGGAGAAGTGTTACCTATAATAGGTGACGGAATACGATTAATAGTGTAGACAGCAGTATGACAGGCCTCCCCCCAAAATTGTTCTGGACAAGATGCTGAGATTAAAAGAGTGCGTACAGTATCTAAGATATGCCTGTGTTTACGCTCTGCTCGACCATTTTGTTGGGAAGTTCCGGACAAGAACGATGAATAATAGTACCGTTCGAGAAAGAATTTTAAGAAACTCTCTATCCTTATATTCCATGGCATTATCGTACGAAAAACCTTGATATCTCGAGAAAATTGTGTTTTGATCATGGCAACAAAATTGCCATAGATATGGGTAAGCTCAGATCGATTTTTCATGAGATAAAGCCATGTATAACGCGAATAGTCATCAACAAAAATCACAAAATAATGAGAGCCTCCCATAGTGGGAGTAGGAGATGGTCCCCAAATATCCGAATGAATTAGATCAAAGGGAGCATAAGACACAGATTCACTAATATTGAACGGTAAAGCATGATGTTTTCCTAACTTACAAGATAGACAATCAAAGGTTTTTATTGTCAACAGAACCTAGATGACCACTTGAAAGCAAATGACTTAGACGAGAAAAAGAAAGATGACCTAAACGAGAATGCCAAGTTTCAGATGAAACTGTGGTAGCACAACCAGTGAAGGAGTTAGGAAGCTTTAAGGAAACAAGCTCAAACAACCGTCCCACTTTACAGCCTATCCCAATTGTCTGTCCCGTCCGTGGATCCTGCACACGACAACCATTCGAAGAGAAATGAATATCAAAACCAAGCTCACATAGCTGACCACGATATCAAGTTTAAAGAGAGATTGGGAACCATAAAAGTATCGTAAGGACAATGTGGGTGTTGAAACATTTCTGTATGACTAACTATCATCGAGAGTTATCAGCAGTGTGAATAATAGGTGCTTGTGAGTTATATGATTTTGACTTGAATAAATCGAAATGAGAAGTCATGTGATTACAACACGCAGTTAATCAAAGAACCATGAATCATGAGTACCGGAGTGACTGATAGAGTAGAAGAACTAGAGGTACCGGTTTCTTGAAGAATGGAACGAATCGTGGATCGAAGATCATCTAAAGATAGCGTGACTGACGAGCTAGTAGAAGAATCCTCTATGACAGAAGCAGCAGTGGATGGGCGGCGTGCAGCTGCACCTCGAAAACGGGATCGTTTGTTTGTTCCCATAGGTTGCTAGGATTGCAATTGATAGCAGTTTGATGCACGATGACCAGGTCGACGACAGTGCGTACAATAAGGTTTGCGCCATGAGGATGAGCCGAAGTAGCAAGCACTTGCATCTATAGGAGTGGAAACTAGTGGAGTAGCACGTTGTGCCTTTAAAGTCGCAAGGCGAGTTTCCTCCGTTAGTAACTCGAAACAACTACCTCAAGATGAGGTAAAGGATCCCTATGCAAAAGTGAGGCTCGTACGGGTTCATACTCATCATTTAGAGCCATCAGAAATTGCATAACTCGCATACGATCACGATATTCAGCAAACTTACGAGCATCAATAGTCGAATCCCATGTTGGTTCAGATAAAGTTAGCTGGTCCCAGATAGCATGCATTGAAGAAAGAAAGTCATTAATATACTGACCTGTCTCTTAACGCATGCGATGTAAGTTCCCTAACAGTTGATATTGATGAGCAATGTCTGATGTGGAATAACGACCAGCAAGAAGATCTCAGGCTTCCTTTGCTGTATTTAGACGACCAAACTGAAGTTTGATGGATGGAATCGAAGTATTTCGAAACCACGTAAGTATTTGGTGATTCTTGCTCTCCCATTCTTCCAATCGTCCAGCAAATGTACCGTCATCTTCTTCGACGGCCTGAGAAGGCTCGCGAAGATTTCCAGTGACATAACGCCAAAGCTTACGTCCCCTTAGAAAACTAGACATTTCTTGAGCCCATAAAATATAATTTGATCCATTTAGGATGGTCTGAATTGGCATTGAGACTTCTAACTTGTCCATGATAGGCGATATACTAGTAAACTCAATCGAGTCTTTGATGAATTTGAGAAAAACTGATATTTGTAGAGCTGATATGAAGAAAATAAGGCCGAAAATAGACTTAGAACGATGAAATACCTCAAGAACCGGTCTAGAAATGCCAAGAACCGGTCGGAAATTGGCTGAACCTACGAAAAACACCGTGAACCGGTCGAATCGAACCGAACCGGTCGGAATCTGGTTGAACCGGTCGAAAACACTTTAAAATCGCTCGAAAACTGCACGAACCAGACAGATAAAGGAGCTAATTGGTCAGGAAATGACCAGACCGGTCGAAAAACTCCGAGAACCGGTTGGAAAATAGCCAAACCGGTCGGAAAACGCTGCGAACCGGTAGGGTCAACGCCCGATCAATGACAATCGGCGACGAGATGACGTGGGCTGACGTCAGCGATACGCGTGCGGAGGGTTGACCGGCGCGTGAGGGCACGTGGGCGACTCCCGGCGTCGTGGGCGCGTGGATCTCACGCGCGAGGCTTTGGACGGCGTGTGAGGGCGCGTGGAGTACTTTCCGGCGACGTTTGTTGCTGTTCTGGACTCGTATGGGAATGTAGAACCTGTATATGTGGGTTTCGATTAAAAAATTCTAAGAATTGTTTTCGAAATTTCCACCTGCAGTCGACGGCGTCGGTAGTCGTCAGTAGTCCTGTAGCACGACTGACGTGTGGCTTCTCTTTGTGGTAGATCAAGATGCTGCGACAATGGCGACCACTCTCTCAGACAAAACCAGGCTCTGATACCATGACAGAATAAAGTGGAAGAATGAATTTTTGCATATTTCAGTGTGTGTAATACTGATGATACAAGAGCCTATTTATAGGCTAGTCTAGGCAACTATCTAAAGCAATAGAATATTACAATATCATAATCAAAAAAATTATAATCGATATGAAATCAATTATAAATCAATTAGGAAAATAAATATCTCTAACATCCTAAGATATCTCTAACACATACCATGTCGAGTCACGTGTTACGTATCGATGTCGGTGCTATTCAATTCACAACCTACCGTGTTTGCAGCAACAACAAATATTCTTGAGCAGCGATTAGGGAGAAAAGTAACAGAAAGAAGCCGCCTTCGCTTCTCTTCTTTAACACGATCGAAAACGAACTGGGAATATGAGACCCGACAAAGGGAAACAAGAGGATAAAATAAAATACGCAAGCTCAATAGAGTCCCTATGCCATCAGCCTTTCCAAAGAGAGAGCATGCCATAAATATGTAAATAAATTACACAAAGAACCTATTCTCGAAGGCCTGGCTCTACATTAAATCTCGAGCCACGATGCGGTCTCCACCTATGAAATAATGTCCCATCTCGATTAACGTTTTTCTCGAGTCGTCGCTAGCAAGATTTTCGATTTATACATGTATTTAGCATTAATTGAATTGGAAATTTCTTTGATTCGTTCGCTAGAAGCATCTCGATATCGCATAGGGGTGCTCCCCCTCCTAACTAGGCGTAGGCGCAGAGCGTTGTAGATCGGGGCATTTCGGCAGATTTAATTATAACCTCGCCTTTTCTTATCCTAGGGTTGCCAAATTATGTCACGAGGAATTGAACATTTCTACAGCATATATCAGGAGATTCTACGTATAGCTGGAGCGAGAAAGAATATAATCATTTCACGAATAATCACGACGGATTAAATTCGAAATACCCATTTAACTCGAACATCACCTGCTCAATTTAATATTATCTGTTATTAATACGAAAAGAGACGGATTGATAAGGATAAAATGAGATGGGATCGAGTATCGCAGTATGTCTGATCACAGTACCGTACCGTACGAGACAAATATTCACATCATTATCGTGTATTCACGAATTTAATTTTAGGAACTAAATCCATGATCAACAAATGGTCCAAGTAAACCTAACTCAGTTTCTGTCTCGAGCAGACAAGGACTCACCAACTTCTCGTAAAACATCCAAAGGTGGGTGCGTGCGCGCGCGCCGCGGATGCAGTTAAATCAGGTGCTAAGACTTTATATTATTAAGTCTTCCACGTTTCTCTGAAATACGAAAGTCTTCGGCCAGAAATTATGCCCGTGAAGTCCTCATTTCACATCTGACCAAAAAAAAAAAAAGTCCTCATTTCACATCACCGGAAATATAATGGGAAAATTGATTGCGTTCGTTATCCTTATTTTGAGGCTGTGAGAGAGCTTGTAGACTCTTAAAGCACAGGTTGTCAGTCACAAGTTATCTTGACCAAATGTACCCAAAAAAATGATTCAACTTATTATATTTGCTAATGTGATTCGCTTGACCATTTTCTTTTTTAAATTTTATATACCCTTTTTTTTTTTTTCTTTCCCTCAATCATGGGCTCTGATGAGGGTTGTGAGCCCCCTAGCTTGTGGTTAGTGAGGGTGTCATGACCCTCGCTTGTGGTTGGTTAAGGTCACGACTCCCTTTCCTAGACCAAGCGAAGGCGTCGCATCACTTGTTTGGATTTGAGCGAGGGTTATTGAAAAAAACAAAAGAAAGATAAAAAGAAAAAGTACTCAAAAAATTTATGACTTAATTAGTAAAATTGAAAAGTTCTTAATTGAATTGGACACGAAAGACAATTGACTTATGAATTTTTTAATAGTTATCTCAGTTACTTTCTCAACAAACTACCACCGCCATAATCCATCCTTGCTTCTCCGGAAAAACAAAAAATATTTTACCAGTAACCATTCCCATAAACCAAGCATTCATTTCATCGAGACATAATGCAAACGTCATTCTCCGGTGATGATAAGGACTTTTGTACTAATTTACTAGTGTGTACGCTAAAAAATATAGTATAATTATAGTTAATTTTCAAGTCGATGGTCCAATGCCAATCAAATGCCAATCAAGATCGCTTCCGTGGCCGAGAGAGAGGTCTTTCCCGTTGCTGTCTGACTATTTAAAACGTTCTTTCATTTCGTCGTCGTCGTCGTCGTCGTTTCGACTCCGATGCGAGGTGGCCCGAGATGGCAACCTTTTCTTGCAGAAGACGCTAGGCTGCTGAAAATGCCTTATGATCTGGCGGCTCACGGAACCGAGCGGTAGATAAAGAGAAACCAAACGCTCATCGGGCACATTCACAACTCAGGGGCCGAATCTCGCGACGCTACCTCCTCCGCGACCGCATCTCGCCGGCTGGAAAAGGGACGAAAGGCGGCAGCGGCGAATGAAGTCGGGACCGGCTCGATGACCCGCTTAAACTCGAGAACCGTTCATCCATGAAAATTTAGATTGCAGGGTGTGTGACTAAGATGAGATTACCAGCTCAAGAGACAAAGCACAGTCGCTTTCGCCACGTCCTTGTCGTGCATAAACAAGTGAATGAAAATCGAGCCGAGATTTCAAGTGGGTTGAATAATGAGATTAGATGACCATCAAATGAAAAATAAGTATTAATCAACTGTATCTCTATACAAACGACGCGACGCGATGTATACACACCCGCTCTAAGCTGGGGCCATCAATTCGAGACGCCAGCTTCGCCACAAATGTCCCCACAAACCATTCACTTTTTCTTTTTCCAACCTATAAATTTCACCCCCCACAAAATATGCAAAGCTCTTTTTTTAATACACGACTCCACAATTTTTGTAAAAATCACCATAAAAAGGAAGAAGGAAGAAAATAGGAAAAATATGGATCCCACCAACATAACCTTTACACCTGAAAACCTAATAATGACCTTCATCGCGTCTCTATCTGCACAAATATTTTCACCAACTCTTTTTTTTTTTCCAAACTCATTTCGCCATTTTTTTTATTCCTTATTATCAATGCTCGTGTATCTACCTTTCGATGTCGAGGGCGGCGAAGGTTTTCGAATTACCCACGTGGATGAAGCTCTTGGTCTCCCCGAATTTGATCTTCTTCTGCGACTCGACGTCATCGCTCTCGCCGCCGTCTTCCTCTTCTTCTTCTTCTTCTTCCTCTTCGTCGAGCCCTGCCGTCTTCGTGAGGGACCGGTACTCCGCCGTATCTCCGTAAATCTTGACGAGCGCCAGGTAGAGGCCCACCGAGAAGGCCGTGATCAAGATCAAGAACCAGCTGAACCCGATGTTGACCAGCGACTTGGCCCTGTGGAGCGCCTCGTCGGAGTGGCACCGGACCACGTCGTGACCCTCCTCCAGGTTGAGGAAGCACCGCTTGGGGAGGAGGCTGGGGGTCCACAGCATGAAGCCCATGATCACGAGCCAGACCCCTTGGAAGAGGATGCTCACCGACCGGACGAAGCTGACGAGGAAGCTCCTGGGGAAGGCGATGCCGAGGAGGGTGGTGGCGATGGAGACGACGATGACCGCTTGGAGGAGGAGGTGGTACTGGCCCTCGACGCCCATGTGGTCGGTGGAGTGGAGGCGGAAGAGGAGGAGCTGCTGGCAGAAGGCGACGGCGCCGATCAGCTGGGTCAGCCCGTTCCTGGTCTTGGCTGTCTTGGGCCCGGTCAGGGCTTTGTCGATGACTATCGCGAAAGCCGCGTAGGTGAAGAAGGAGGCGGAGATGAGGGAGTGCTCGAAGTTGTGGAGGTGGTTGGAGGGGATGGTCCAGTCCGGGTCGAGCGGCTGGTGGCGGCTCGGGCCGACGAAGAGCTCCATGGCCACGGACATGCAGCAGCCGGCCATGATGGCGAAAAGCTCCCCGTACCTGAGCCGCGAGGCCGCGAACCACGGCGGCGACGTGTAGGACCCGGGGTGGGCGGCGTGGAGCTTGATTTGGTTGAGCAAGTGCCACAGCCCGATGAGGAAGAAGCCGAACCCCGGCGCGACGTGACCCACCAGAGTCCCCATATGCGCTTGTGGTCGTATGGGATTTTCTTGGGCAAGTTTCGAGCTCTCAGTTGTTGGGCTCGCGGGTGCGCGCGTTCTTGTTTTTCGGGGCAAAGTTCTGAGCTTTTTAAGGTTTCACGGTTCTTGGTGTGCGTTTTCTTGAAGGGACTGAGAGAGAGAGAGAGAGAGAGAGAGAGAGAGAGAGAGTCTCGGGTTGTCAAGCTTCTTGGGCAAAGCGCCGAGCTTTGTTCTTGGGTGGCCTGCGTTTTCTTGAAGGAATTAGGAGGAGGGGGTAAGAAGAGAGATTTGGGATTTTGATTAGGGGGAGAGCGTCGTGCTTATCGCGAGAGTGAGCCGCGAGGAATTGTGGGGGGAAATCAAGAAGAGGGCCGGTTTAAGAGGAGGAGGGGAGAGAGAGAAAGAGAGAGAGAGAGAACGGGAAGGTGCGAAGCCGGGGTTTGAAAATTGCGAAAGGCTCTAGAGACTTCCAATGAAAAAATTTACCTAAAAAAGTTGACCCAACTACATGAAAATTGGCTCGTCGAGCAAGGGGAGTCCCCCCGGTTTCTAGAACGACCAAATCGCCCCTCCAACTTTGATTAATGAAATTGGGGGCCGTGTCTGCCATAGGTGCAAAAGTCTACCCAATTAGGAGCGCGCCCTGGTCGAGATTTTACAAATATGAAATTCGAATTTTAATTTTATTCTCATCGTCTGTGGAGTAGGTGGGCCGTTCAAAACATTCCTACGAGACTCTTTTTTGACCATAGACTGTCCCCGCCGATTAATCGCATGGTTTGGCCCTCGAGGACACGCCTTGTTCCGAGCCTCCTAAGAAGGATGTGACTTGCGAGTGTCGTTTGGATCTTTTTGGTCGCAATGAGTGCGATTCTTGAACAATGGAACCCTCCTTTATCTTTTTATTAGCTCAGTTCGCCTTTTGGCAATTGCACAGTTCTTCTGTAAACTAAATGCTTGTCGAGATAGATTAGGTAGCATTTTTGCATTCATTTCCTCGAAACTTATTGCAGATCGAACATGGAAGAACATGGAGGATCAGGGGCTTCTTTCGGTGCTTTTCGTGTGGGGTTATAATCGCGCCGTTTCTCATCTGCTTCTCGGAGTTCCAATCTACCATGGCTAATTCCCCCGTCCCTTTTTGGAGCGGTTGATTTTTCCGTGACTACTTTCCCTTTCCCACGCCTTTCTTCTGGTCAATTCGGCCGAGTGATCGATGGAGGAAAATTCATGGAGTCAAACGTTCTCACCTGTTATCGTCGCCTCCTTTCGTGGGAATCTTTCTTTTTCTCTTCAGAAACTATACATCGTCATTAAAAAAGAAAACCTTAAAAACCCTGTGGAGCGCATGGATTACAGTGACTGCACACGTACATAAATGCTTTTGTCTGTCAGATTGACTCTGATTCGTGTCGATTGTAGAGTTAGGTAGAGAGAGCAAGTTTCGAGTTGGAACTCCTATGATCAATGCCGATACGAGAGTAGCTTCATTCGAGAATTGGCGGTCGAATTCCGAAGTAATGGTCATGGGAATTCTAATAAAATTCGAGGGTCTTTCTCGTAGTATCGTTTGGCAAAATAAATGACTGTTTTTAAAGGGCCAATTGAATTCATAATTTATTTAGGGAAAAGACCACTAAAAACCCCAAACTTTACATAAAGTGACAAATTTACTCCATCAATAACATTTTTGTCTTATTTTTTCTGTTTTTCCTTTTTCTTTTTTCTTCTTCTCTCTTCCTTCCGCCGGCCATGGTGGAGCTGGCAAAGGAAAGCCAGCATCCGGCGAGGGCCTCCCTAGCTAGATCCAGCGAGGGCACCCCTTGCCCGACGCCGACGAGGGCCACCCTCGCTTGGGCAGGGGGTGCCCTCAATAGATTTGGCGAGAGAGCTCTTGCTTGACCTAGCCGAGGGCCGCCCTCGCTCGACGCCAGCGAGGGCGGCACTAGCCAGCTTAGGCGAGGGCCCTCGCCTAACACCGGCGAGGGTAGCCCTCGTCAAACGTTAAGAAGAAAAAATAAATAAAAATTTAAAAAGTAAAAATACCAAAATGCCCTATAGTTTAGGGTAAATGTGTCATACGGATAGAAGTTTAGGGTTTTTTGTGTCACAAAAGAAAGTTTGAGGTAAATTTGTCACTTTGGATAGAGTTTAGGGTTTTTAGTGGTTTTTTCCCTTTTATTTATGGGATCTTGGTATAATATAGTATTGTCTACCGGATGTTATCAATTCAGTCTTTCCCTCTTTGGTTAGTCAAAATGGTTTCTCTTTAGGAATGAGAATTGCTATTTATGCTTCGATTAAGACATGACCAAACGTTGCCTGAGAATGTAAACAGCGACATTTCATGCTCTTTGAATATAAATATATATACGTATATATTGTTGTGTGTGAAGCAAGCTCGCTATTTAATTTCATGAAGAATAAGTTCTTTTATATAGTATGGGGTTTATGTTAACGTGGGTATCAAGATCGCTTAACAAAATGAGGATTTGATATATAAAAAGAATGTAAGAAAACATCTAAGAGAAAATTTTATTTATTGAAGAAGTGAAAACTCCTCATTTGATTAATTAAAAATGGGATAATTAGCAAAAAAAAATCTTAAATCTATTATACAACTCTGTCAATTCAATTTTAAAACTTTCAATTTTCTCAATTAGTTCTAAACATCTTGATAATTTACCAACATAGTTCATTGGCCATTTTACTATCGAGATATGAACAAAGTTTCTAATTTTTTCTAATTTTTTTATTTTTTCCTTTTTTTTTTTCCTTTGCTCTTACTTCCCTTCGTTGGTTTGCAACCTTAGTGGAGGTCGCTAGACACAGGTGAGGGTTGGGATGCCCTTGTCGACACTTGTTGGATTTGGGTGAGGGCGTCACAGCCTGACCCTTCCCAATTTAGAATAGAAAAAGTTCAAAAAATTAATAAAAAATTGTTCATACCAATGTCGACTAGACCATACCATGTAAGATGGCTGGCGTCTACATTAGTAATTTCCAGCCAAAACTGGTCAAGTAGACTATATTAGCAAAATTATCAAAAGGATTTGGACTCAATTAGCCAAATTAAAAAGTTTATGACCGAATTAGCATAAGTGTAATAGGTTTATGACTTTTTCGCTAATCTTCTCCTTAAAAAACTAAAAATTCTCCTCATGTAATTACTTAAAAGGTGTCCTAGAGACTCTTATGATTAGTAGTAGAATAAGGTTATGGATATTAAGACTGATAAGCAACTTGGATTAATAAACTGGACTATCAGAATCATATCAGGTGCTTAATATATGGCCTTATTACATAAACACCCATCATTTTCAATTTTAAAAGTCGCATGCGTGTCACGGAAAACCAATTTACGTGCGATTATCGTTGCTACATTCCCAGTTCCTGCCCCAAACACGAAGAAAACCAAACATTCCCGCTTCTCGATCAATGGGCTTTTCCTTTGTTTCCGTCCTCCCAAGAAAAAAAGTGGAGATCATATTTAGGTTTTCCAGATTAAGCCTGTTCGGTTTAGCTAGTAAAAGAAAGTTCGTCGCCAAAGGAAGCTCACGGGAGATGTGCACAAGCGTACAACGAGCCGAGATGAATTGAAGTCCCGCGTCGAATACACAGGAATGAGTCGAGTGACTTTTGACATGGTTCCCCACGTCTTAATATTGACCGTTTTGGAATTGGTGTGTCGTACTCATCTTCATTCTGCTCCCGTGAGAAAAAAAGGGGGTAATCTAGAATGAGAAGAAAGGAAGAAAGAGAAGAATCTCGCGCGCTTTCGTCGTGTCAAGGGACCCGAACGCAAGGACCTTCAAGTCGTTCATTCTCCAATCCGGCACAAAACAAGCAAAACCGAAGCCTACCTCGTCTGCTTGCGTAACTGCCCTCTTCTTCTATTAACAAAAACATCATAAGATAGCGTATTATCAGGTCCATTCTCACGAGAAGATAAACAAACATGAAAATCATTTTCATTGGAGAGGAGGAGTGTCCGTTTCCCCAAGAGTCAAGCTTCTCAGCAATTTCCCATGATCTTGTTCTTTTGCATAAGAATGATATGAAGGTTTTGCTTGCACGACACTCCGTTTTCCGTGATCATGTCCCTAGGGCTTCTCCCCGATGTGATCCGGCATGTGGGAAGTGTTTAGTACTACTCATGGTTCGTGCATGAAGTTGACGACGCAAAAGGGAAAGGTCGTTTCTTGCACCGTTGTGGTGGCGAATTTAGCAGGAGTTGGTAATGTCAGCGGATGTTGCTTTGACATTTAGTGAGTCGATTACAATCATGTGCAATGGATTAACCCACTTGTCATGTTTGGCCTAATCAAGAAGTCGCCTAATGGCATTTCTTAATTTGGTGAGCACATATCATTAAAATTCACGTCTTTTTCTCCGTTCACAATAACCCAAATCCATATAGAATCAGACGTGCACATAAAGAAATGCAATTACAAGATTCCGTATATGCAACACGTTCACATGTTTCGGTCGAGATAAATTTGAAAACCAATATATTGACCGATAAGATCGATTGCGAGTTAAAAATTCAAACGAGTGAATTATATCCAACACTAATAAAAGTCTATAGATGCAATATTCAAATGATACCGCGAAACTTACATGGTCAATTTCATTTCCTATATCCACAAGGAAACTTCATTGCAGGCATGAGATGCATATTTGAGCAATGGGTTTACTTTTTATACGTGTAGCAACGGAAAAGGGAGGGGGCTTGCTCCGCCGCTGCCTCCTCCCCCGTGCGGGGCGGGGCCGTCGAGTAAGGTCGACTTCTACAAACCAAGTTACTATGTTACGCAGTGAAGTTGGCACGCGTGGAAACACGTGTCCCACATTGCCAACTTTAAGAGAATCTTCCCATCTTGCCTCCTCTTGTCCTGCATTGGTTGAATAATTTTAAAAAAAAAATGACCTCATAGCCTAATTTTAAAACACAAGTGAGCCACAAGTGATGTTTTGTAAAAAAAATGTAAGTCTAGAGCCATTAAAATATAAAATAAAATATGCAAAACACGCAAATAAAAATATAAAACAGAAATCAACATCTTTGCATAAAACTCGTGTGCAATACATTTTTTTACAGGGTATTTATTGACAAAACGATTCAATATGTGAAATCTTTCTCCTTCCAACTAATCTCTCCTGCTCCTTCCTTTTCTTTTTTTTTTTCGAGCGAATAACAATAATATTCGACACATCATTAGAGGAAATCAAAAGATTTTCCTTTTTTTCACTTAGTCTTGTCACGAATATTAGCAAACCCACACGCTTTGTTCCTCCTTTTAACTAGCCCCACATGCAATTTCCCAATCCGAAAGAAGGATTTGATCTCTAATCCCACTTCCCTCCACGTGGCAAGAGATCCTATTCGAAGAATAAATTCCCGAAACATCCAATCAAATGAAGGGATGGACTCACCAGATGATTTCAAAGAACTGGCATCCTTAAATCGCGAGGACATTGATTTGATGCTCATGACATCACGCGATTGATTGATTAGGGATGGCCCGGGACCAGCCCGTGTAACATTATCAATGCATGGAGAAACTCGATTGGTTTACTTGGTCATCAAGTTGCAACTATTTCGGATTGACGAAATTAAAATAATTGGTCCTTGCCTCCTAAGGCCAAAAGCAACATGGGGCCAACTTAAAAAGAAAAAAAGAAAAAAGAAGAAGGTAGGCGAACATGGTAATAAATTCCATGTCACAATCAAAAGTTGATTCTCCGGGGTATAGGTTAGTGGCCCTAGTCTTGATTAAATTAAAGTTACTAGAGACTTTAATCCATGGCCGAACACTTAAGAAGGGCATAACTAAAAGAGAGCTAGGCGGTGGCAATAAGGATGAAAAAAACGTGGCACTTAGCATCTGCCAAATTTTTTAATTATATAAGACTCCATTTGTTTGGCAAAATATAACTTCCCAAAATGTTCTCTAAATTTTTTTATATTCGTTTCACACAAAATGAATTGGCTAAATAAAACATTTTCCGTCATTTGCAAAAAGTCTTTTGAAATGGGAGAAAATATTTTTTATTTTTCAGTAGTGGAAAACATTTTCTGTATTTCCTTTCACCTTGCTTTTTTCACCAAACTACTATTCCTTTCAATTTATTTTTTTTTTCATTTTTCAAATTGAGTTTTTAATTATATTTGTTATTTTGTTCTCATTCTTCTTCTTCCTTTGCCGAACGACCACAAGTGAGCTTGAGCCTTGCGAGATTTTGGCAAGGCTTGAGCTCCCTTGAATAGCTTTGAGTGAGCTTAAGCCTTGCCAAATCTAGCAAGTAATGTGAGGCTCAAGCTTGCCTAAGGTTGCCAGAGGCCTTGTTGGATCAAGCGAGAAGGAACCTTGCCACAAGTCGACAAGGCTAGAGTTCACCTATGGCTAGTGGTCGTGATTGTCGACTGGTCAAGGAAGAAGAAGGAAGATAAAAAGAAAAAGAAAAGAAAGATAAAAATTAAAAATCGATTTAAAAAAGTAAAATAATTTATTGAAAGAAGTGTATGGAGGAAAAGATTTTCCTTATGAATTGTAGAAAATATTATTTTGGTCACTTTCAAGTTTCAATCAAATACTCAAAAATATTATTTTTTCTAGAAAATGGCTTGTCTTTGAAAAGCAAACTTGGATTTCTCCTTGTCATCTAAAAGCAAGCCCTTTTCTGTCAATGTCTTCAATGTCATTTTCAATTGGTCTTAGACAAAAATGGGCATAGATGCCTCGAGGCAATAGCGGGTAAAAGAGACTATAGCTTTTGTGGCGAAAGAGATCTCATTGAAAGGTGGAACTTTTTGGCATAAAGTGGCAATCAATCGCTTGGAAATTTCGCCTATCCTTTCGCTCCCCGAATTATTTCCTTGCTTAGCTTTCTTATGAAGCTAAAAAATATTTGTGTCGACATGTATTTATTTCGCCTAGAATGACTTTCCCTCTCATTTTTGAATTTGCTAAACTCGTTATTTGATTATTTTGGAAGCGCCCTTGCGACCAAATTATAGTATTAGCATTTTCGTGCAACATTAATGATCACGACGTTAATTATTCCGCCTTGATGATTTTCGCTTATTTCCACCTCCCTTCATGGTAAATGAAAATGCGGGAATATGTTGTTATTTTCACCTCAAAACAACATTGAAAAAGAAATTCCCATTTCAACGTTTTCTTTCGCGATGTCTATATATGTCCTAGATGGATTATAAGAGAGAACATATTTTAACTCATGAATCCACATATTTTTAAAAAAGAAAATTCCATCCATATGTCTATATATGACTTTTCTATTCCCTCGGCAATCGTCATACGCATTGTGGTTGAATAGGATTTGATATGTTGGGAAAGCTATAGAAGTGCTGAAGAATGCAATGACGCAAAGTGCAAGGGAGAGGATACCGTTAGTGAATACATCACATGTGTAGTTGACTCTTGGCATATGTAACATATATTATCTACCCTTTCTTTATGTGCATTACTAACATTATAATGTGTGCCTATGAATGGATAATTCTATCTTGAATCATCGAATACGTACGCTATAGACAAAAACTACAGTAACAATAGTGAGAATATTTGCTGATACCCATTAAATTACATTGAAGATTGACATATATATTTTAATCATTATATCTATGTATGATTTTCGAAACTTAGTTAATGTTGTATGGCAAGTTCCTTGATTTTTCTTTGAAAAATGGAAATTGCGTATTTTACCATAGACGCCAAATAAGATATTGCCGAATTACTAGTATACAAACATTGAAAAGAAAATTCGGATGTATCATGTTTCTCTTTCATTCGTTCATTTATTTAATTTAGAGCAATTAATTTATGTGTACGCAATAAACAAATGTTGAAAAGAAAATCCGGACGTATCACGTTTCTCTTTCGTTCGTTCATTTATTTAATTTAGAGCAATTAATTTATGTGTATGCTTGTATTTGATGTTGCTCAAATGCCGCATCAGTAGAGATCCGCATCAGTTGCGTATACGACAACATAAACGGATTCTTAATATTTCTCCTATCGCGCAAAGGGTTTTCGTTTTCTTTTTCTTTTTCTCTGTTTACCAAAGCTCCCACAGTGCAATGTCATTTACGTAGCGGATGACGCTTTATAGCTGGGCTACACTAAATTAATAATTGTACCTAGACAAACAGCTGATATTAGGGTGAGCGGTTTCATGATGAATCAAGGTTCGAGATACTTGTTGTAACCAGTTCTTATATTTTTTGAACCCGAAACTTACCATGCATATTCTGAAATTTGGAATTTATCCTATCACCAATTCCAAACTTTACCCAAATTTCACCTATATTCCTAATTGAATAAATATAATAACTATTTGTTGTTACAATTCACTAATCATAACTTATATTTAGATATAAGCATAATATGAAACACTAACTCTCGATTATGAATATGCCAGAAAAAAGAGGCTTAGACTAGTAGTTTTCGATTATACATTTATTATCAAACGTCATAAAATACTGCAGTATTGAATGAAGGTATAAAATAAGCAAGTTTTACCTAAAACTTATCATTAGAACATGTTTCATAAATTTTGAAATTTGGAACCTACCTTACATACCCTAGAACCAAATTACGATTCTCCGATTTCCAATTTTATTTTGAAATCATGCTCACCCCTAGCTAATAAGGCTTTTTTAGCACAAAAGAATTAGTTAAATAAAAAGATTCTGGTCGTCTTAATTTTCCATATCCATGGTTTTATTATGCACAGTATGTTTTTACCGCTTTTTCCTATCAAAATTTATGGTATATGCTGATTAAAAAAGGAGTTAATTAACGGACTTTTACTTCCGCTACTGTTCTATTGAAGTTGGCACCAACATTCACCATTTTCCCATTTGTCCAGAGAAGTGATATTTATTATACATATAATTAGCTTCACGCAATTGATCTCGTCAAGACCATTCAATGCTCGAAAATTCAAGTCAGCGTCGATAATTAAATATACCATCAGATTTCGTTAGATCACCACTGATGCCAGCTTTCCCAAGGCAAAATAAATAAATATATATAATAATAATATTTTCATTTTAAAAATATTTTGCTGCAAATCAAAGACTTTTCGACATATGGAGAGATTCCATACGATCCACGTCTATGAATTGTTTAATCCAGGAATTCGGATAAGCTTCGTGTGAAAGGTTTCTTAGAGCAATTGTCCTCGGCCATCGTTCTTAGGTTTTAAGGAAAGATGGTGATCTCTTGTCCCTTTAAGCTGGTCAAAATGAAATTCTGGCCACTGATTTTAATGAAATGCGGATTATCTTTCAAAATGTTGTGTCCTTGATGGTCACGTTTCAACTCTTTGACGACGTTCCAATTTAAATATTAAAATCAAAATTCAAACATAAGTTTTCTGTTCCCTTTTTGAATTCTCTAGTGTCCTGTCCATTTATTATCATAGAGATAATCGTGGTGGATTTTCCAAAAGTCGTCACTTGAATGAAGCCGCCTTTTGCATTGACCTGATTGAATGAGACAGATACAAGGATTACCAGCGTCCGGGTTAATTTAACTTCATTAAATTAATTGAGATTTACTCAATCAACTGAAGGTCAAATGAAAGCATGCCTTAAGGATGTATGGATGTATGTATGTATGTAACTTTAGCTTTCTCTAGAGAAGAAGCATGTGAGATCGACAAGTGTTATTTTGATCTTAAAAAATTATGTATCAAGCTAGAGTCTTGAATCATAAAAAAGACAGATGCTAATTAGGTATGTGGATTTCTTAATGCAGGTCCAAGTGACTCTCGAATTATATATGATGAAATTGATCTGTACTTTTGCTGGACCGAGGTGTTTGATGTATATTTCGCCATTATCTATCCTGCTAATGATTCATGTTCACGTATATCTACGGATATAAAATAACACCTGAGAAGTTAAGTTAACGAGGGAAAATGTAGCCTTTGAGCATCTCTCCATTGTAGATCCTGGAATATTCACGATTTGTTGCTTCTAAAATATTCCGAGCTAAGGAGAAGCTGGCTAGGGTTTTGACTTTACCAAAGGACCAGGCTGATGAAAGAGATTAAGATAATCCCAAGTCCACGTGATATGTATGGATAGACAAATCGGTGGGCTGAATACTGCGGATCATTTATTTTCGGGCCGTGGCGATTCCATCGTGGGGGACGATGTTGACCTGAAAACGACGTCCGAAAGGGGGAAATTTCTCACGATTATTCGCAGCCTTCTTGGCAAAGGAACACTTGATGCGTAATGGGAAGCAAAATTCAAGAGTCAAGCCCTCAAAAGGGAGGAATTTCCCACAAAGGTCGTCTAGCGAAACCTAGGATCGACACATGGACGGATGAAGTGTAAATTAATGTGGATTTGTGGGGTTTAAAGGGAAGCTATTGATTCTCATGAGTGCTTTGGCATATTTTTGTTGCATCAATCACGACCTTCTAGAAACCAAGACGGTCGGTGCAGATCATTCTCGTCTGAAAATTAGTTCTTCTGGGTGGAAAATGTATGAGACTTCACACCAAGTCATGAGCATAATATGCATGCGATCCCTGACAGGAATTTCCTCGATTTTATTTACACGTAAAACGACTAAACTTGTGACTATGAATTCGTGGCATGTTGGATTTGAAAAATAGACTTTTTAGGGGACGACCCAAAATCCTACGTGATACAAGACCCGAAGAATGAACAACTAGATCTTTCGACTATCTTGATCAACATCGAAAAGCTTTTAATAAACCTAGCTTTTTCATCATCGGAGAAGAAGAATCCTAAATCCTCATTACTACATCACTATAGATAAAAACGATTGGAAAATCTTACTCATAGAAAAACCTATCGGGAATGTCGATTCTCAAGACTCTTGGCCTTAGCCTTTAGCACGTCATTGTTTTGTTTTTGGAAATTTCAAATAAGAACTTGAAGTATTTTTATTTTCTTAATTAAAGCATTTAATTGTTTCAAATAAGGGATTGAAGTAGTCAAATTATCTTAAATAAAGGCTTGGAGTTCTCAAATCGTCTTAAATAAATGCCTAAGATGGTCAAACGTCTTAAATAAATGCCTAAGGTGGTCAAATCTTCTCAAATAAGGACTTTTCGTTGGTTGGCGACTATTCTAACCATCAACAAGGCGTGGTAGAGGTCCCCGGACTAGTTCTACTTGAGGCTACTATTTGATAAAACGATAGCATTTCAGGCATTTATTTGAAACAAAATCCACTCTAGGCCTTTATTTGAGAAAATAAGAGTACATCAGGCGATTATTAACAATTTTCTCTTTTGTTTTTATTTTTATTTTTGTGGTCAAGCTAATGCTGAAAATATGGTAGAAATTGAACTTTCTTGATCTACTTTTAGGGCCCAGTGGGGTTCTAGGTGTAGCTTGGGGATGGCACTAATGGCCCAATAAACCGAAATGCTTTTGCAATGGGCTGTTATGGTCCATAACTTTTCCCCGATCAATAGGAAGGAGCCAATGCGCAATTGGCCGTCCTTGTCCTCATCATTTATCGATCAAGTCATGCCAAATTTAACTTCGAAGAATCTCGGTATTTGTCAAAACGTCCAAATGCGGGGAATGTGCTCTTAACACATAGCTAATGTGCAAACAAGACAAAAATAATATATATACATCAACTATAATATTACCAAGCATTATATTTACGAATTTATTTGCACTTGTCTCCAATTCATGATGCAATTCATTGCATACGGCTCTTGTTTTGTTCCCCATTGGCATGTGAACAACCCATCAACCGCAAGACACGACGACCCCTAAAGTTTTGGTCGACCCCGGTAAGTTTGGGATCATAAATGGCGTCGATGGCCGAGCCATGCACCGCATACTACATACATTTTCTTAGGATTTTCCGGCCGGACTCCTCAAACCATGTCGAGGCTTGTCTTTGCTCTCTCCCTCCTCCTCTCTTGCCTAGCCGTGGCGGCTGCTGGAAAATAGCTCCGGCTAGTCCGAGACCCTCGAGGTGAACCCACAGAATACAATGCCCTGGAAAGAGAAGCTCACCCACGTTCACTTCTTTTGGCACGACATCCTTGCCGGCCCTAACCTAAGCGCGGTCGCAGTAGTCCCCCTGCAAGCAAACTCCCCCACCTTCTTTGGGTCGGTGTCCGTGATAAATGACAGCGCTGACAATCGGGCCTGCCCTGAGCTCGGGCATCATAGGGAGGGCTCAGGTCAGGGTCTCTATGTGCCGGCATCGCAAGAGGAGCTAGCCTTGTTGATGGCCATGAACTTCGTCTTCATGGAAGGAGAGTACGAAGGCAGCACATTGACCGTGCTTGGGAGGAGCCCCGTCTTCATGAAGGTTAGAGAGATGCCGGTTATGGGCGGGACCGGCGCTTTCCGCTTCGCGAGTAGAATGCGGAACCAAAGGGAAAATAGAGTACAACACAGTTGGTTGCCTTAAATTTAAGCCCTAATTTGATGGATTTAAATTTAGGGAGAACGTGGTAAACGCACTTTCCATTTCATCCAACAACAATTTACATAATTTTTAATTTTAAAAAACACCAAATACATACTCGAGTTTTACCTTTAGAGATAATTTTGCACATCCTCACCACTTATCTTTGTCTTTCTACTTATGAGAACGTCATCTTCTTTCGAAAAAACATAAGTTCTCAAATCCTAAATTCAAAAACCTTGGTGAACCGCACCAAATCAACTAAAATCCAAACCACTCAAGTCCTAAGCAAGATGTTAAAATGAACTTGAAAGGAGATTTGATCTTTTCAATGTGGGATTTTGCTCGGAGATATATGAATGGTATTGACAAAAGTAGATATATGTAAGGGGTCATCGAATAAAAAAAGAAATATGTCTTTATTATTTTCCTTTTAAAGTTAATCATCAAGAGAGCCACCAGCCTGGGAAGCAGCATCAGTATATGACTCGATCATCTCCATTTCTGCCTGCTTTCTATCCTTAACTCTAGTTTTTTGTTCGGCCTGCTATCTTTTAACACAAGAATCTAGGTAACTTGGCAGTTTACGTTGCTCCACAACAGCCACTCTAGATCTAATTCCCTGCTTTTTCACTTCGATGATCCCTCTGCTTTCTACAAGTTCCTTATATACCCCGATCTTGACGAGAACCGGAGATAATGTGATTACAAACAAATTTTATAATCTGTACACAAGGAGAAGAAGTAGAAGAAGACCCGTGTCCACTTTTGCTCGCGAGACTCGTATGGCGGACCAAGCAAAACTTGCAATGCAGCGATTCATCTGATCTCCCGTGACCCCTCTCTTCCATTCGCTTCGATGACCATGCTCAACTATCTGCCGACGGTGGAGCGGTTGCTACTGCATAGTCCATTCGCATCCATGTGCATTATAATCATTTTGTTCTTAGTCAATTGAACGTGCTTTTAAATCTATTACAATGATAATACAGTTGCGGTATCATCGCTAATCTTATCCTTGAAAGGGCTAAGCTCGAGTATGCGAGTAAGATAGGCTCACGTTGATTTGATTATGATGTTGAGCACAACCACTAATCCACTGTCATCCTCCTAAGATCTGGCGGGCATTCCCTAATTCCCAATGTAACCCAGCATATGGCCAGCTAAAATCCTACCGAGTCTCTCCTTTATCATCTCCCTTCAAACGTGCAGTCACTGCATAAAAAGAATCCAATAGAACTTCAGCTTATGGAATATATCCTCTAGCTCGCAAAAGCTTGCTTTTAGGATCGACATAAAAACAGTGTATTTACCTTAGAAGTTTGGAGTTTTTTGAGGCAGAGCATCATGAATAAGGGCATCTAGATAAATTGCAATTCTATGGTTATACAAAACAAAAAAGTAGCCAAGTTTAAGATCATTGATGCGGGAATCCTATCTACTAGAGAGAGAGAGAGAGAGAGAGAGAGAGAGAGGTGTGACTGGGGGGAATTTAAAGTTACTCAGGTGGGGTCGAACTTTTGTTCTTCCTCAGAGTGGCATATTCTCTAGGAAGGTGGGCAAAAAACTTCATGAAGAAGACAAGCAATTTGATTGAGAGTTCTTTTTATGATATCTTTGTATAAAGCTGTGAATCCTCTCCTCTTTTTGTCGCATCCTCACATAAAGCAACCTTAGATGAATCCCAAAGCAGAAAAATAGCTAATTACCATCCAGTTCCCGTAGTAAAGTGAAAGGAAAAAAGTAGTAGGTCACGCCCTTTGATGTCCAAAAAGAATATGACAATCCCTTTGGACCCGAAGCCATTAAAAGAAGAAGCAAAGGCGATGCCAGGTGAAAAGGACCCCCCATGAATTATTTTCCCTTTTGATATTCAGAAAGCCAAAAGCCAAAAGCCAAAAACCCTTAGCTTTCCATGCGGATTCTCATCCTCTGGTCCATGGTCGGTGTCACGTGGTGTTCCCTTAGCGGTCCGAACCTTTTGCAACCACGATATTCTCTCCCACTTTGCAAAGTTCTCCCGCCTTCCTCCGAAGCACATTCGATTCGCCCAAAGCTAAAGGCGAGTTATTTCTTTTGCTAACCGCGAAAATTAATGAGGTGTGGTGCACGCAGTTCATGCCATATGATCATCTACTTTTCGTCCAGAAAAAAAAAGATGTTAAAAGAAGGAAAAGATGCTATGCATCTAGCGAAATCGTCCCTAGAAAGGTCCCAGTTCATTCTAGAAAAAAACACATCGTTTTTAGTCACTGGAAACTTTCTTTATTTTTTCTCTCGTCATGCTGCTCATATAAAAGCTTCATCGGCAAGACCCATTTCTTTATTCAAGATACTCTCTCTAGAGATGGCTCGTTACTACTCCAACAGATACGCTATCTTAGAACACTTCTCTTTCCCTCTCCACCTTTGCTTCTTCGTTCTCGTCCTCTTCCTCGTACTGGGATTCTCGTGGTACATCAACTATGAGTACATGTTCGAGGACCTGCTCACTCAGATGAAGCTGTTCCTCATGCTTTGCCCTATCGTCCTCCTCCTGGTCGTCCACTTCTTGTCGGCCCAGGACCGGCGTCGGGTCCCACTGATAGTTTCTCTCCCGGAGAAGGAGTCGCTTCACCGGGCTGGAGGATCCCCGTGGGGCGTCGCGCTCCTCCTCGTGTTTCTCCTCTACCTGATCGCGCATCAGTCTACTTTCCACGTGCGATGGTTTCCCTTGGTGACCAGACGATCGTGAGGCATAAATTACGTGTGTTACATTGTCACTGTCCTGTCCTGAAGAGGTTCATAGTTCTGATCAGATTTGATGTATGCACTATACGAATATAAATATATATATGCGCTAATATATATGCGAATTGAACTTTGATCTTTGAACTGTTTTAGTTTCAGATGATATTGGGCGCCGCTTCACTAAATCGGATTTATTGTAGTCTTGGTAGAAAATATAATAGGTACTACTTGGTCCTGAAATCATTTATTTCGGCTTTTCATCTCTGACTTTAGATGGATGTTGGTGGATACATATGACCTCGAAAGTTAAAAACTTCCTCGATCGAGAAGCAAAACTTCCTCGCGATACATGCTGGCATTGAATGTCTTTAGCCAAATACCCACGGAAGGTTGTGTATTGATGTATCGATCGTCTCGTTCTGATACTATTCTATTTTCACACCATCCAATCTTAGGGTGTTACCAAAATTATTTCCAGGCTATATCCAACGTGAAGGACGAGACGGGAATCGAAAAGAGGAAAGTAATCTACAGTAGGAATCTGTAGACTCAGAAAGAGTAAAATTAATTTCAGGGGAAAAAAACAAACAATAATAGAAGGGGAAAAAAAGAGAAGAAATAGAGGGAATCCATCTAAGGTCAAAAGCTGCCAACAAAGAAATGTCAAAACAAGAGAGGAAAGGCGACGTTACATCGGGGGCGACAGAGCAGAAGCCGTACTCTTTCAAACGGCAGTGAGCGTATTATCTTATTGCGATGCACGCCAGTCATCGGTCATTTTAGCAGGCCCACGACCCTGCAATGCGAAGCTCAAGACCAGAAGAATTCACTGAGAAGTGGGAAAAGATGCATCCGCCTATTCTTATAAGACAAGACTACAACTAGGACTCCATAGATTCGACTGCATCTGCTCTGCAACGTTGGTCTGTCTTTAACGTGATGGGCGACTGGCATTAACTAACTCTGTCATTTGATTATGAATTGGAGAAAACTACTGACGTTCAATATAGCCATTCCTTTTCTGGCCAAAAGAAAAATATAACCATCAGGCACTACATCCTAATCTCACCTCCGTCCGATCTGGGTATGTGCGCGTGTGCGTGAGAGAGAGATTCTCCAACATTTCCGCAACCCATATTCTCTTCTGCTTAACATTTCACTTTGCACATGAGAACACCATCCATCAACAAAAACATACATCAGACGAGGTCCTTATTATGCTAAAATATGCGTACACTTGTTCTGCTAATACATGCATATCCTGCCATGGCAGAGTCTCATGAGCTCCTTGACTAACTAATATACCAACCTCCTACACTCAGAGCTTAGAGAGTTGGTTCAGTACACTAAAAGATGAGACCGTTCAAGGAAGGCTGGTAGGCTATGAGAAATAAAAGAAGCACGAGAACAAAAGCTATGCCCCAAGGCGAGCCGCCGGCTCGATGGATGGCCCCGGGCTCGGACCCTGGCAGTGGTAAGCTCAGGTGGCTGCCTGCTGAGAGCCAGTGGACCGTGATAACCAGAAGCAAAGGAGAAATCACCAGTAATCGCTGCAGTAGCTCGGAGGCTGTGGCCATGACCGCATCGTAGACTACGTAACCCAGGATTCCGCCGACAACTATGGTGGCTGCTGTGAGGAACCACTGATCTGATAGGTTGAAACCCACAATGCTTGATCTGGTGGCCCAAGCCATGAATTTACCAGGGAGGGTTGATGGTGAAGGGATGAATGAATTCTGGGGGGAGAGAATGGAAAGCGGACACCTTTTGCATTTATTTAGCAGGGGTTGTGTCGTTTTTTCTGGTAGCAGGAAAAAATAATTGAGCCCTGCGTTCTTCCAACTTTTGTCTCGTTATGTTCAGAGGACGACTGACTTATCAGTAAGTCACGTATGTCGCCTAGTGAGAGATTTACCTCCTACCACGTGTAGGCATGTGACCGATGATCCAGCTTCACTGAGGTCCCTTCTTCAACCCGGCCTACTATTGTACTGCTTGGTCTTGGATTGGTGAATCTCATCGCATCCCATAAAAGAAAGTTACCCCTAGATCCACAGAAATCTGCAAGATACACCCGCATTCTCGTCCACAAAAGGGATTTCCAGGGCAATGCAAATAATCAATTACATGTGCATGAGGATCTTCTGAAACCGTTCTTTTGGAGACAATCAAACAACCACCCTTCAAACCGACAAGAATGAGACGTTTGCCAGTCAACGAAGCACCTGCATCACAAAAAATTTAAAACGGTGTCGTAGTGCAGTTTCATTCTTTTCTATAGCCAGATCAAAAGAAATGGTTCAAAAGGAAACATTTCATGCAATGGCTGTCGAAGGAGGGAAAATGAAAACTGTGCACGCCCCACCAACTTCGACTGAAAGAATCCATCCTTCTGATAAAGCCTCATATGTTTCTTATATACTAAACTGAGACGCTTACCAGTCACAAGGCCAAGGTACACACAGATTTATCTTCATTACCAATATCTTATTCTTGAGAAAACTATACTCAAAAGCACAGTCGACAAAAATATGCTGCTGTCAGATTTCTAATTCTCTGGACACGAGCAATAGCTTCAACATCTCTTACTCCTTACTTTGCAAACTTAATAAAGCTAAGCACAGAAGAGAAATCTAAAACTTATTGCCAGGATCATTTCCTGAGTAGATGCCCAATTACCAACGAAACAATTTTGACCATCTTCTGATAAAAGTGCTCGTGTGCAGGAAGCTATTCCAGACTGGATCAAAGAAAGTCCATATGAAGATGAGATGATCAATTGCCTTGGTATGATCCTTACCATTAGGAAATGGAGAATTTCAGTCGCAATACATTTGAATGTCACTTTTTTCAAGGATCATTTACTTGCCAAGTCGAAGAGACCTTTAGAGGATACAGGTTAGGTTCCTCCACTCCAAGATCTACATTAGGACAGTTTAATTTTGTATTTAAAACATGATCGAGAAGAGAGAAGTAAACAGAATGAAGGATTCCTCATAATGAAGTCTAACCTCATCCAGCAGCTTCTTCTCTGATCCCTTCAACAGAACCGGCATTCACCTCAACCCAACTAGAACCTGGAGCTTTCTTTAAACCCCTCCTTTTCATTAATAACCACAGTTCAGCAGCATCAGTCCAACTACTAGATAAGGTAGACATGTTCGCAGCAAGCACATAGTTTGCCCCAACGTCAGGTTCTAGTTTAATAAGAAGTTTCATCAGGTCAGCATCTAACTTAACAAAATGGCCATGGTTTCTGCAAGCACCAATGAAGCTCCTCAGAATTATTGAGTTGGGCTCCATTGGCATCATCTCAATAATTCTTTGAGCTTCCTCGATCAAGCCAGCTCTTCCAAGCAAATCCACCATGCATCCATAGTGCTCCATTGTAGGCCTGATACCATATACTTCCTCCATCATTTGAAAATATCTCTGACCTTCGTCGACAAGACCCAAGTGACCACAAGCTGACAAGATTCCAGAAAACAGCATGCTATCTGGTTTTAGCCCAGCTTGTTCCATCTGGTTGAACAGAAAAATAACATCTTCCCCCCTCCCATGGTGTGCAAGGCAAGAAACCATTATTGTCCAACACTGCAAATTCTTATCATCCATTGACCAGAAGATCTGGAGAGCTTTCTCAATGTGACCGCACTTGGAATACATCTCAAGAAGAGCTGTTCCAAGGGCCGCGTCCAGATACATAAAATTTCGGATGATGCATGAATGGATTGACTCCCCTGCTCGGAGATTGACCAGATGAGAAGAGGCAGAGAGCAGGCTCACAAGAGTAACAGAGATAGGCTTCTCGTTCGCCAGTCTCATGCGTCCGAAAATCTTGAAAGCATCCTCAGGAAAGCCACTGCAAAAATTTAATATGAGTACTTAGATACGTTTCGATGAGAACTATAACGTGGACTGCAACTATATTACAAACCCGGAGAAATTAACAAAAGACAAAAGCAGAGTAGAAATAGACAATGTAGACCATCCACAGAAGCAGGCAAAGAAGAATATGCAGGCTAATCAGAAGGCCCTGACCCACGCTGCTTAAGCGGAAAATGTTAGGCTAATCCTATCCCCACAAGGTGTTTGAGCTCGCACACAGAAGTACGATCAGAGATCACCGAGAACATACCAAGCAACATATCCCGCAATCATAGAGCTCCAAGAGGCGATGTCCCTGGTGCGCATTTCATCGAACACCTGCCTCGCGAGTCCAATCTCGCCGCAAGCGGCGTACATCCGAACGAGGGTGTTCCCTACATACGAGTCCGATCCGAGACCCACTTTCAGAGCCAGAGCATGCACTCCCCTACCCTCCCCGATCCTCCCGCACTTGCCGCAGGCCTTGACGACAAAAGGGTACGTGAATTTGTCGGGCCCGACCCCGGTCGTCCGCATTCGAGCGAAGAGCTCGACCGCCCGCAGCGGGGTCGAGCTCCTCGCGTACGATCTTATGATCGAGTTCCAACCGAAGCGGGAAGAAGCGCGGGGCAGGCGGTCGAGGGCCGACGCGGCGAGCGGGAGGGAGATCGAGCACGCGCGGTGGACGAACCGAGAGGCCAGGGGCGAGTCGCGGCGGAGGGCGGCGGTCTTGAGGAGGAGAGGGAGGAGCTGGAGGAGGTGGGCGGCGGTTCTCGACCGTTGGAGGAAGGTGGCGATTTGGCCGGAATTCATCATATAAATCAAGCTGGTGAATGAAATCCGCAGCTTATTTTGCTCATCATAGTCCATATATATATATATCTCTCTAAAGTATCATAATTTTCCCGAACAAGGATTCGAAGATGGCACTCCATAAGGCTCAAAGTACCTTTATTTTCACAAAAATAAGTGTATGTAGTTAATGACTTGAAGTGGTCATATCGGCCTCAAAGAACGATCTAAACTCATTGTTTAGTGAAAGGCGATTTCGTTTTTTAAATTTGTCTAAATTTTTTTTTTTTTTCTACTCTTTCCTTCTAGAGAAACTTTAAAAATAAAAATTTAAATTTAAAAGAAAAATGACGAACATGCACGAGAAGGAGGCTCCCTCCCGCTTGTGGCTGCCACCCTCCTACCTCTTTCTTTTTTTAAATTAATTTTTAATCTAATCCAATTTAAATTTAAATTTAAATTGTATTGAACGAAAATATTATTGATCAACCGGAATTTTTGGCTGGCCAGCAAACCAATTAGGTTGAACCCTTATTTGAAATAACTATAATCACTTTAAACCTTTCTTTGAAACGGGTATTCTTCATGTCTCTTTATTTAAGAAAATGAGGACATTTTGAGCCCTTATTATAAAATTTTCTTAAATATATATTTTCAAAATTAATTTATTTTATTTACTAATTGCATCAATTTTAAAAGACGTGAATTTCTCGTGATTTTTTTGTGTGGTAAGTTCGTGATTTTTTTGTGTGTAGAAATTCGAAATTGAAATGATAACATTGGCTTTAGTTTACACGTACACACAGAAAATGAATATCAAATGGCTGTGCATAAAATGGAAATTGCAAGGTCCTTACGTAACTCTAGTCACTATCTCTTAAATCTTCTCTAGAATCTACATTTAAATACTTAGTCCAGAGGTAATAAAGAAAGCACTCGTAAGTTATTACTATCTAACAAATCAAAATTCCACATTTTTATTTTCTCGGCATTTCATTTCAAAATAGGTTTATGCATCCAAGTTTTCATTAAAAAATTCTACTGAGATTTACGAGTTGTCTTGTTCATGTTGTGATATTGACTACATCATCAATCATCTCGAGACAAAGAAAAATATATTTAAAAATTTGAAATATTGTAAACTAATACCTGACGGTGGGTAGCGTAATTGGTTGAGAGTCCCTCCCTTATCGCTAACGTCGAGAGTTTGAAATCTCGCGTTGCTAGCAATTTAAGTGGGGGGCTATGACAATGGATTGTTATGCTAATCCTCCCAGAGGTATGGGGGCCCGGTCCTCAGGAGCTGTTCGGGCATGGGGCATGTGGCGAAGTCCTCGATTACCAAAAATAAAAAATAAAAAAATAAAAAAAATACCTGACAAAAATTTATGGTAAAATTTCCCATGCCCAACCATAATTAATTTTTATTTTTCCTTTTGGATATGTTTAAAAATCCAACCCAAAAACTCAAACCATTTAGTGAAGAGAGATCACTTTTATTTATATAGAATATAAGAATCATCATCAGGTGAGTAAAATATTTTTAATACCTCTCACATGCAAGTCAAATTATGAGTAACACATAAAATTTGATTAACTAAGGTGGACACATGCGAAAATGTGGTAACACCAAGCTCTAATTACTAATGTCATAGTCACAGTTTGTAAGGGTCTGTTTGATAATCATTCCATTTTTTAGGACAATTTCTGTTCACAAATAATTTTTTATGATTATGTTCCTTTAATAAGTTATTGAGTATTTGAATGTATTTGGTAATCGTATGAAATTTATTTTCTTTGAATTTTAATACATTTGTTACAACACTCAATATTTTGTGACTTATTAATTTCTTTTAATTTTTTAAATAATTTTATTAGATTTTCTCTCTCTCTCTCTTCCTTCTCTTTTTCTTCTTCCTCCAACTAGTTGCTAGCCTCAGCCATGGTTGATGACTGGCCAGACTAGAGCTGGCAACCTTGTTGGCCTTGGGGGAGCCTCGTCAGCTTGAGCCTCATTGTGGCTAGATGAGCTCAGCCTCGCCATGGCTTGCTCAACCATGACAAGGTCACCGCCTCTCGTCTAGTCAACAATAGGCCAAAGGAGGTAAAAAAAGAAAAGGAAAAAGGAAAAAGAAAATTACTTAATTCTTGAATTGCTTTCGAGAATAAAGAAATAATTTTTTCTATTTAATTCCATTCCCGATAATTGAAAAATTAGCTGACATTATTAAATTGATTTTTGTTCTTTTTCTATTCTAGGGAACAAAATAACATAAATAGTCAAGAATTGATTGGTTACCAAATAGACCCTAAGTGTTATTAAATGGTAGGGTTTCCCATTATCATTGGCTAAAAAGAGAGAAAAAAAGAAAGATAAGGGGTTGATCAGATATGTTTTAAGATTGGCCTCTCATTCATAACATACTCTGGTTGAAGAAAAATTACAAACCCAAAGACGATCAAACTTACATCTAATTAAAAGAAGTTGCAACAAGTAAGGAAATTAGGAACACATGAGTTGCAAAACTTTTAGTTTGAGTTACCATTAACATGGTATCTTGCTATCTCGTTGCAATTTCGTGATGAAGTGCTTTTAGTCAAAAGTCATTATTTGTTTTTTTCAAGATGGAAGTTATCCTATAGATGCTGTATCCATGCCCGTTCGAAATGCGAATCATAGTATTCATCCTTATGAGAATGGAAATGAAAAACAAGATATACTTTTTCTCGAAATATGGACAAACGAAAGTTTAACTCCTAAAGAAGCACTTCATGAAGGGCAGAAGAAGTACAACCTAAGTGCCAAAACTTGGCACGGAGGGATATTTAAGTGCTAAAACTTTAGAAATGTATACTTAAGTGAAAATGAATCACTTAAGTGCCACTCCGGCCAAATTGCGACATGGCAATTTTCCGACGAGGTGAGTGCAAAATAGCGTCGTTTTGCACGCCGACTTGGCGAGAAAAAAAAACGACGTCATTTTGTCTCTAATGTGTAAATAATAAATATAAAAATTAATTAAATTAAATTTAAAACTAAAATTATTTAAAAAATAAAAAACTTAAAAAAAGGGGGGGTGGGCGAAGGGAGGTGAGTGAGGGCTAAGCCCTTGTTGTTGCCGCCTCCCCACCGCGTCGGAAGGGTCGGCGACGGGGGAGGGTCGGCCGGGGTCGCCGGCCCTTGGCCGACCGGCGGCGAGAGCTCACGGGTCCTCGCCGCCTCCCCACCGTTGCTAGGAAGGGTTGGCGACGGTGGGGGAGCATCGGCCGAGGTCGCCGGGCCCGACCGGGGTCAACGACACCGGCCAACCGGCGGCGAGGGCCCGCAAGCGGTCGTCGGCCCCGGCAAACCAGCAGTGAGGGCCGCCGCCCTTCCCGGGCGGCGGCGGCGAGGGCTCGGCCCTCGTCGCCTCCCTTCAGCCCCCCCCCCACCCCCCTTTTTAAATTTTATTTTTTAGAATATTTTAAATAAATTTAGTTTTAAATTAAATTAAATTATATTAATTATTTACACATCAAAGACAAAACGATGTCATTTTTGTATTTTCTCACCACGTCAACGTGTAAAATGACGTCGTTTTGTATTCACCTCACCAGAAAATTGCTGTGTCAACGATTTGACTGGAGTGGCACTTAAGCGATCTATTTTACTCTGATTTTGGCAATTAAGTATACATTTCCAAAGTTTTAGCATTTCAGTGTCCCTTCGTGCCAAGTTTTGGCACTCCAAGTGTCTATATCTCATTCATTCATGAAGCCTCCCAGAATTTAATTGATTTCTTTATTCTTTTTCTACATGCTGAAGAGAGGGGCTCGCGTCTGATTAGCTAGTTGGTGAGGCAATAGCTTACCAATGCGATGATTAGTAGTTGGTCCGAGAGGATGATCAGCCACATTGGGACTGAGACACGGCCTAGACTCCTACGGGAGGTAGTTGTATAAGTATCTCAATTTCAATTCAAACATGGGTTTAATTCACACTCTATGTTCTAAGAAATATTTACTATATGAAAAGAGGAAAAAACGGAGTTTTTGTCTAAAGAAATATGTTGAGAAAGGATTGATATATAGAACCTTTCAACGAGATAGTGCTTTTTTGACTCTCTAAATTTTTTTTTAAAGAAGACAAATTCTGTGGTGATTTTGGACGTGAAATATCCAGGCAACTAAGGAAATCAACAACTTTACTTTGAATGAAGCTATATAGATGCAAACCATGTTGGAATTTAATTGACGATGAAGCTTGAGAAGTATAATTATTACAAACGAACCAAACTCAAACAAACTCAACTAGAATTTAATAAAAATGCAAGATAAAGATATATCCCGAGATTTAATTGACGATGTGAGTCTTAAAATTGATATGGAAACTACAATTAAGAAGCATACCGGAATTTGATCGATGCAAATCTAAGAAATGAAAGTCTAGTGCGGGAAAGTAAAAATAACTGAAAGATAATTAATTTATTTGATTTGTACGAGGCTTCTTAAAAGATGGATGCTGGTTTTATTAGATGTGCCATAACTGCTTTCGAATGGTTCCCAACGGCCGTATCCATGTTCCTTTATTTCCAAAAGTTTCGTGCCAATTATCTCGGGACGCTATGATCTAGCATTTGTGCAGTTATTCGTTAGAAAATGCATATTTGTTGCTCTACGATCTAGATTGCTTTATTTTTCATAACTTCGAACTGGTGATCGTATCACGGGACTTACATAACTAGACGAGAAGTTACGATCCATCAAAAGATTTGTCGAAAAAATACAAAAAGAAATCTATAATTTTACTCAAGCATCACGGGACTCACGACACCGGCACGAGATAAATAACGTCGCACCAAAGAGAAGTTACGCACAAAACTGGGAGGACGTTACGATGGGGAGAAAGTTACAGTCGATCAGGTGGATTGGGCTGCGGTTTTTGCCATTGGGGGACCTGAAAAAGAAAAAGAAAAAAGAAAAAAGAAAAAAACATGGCGCATAGTGACGTCATAAAAATGAAGATTGTCACACTTATATACGAAGATAAAAAGAAAATCAGATTTCGATTTTCATTTTCATTCCTCCTCCAGCACGACCTAACATTCGAGTCGGCGGGTGAAATTTCTCTCTGATTTCTTTCCGACTCGGATCTCTTCCTCTCGCTTTTTCTCTCTCTACAGCAAACCCTAGCCCCCCTATATCTGCAAAATCCGAGCTCGACGAGGTCGAAATCGGATCGATCCATAGCCCGGCGCTGCACGATCGGCGACCTCACTTCCGGAGGGATCCTCTCCGAGCAGCTCGCCGCCGATCGCCGGTTGACCATGAGCAGTGCGGAGTGCTCCGGAGCTTAGCCTGCGCGAGGTATATGATGAGACAAGAACCGGCCTTTTGCTCGAGTTGCATGGGTTACAAGGCCGTACGATGCCCGAGCTTCGCAGAGGTGTACGCCGAGGCCGCGCTCCGCTAGCGAGGAAGCGATCGGGCCGCCGCCGCCGCCGCCGCCGCCGCGGGGGCGACCGGAGACGCCAGCCGCTGCCGCCGGGAACAACTACGTGAAGACGCGCGCCGCCGTCGCGAGGGAGAGGGCGAGGGGGGGAGTGGGGAGGAAGAGGGAGTTGGGAGCCGAGGAGCCGGCGACGAGGAAGAAGGCGAGGAGAGGGCGGGCTGTTGTTGCGTCGGAGAGGGAGGGGGAGGTCGGGGGCGAGGAGGGCGAAAAGGAGGAGGTCGAGCTAGAAGCGATGGGCGACGAGAGCGGCGGGTTGAGTGCCAACAAGGCCGGAGGACAAGAAGAAGAAGGCAGCACGGCACCGTTCCCTGAACGCGTATGTTTTTCTCTTTGGGCGTTAATTTTTTTTTCCCCAGTTTTTGGGTACGGTTGGATGGTGCTATATGGATACTGAGAAGATCGTTTTTTTTTTTTGGTGGTAGTTTGGTGTTATGATATCTTTGATTGTTTAATTGCATCGTGGTTTATATATAATTAAGTAGAAATGCGGTATAATGAAGGGTGTTTAGATTGAGTTAAAAAATTGACAATCCACTCCTTGATTGTTTGATGTTTGAGCATTTCGGGCGGAATAAGATCCGCTACCTAATCAAAAGGAAAGAAATTGAATTGTTCTCGCAATCTAGAGGCTGCACGAATTATGACATCGGCGGCGTAATTATGGATTGTCAACCATAGATTTTGGTGAATATCTTATGTTATGGCATTAACAACTCGTAACGAGTATTATGTCAATTTTTTGATAGTAACTCACTTATAATGATGTTGGACGTGACTTATGTCGAGTGATCATGAAATATCTGTTTGTTCTGTAGCTGTGGATCAATATTGAGGAAAAAGATAATTGCTGTGCTATTTAGGGATTTATCTTAACTTCTCTGTTTCTTCTATATATATGAAGGTACAAGTGGGAGGATCACCAACTTACAAGATAGATAAGAAGTTGGGCAAAGGTGGATTTGGTCAAGTGTTTCTTGGTCGACGTATTAGTGGGGGAAGTGATCGAACAACAGGTCCAGGAGCCATCGAGGTGAGAGCATAGTAAGGCGTCGTATGGCGCTGTGAATATCTTGTCCTAGGTTTTTAATTTGTCTTATTTCGCTAACAATTTGTTCGGGTGTTTCCTTACGTATCATTGCTGACATCTGTATCAGGTAGCCCTGAAATTTGAGCATCGAAATAGCAAGGGCTGTAATTACGGTCCCCCATATGAATGGCAAGTTTACAAGTGAGTATTAATCTTTTCCCATAGTTAGTGCGAGGGCCGCGACGCCCTCACTGTGGCCCACGCCATGTACCTAACTGTTTTTCTCTGGTCGACAGTGCTCTTGGTGGTAGTTATGGAGTGCCTAGGGTGCACTACAAAGGAAGACAGGGAGAGTATTATGTTATGGTACGAGTCTCCTTGTCTCTTGTTCTTTTATGTATGCTCACAACAAGTTCTTGCATCTAACTTATTTACTCACAGGTGATGGACATGCTTGGACCGAGCTTGTGGGATGTATGGAATACCTCTGGACAGGCGTAAGTAATTTTATCTTTATTTATGCTTTTATATGCTCTTACTCGTGGCTTCTTTTCTCTGTCATATTAAAGTACTGAATAATGACTATCTGATCAGAGGAAGTTCTGATTCTGAATATTCTGCGAGTGTGCCATTTAATAGCTGTAGCTTTTAACAATAAATTCATCAAAACCAGTGCTTAATGTTTAAAGGATCATGAGAAATCTTCTAGTCACTATGCACTGCATAATGCGAACTTCTTATGGTGTTTTGGGGAGCATGATTTGTTCTTCAGCTTTGCTGACAGTTCTATTTTCACTTTTCACTTGGCTTCTCTTTGAGGAGCAGTTCGGTTAATCCAGCATGGTACTGACAGTCTGTATCTTGTGGTTAGTCATGTTTCTGAGCAGTAGTTTGTTCAGATCATTCCTGGTATGATCTGCAGCCTATTTATTCTTTCTTGCTTGCTCGTATTGATTTACACGAGTCTTTGCTCTCCAGCCAGACAGAGGCTTTGCGAATGAGAAGTTGAAGTAGCAGCTTATATCTTGTGTTGTTGAGTTGAGGCTGGATGCTCTTTGCCCTATGGAGACAGAATTTTTTATTCTCAACATTCAAAATGACTAGAATTTTCTCATTGTCAATCTGTGCTTATTATTGATGGTATCGTGCAGGATGTCTTCTGAAATGGTCGCTTGTATTGCAGTCGAGTCATTGTCAATCCTAGAGAAGATGCACGCAAAGGGGTATGATGTTTTACTTAACTGGATTTTCCTCTATTGAAAATTGGATTGGAGATTATGTTAAAAGAGGAGTAATTAGTTGTTGGTTTTCACTTTTCCATTCTCTGACATTGTGGTGCTAGCTATGTGCATGGAGATGTGAAGCCAGAGAACTTTTTGCTTGGTCAGCCATCCACACAACAGGAGAAAAAGTTGTTTCTTGTTGACCTGGGACTGGGTGAGCATGATTAATAACAATATCATTGAAAGTTGTGTGTTTCATTTTGTTAAGTAGTTTTCTGACATTTAACTTTACAGCAACTAAGTGGAAGGATGGTTCCAGTGGGCGTCATGTTGAGTATGATCAACGGCCTGACATGTTTAGGTAAATTTGTCTTCTTTTTGTTCCCTTGGATGGTGCTTTAGTTAAGTACATGCAATGTGATATATCTTTTCCCATGTTCTTTTGCCGTGTTTTTCCAGGGGAACGGTACGGTATGCTAGTGTTCATGCTCACTTAGGGAGAACAGCTAGCAGAAGAGATGATCTGGAATCTCTCGCTTACACATTAATATTTCTACATCGAGGGAGGTTACCCTGGCAAGGCTATCAGGTGCAGCCACTTTACACAGACTTTAGGGTCCTTTAAACTTATTTTAAGAATACACATTTGCTTTTTTCTCTCAGGGGGACAACAAATCTTTCCTAGTTTGCAAAAAGAAGATGGCGACCTCTCCCGAAATGTTATGCTGCTTCTGCCCTCCACCTTTGAAACAGTTTCTGGAGGTTGTAGTGAATATGAAGTTCGATGAAGAGCCCAACTACTCAAAGTTGATATCTTTGTTTGATGGTTTAATTGGTCCAAATCCTTCTGTGAGGCCAATAAACACCGATGGTGCTCAAAAGGTAAACCATTGGTTGTTAAATTAACTGTGAGTGGTGTTTGCAGCTATAATATCGATTTTAGCATCACAATTTCTAGGCTGTCCAGGTTGGCCAAAAGCGAGGAAGGTTGAATGTTGAGGAAGAAGATGATGGCCAACCAAAGAAGAAGGTTCGCCTGGGAGTTCCAGCTACCCAATGGATTTCAATATACAATGCAAGATTACCCATGAAGCAGAGGTAGGTTTTGGTTGTATCTTTCTGATTAGAAAGAAGGTTACTCAGGGAGAGATTTTCTATCCAATGAAATGAATGGACATGTCAATTTGTCGATATTCCTTTCTCAAAAGAAAAATTCTTGTCCACGGGACATTGCTGACCAGTGTGTGACCTCATTTTATGTGCAGGTATCATTACAATGTAGCAGATGCAAGGTTAGGTCAACATGTGGAGAGAGGAATTGCAGATGGTCTGCTAATAAGTTGTGTGGCCTCGTCTTCTAATCTCTGGGCCCTTATAATGGATGCTGGAACTGGTTTTTCAAGCCAAGTGTATGAGTTGTCACCTTTCTTTCTACACAAGGTTCATTTTTCGCACTCTTGCTTAGCTATTCATTTATTTAATAATCCTCTTGCTCTTTGGGATGCCCATCATATTTTAGATTGTAACAGATACGCTAATATCAAATTTTTGACAATTCTGATATGTAGGAATGGATTATGGAACAATGGGAAAAGAATTATTACATTAGTTCTGTTGCTGGTTGTAATAATGGAAGCTCGTTAGTTGTGATGTCTAAAGGTTTGTTTTCTCCCATAGTTGCTTTGATCATTATCCTGTTAGAAAAGCATGCAGAACTCAAATGTTTTTCCTGATATGATGTGGTCTGTTAGAAAATTACTCATAGAGGGACTATCTTCAGGTACCCAGTACACTCAGCAGTCTTACAAAGTCAGCGAGTCTTTTCCTTTCAAATGGATAAACAAGAAGTGGAGAGAAGGGTTTCACGTTACCTCCATGGCCACAGCTGGGAGTCGGTGGGGTATTGTGATGTCTCGCAATGCTGGATTCAGTGATCAGGTGGGAACCATACTGACTGGATACTTATTATCTCTCTCTCTCTCTCTCTCTCTCTCTCTCTCTCTCAAAATGCATTCGCAGTCTCCTGATATGATCTCTTCCTATTATAGTGGGAAAATGCTGGAACTGATTAGTGGTTCTGTTCTTATAGTGTGAACGTTTTTGCATAAATGAATAGACTTTTGGGATCTAGGAGCTTATAGTGCCAGTGTGTGAGTTGTGATGACAGCTGAGCTAATTGAAGTTCTTGATCCCCCCATACAAGTTCCCTATATTTGGGTGCGCATGGAGAAGCAGGCAATATCTCCTGTTGTTCAGTTCAAAGTTAGATGATGCAATTGTATGGCACTCTTTTTAAATGGCCCATGTCATAGCTGAATTGTTGTCCAGGAGTGTTTGCTAGATCGTAACAAGCATGACATCTGAAATGGATTTTAATAGGACAGGATACTTTGCCATTACTTTTATTGTGCAATGCCCGGAGTTACATCACATGTCTTCCTTTTGCACTAGTAACTTTTATTTTTCAGGTTGTGGAGCTTGATTTCATGTATCCTAGTGAGGGCATTCACAGAAGATGGGATAGTGGGTATCGTATTACATCCACGGCAGCAACTTGGGATCAATCTGCCCTGGTTTTGAGCATCCCGAAACGCAAACCTGGTGATGAAACTCAGGAAACTCTGCGCACATCCCAATTTCCAAGCGTGCATGTAAAGGTACAAGCTGGGAACCTATTACAATGCTGGCTATCTAAGTTAAGCAAATGAAATTTTTTCGCTACGAGGAAGAACCACTTTTTAACATGTCCGATTCTCTGGTGCAGGAGAAATGGGCGAAAAATCTCTATCTCGCATGCTTGTGCCATGGGCGAACTGTGTCTTGACCGTGGTATTACTGCGGTTGTAATAGCAAGATGGACTTCCATATTGATGTATCTTGTTCTTTATTTAGCCTAGTCAATTGTAAAGTCAAGATTAATTAGGGTCTCGGTTGCTGCGGAAATTCGGCAACTGCGTCTCTGGCCTTATATCTTTTTTGTTTTTTGGCTTGAACTGTTTTTCTGGCATAAAGCGATAATGAATCTCGTCTTGGTTTACTAAAGCCTGCACAATTGGCTTGTTTCTGGTCTATGGTTTTGTGTGAAATCAGACCTTTGTTTTCATAGCGTGAATCACGAGCATGGAATGTAAAAGATCAACTGCGTTGATTTTGCGATTAAACATTTCAGTACTAGTGGACCACGCCATATGCAAACGATCATTTTAAATGTGGATCCTTATATTCGAAAGGGTCAGCGTGGTGGCGAAAGAAGTATTCACCAAGGTTCCTAAAGTGAGAAATAAAGTATAGGAGAGACTCTGGTATAGAAAATTAGATTGATACGTGAAACAAATAGAAACCAAAGCAACTCGGTTGGACGTGAAAAAGTTTAGGCGACGATTGAATTTTTCGGGGGAGTGTTGGGATCTGCCAAGGGAGGGAATTTCGTGTCTTAATGCGTCTTGTCAAAGGTCTTTCTAATATAGAAAGTTGCATCACACAAATGCCCTAAGGTTTGCAATGGATGGGGTTGATCGAGGTCTAATCTTGCGCCTCATCAATATCCGATGATCAGCAGGAATAGCCAGCTAAAAGACATTAATCAATCAGCTGAAGACACGCCGCAGTCGGAAAACGTTGGGGGGTGGTTGTTGATAAACATTTTCGTTCATCATGACATTTTCATTCGTTGTGCTGTTTTGCCTTGATCCGCAGGCGATTACGTTCTTGTGCAGCGGGGAGGAAGCGACAAAATCATGTGAAAGTAAAAGGAAAAAATCCACGTCGGTTCCCTTCCTCCCCACAAAAATATCAGAACACGCGAGCTCCATCGGTGAGCTGCAGAGCGAGCAACCATGGCGGCCTCCTCGCATATCTCCGCTCTCCCGCCGCGATTCTCCTTCGCCCCCGCTCTCTCTCACGGTCACCGTAAGCTCTCTCTCTTTTCTCTCTCTCTCTCGTGAGTTCCAAGTTACGTGAGACGAGATAAACGGGTCTTTGGCGGTTTGCATTGGCGAGTTCGAGTTGACCCAAATCTTCAAAAGCTGTCGTCATGCAATTCCACTGTCGAGTCCCTTACTACAATTCCGAGTCGTGCGAAAGACTACGTTTTTTTTTAAACGTGAACCGGGCCTCCCATGTTATTGTTTTTTGATCAATCCGTTCGGGACGCGAATCCGGCAGGTAATTCGAAGTCGGTGGTGTTTCGTGTGAGGTCCAGCTTGGGAGAAGACGGTAGCCACGGTCCCGGAGTTTCAGGCTCTCCAGAAACGGCGAATTCCAAGGTCCTTTCCCGCACTTCACCATTTCCTTTCTTTTCTAAAATTGTCCGAAATGCCTTTCTGCTTGACGCCTGCTTCGATGTTGCCTGGTGAGGGTCCTTGGGCGATGAATTGAAATGGGCAAATTTGTGTTTGCTTGCCTGTTGGGACTCTCCGCAATCTCCCTATGGTCATCGACGCTCTATTGTTACGAGCAATGCAATTGTCGATAGCTTTGCTCCGCACGAGTTAGCTGGTTTCATTGACCGAAAATGAGGAAAGTCGAGCCTGGGCAGAGGGAATGACAGTAAATCTCCTCTCTCCATTTTTATCCAAGGAGAGCACTGGAATGAGTTCTTGTCTAAAGAAAGACACTTTTTTGTGGGGCTCTGGATTTGTTTTTTGATGGTTGGAGCAGATAAATTGTAATTTTGTGCTTTTGCACAGAAGCGATTTCAGCAATTTCATGAATTCTCCATTATAATATGCCGTTCGCAGTACGGAGATGGCCATCCTACTCCGCTTTATCATATTTCTTGCCTTTAATTAGTATTTGATGCAACTGCTCCCCAATAAAACCATGATTTCTCTCCCTTCCTGAACTTCATATTAAATGCAAGACGTGAGGTTCATTTTTTTATTCATTGTTTTAATTAAGGTTTCCCATGTGCCCATGTAATTTCTTTTATGGTTGAGTTTCATATGTAGCATTGCCCGTTTCCAATTACAGGAGTCTCAATCATCGACCTCGAGGCGCTGGTGTCTTACCTGTTTATGTTCGTCTGTGACATTGATCAGCAAGTCCGGCTCATCCATAGCTCTGCCAAAGGCAACTACCCCAGATGCAAAGGAAAGAGCTGTTTGTCGAAACTGTGGGGGCGGTGGTGCTATAATCTGTAAGACTTAAACTCTTTTCCCTTCTAAAATTCAGTGTTATCGATATGATCTTCTTGAATACATGCAAATCCTATATATGTAAAGGGAGTGCAATGCTGCGATGTAATGTGGTACAATTGCTTGTAATTTGTTATCATGATAATTGTGCAAGTAGCACAGTGTCAGTGACTGCAGTGCGAGAGTACCCTGTTTAATATTGGAGTAGCTCACATATCAAGTACTTAACTTTTATCAGTTGAGAACGCAAAATCTGCTTGCAGACTGTCCAATGATTTCTCCTTCCCAATGTTATGAACTTCTCTTGTTTTTTTCTTCTGGTCAGATCAACTTCTCTTGTTAATTCCTCCTGTTTTGAGGGGTCATTGTCGAACTACAGGAACTTTTCATTTTAGCTGTATTGAGATGCATGTCCCTGGTAACATGACTTATCACTTAGCTATAATCACGTCGATGAGTATAAAATTCCTTCGTCTTGCTTCTGTAAAAAATTGTTATATGAGGTTGAAAGAATCAACAGATAGGTATTCTCCTCTTAGTGATTTGCAGTTTATAGCTGTATCTGCTGCCACCTAGAATTCACTAGTTGTGCTGTTTCATATAGGTGACATGTGTGGTGGCACAGGAAAATGGAAAGCTCTCAACAGAAAACGGGCAAAGGATGTTTATGAGTTTACTGAATGTCCAAATTGTTATGGTATGCACCAAAACTTAGCCTTTTTACTCTTATTTCCCTTATTGGTCTGTGCTGTCACCACTGCTAATGTTTTCAGAAAATTTGTGCTTCTCTCAGAGAGTTATTATCTAGGGGAGCATGAAAGACAACATTGAACTTTGGATATAGCGGCTTATTAAGATTTTGCATCATTCTCTTGTTTAAGAGTCCGTCATCTGTTGCATATGCTTAATGCAGTGTTTTTACTTGTTAGCCCTGCATAGACATGGAAGGAGAATATTTCAGTAGTCTCTGAAGAACTCTCTCTGTACCGAGTTTTGGAAAAAATCTCTGCCTGCATGACATGGGAAACCAAATAACTTTTTACCAGTCAAAAGCATTGGTACATATGAGGGAATGCAAAATGAAAGTATGTTGAACCTACATCACTGTTATGTTTATTGTTTTCAGGCCGAGGAAAACTTGTGTGTCCCGTTTGTTTGGGGACTGGATTACCTAACAATAAGGGTCTTCTTAGGAGGCCCGATGCTCGCCAGTTACTTGATAAGATGTACAATGGCCGTCTGCTCCCAGGTTCTTAGGTGAGCTCTCTTGCCGCCTCCACCTGTTGTAACTGAGATTTGCCCGCATGTTTGTACTTATGTTCTGACATTTGGAAAGGTTTAGAATAACTTCCGTGAATTTCGCGTGTGCTTCTCATTTTGAAGCTATATATTTTTTCTTTTTTTCCCAGGGAAAGTAGATATCGATTGTCAAAAAGACTATTTCTTCTCCTTGCAATTGTAATTTAGGTGCGGGAAATTTTTCCTCTCTTGCTGACGATTTTTTCTTCACTGGTGACCGTGACTCGCAGTTTCTGATTCGAAGTTCCAAAGGATAGACAAAGAAAAGGCTGTCCGTCCAACATGGCTTTGAATATCCACCATTCATCAGCCACAGCCGGGACATAGCCCTTTTATCCTTCCCCACTTCTGTGATCCTAAGAGTGCTCAAAAGCTTGCATTGGTCCGGGATTTTAGCTCTTTTTCCTCTTGCAGCAGGTACTAAAGTCTTCCTCGCCAAGCAAACCGACTGTTTGCGGTCGGAGCCACTCTTTAGAGATGCTTTGAGAATCTCTTTGGTTGGGCTGCAATTTGAGAAACACTCTAGTTTCGATGGACAATTGTATGCTCCTATATACTTATAGAGCAGGTAGAGAATTCTGCAACATCACTAAATTTGGGGTACTTGATTGAACAAACTACAAAGCTTCGGGGCATCCTTTTCTGCAATTAAAAAGAAGTTTAGGCCCTCGGTCGCCATTGCCTCTGCAGCTATAATTCCAAAAGTACGATTGATTTCTTTTTCAATAGACGGATAAATGATTAGAATAACAAAATCCCAATTATGCATAATAGCCTACTTCTATTTTTCCGTGCCTAAAAGTATGGATTGATCAATTTTATACGTGCTGCTAAGTTTCTTTAGGGATTAGTGGGTGTCACGATGCTGTTCATTAATAAAGATTGATAAGTTATTGGTAGTTTGTTTACACTTTCACGAAAATATTAGTTTTTTATTTTTTTTTTTTTAATAATGCATCGATTTTACTATACCTTACGAAATTTTGTTAGATTAAACCATCAATTAGCTTTTGAGTTGTTAGCTCTTATTTTTCATTTTGGCCAAATGCAGCACTCGTTTGATTTACCAACATTTGATTTTCTTTCTTATTTTTACTATATTTATCCCGTTGCCAAAACACTGGTAATTAACTTAAAAAAAGACTTTGGAAACGCGAAATTAATCGATAACCCAAAGCATTGGGATGATGACGTATACAAAAACGTTGTTTTGTCATAAATCTAAAATGTCGTTCAAGTTTGTAGCTTCAAAAGTAGACGGATGGATTTTTATTTTTATTTTTTAAAAAACAAGTGACTTGAGTATTTCTGTCCTCAATTTTTTTCCTTTTTTGGCATTTGACCTTTTTCTCATTAACTGCTTTTAACATTAATCAAACCTTGCAGAAATCTTCGACCAAAAAAAAAAAAAAAAAAAAAAAACCTTGCAGAAATCCATTAACAATAGGAAAAAAAAGAAAAACGGCGTCTCAAAAAATGAAACGGTAAAATTGTCCGGCAACGTTGTGATACCGGGGAAAAGACTCGGGTTGCAGGATTCAACATCCCGCCTTCTGTTTCAACAAAATTTCCAATACCCCCAAGCAAACGAATTGTCTGACGAGTACTTCCTACTTGGGGAAGAAATTTTCCTCTTCCATTTGCAACGGCGATGTTCTCACCGCCCAGATTCGGGAGCATATAATGAGTAGTATCAGGAGCTAGTTGTTCGGAAGCCGGTTCACAACATTGTGCTCTGGCTTATGTTCACATTCATAGTCGAGATGAACGAATGCCCGCTCGACTTCCGGGAGCCTCTCGAGCTTTATCTGGAGGGTCTCCCCTATCTCGTGGGCTTCCTTCAAAGGCAGTTCCTCCGGAAGTTCAATATCGACCTGATCACAATCAGACAAAACCCAGTTTATTCCCCCCAAGAAGTTGAAAGCAAGACGAGTCAACGTTTTGCTAAACAAGCAATCCATTCAGGGATCAACTCAGTTCAGACAACACGAGACTTAAACATAGTAAGTCAAAAGTGATGAATTCAGTCGACAAACCAGCACTCATCACTTTCGCCACCATCAAACAAAACTCGGCATTGTGGTGGAACCTATCCATGGCTCTTGAAAGGAAGTGACTGTATTTAAGGACTCACCTCCACAAAATAAAGCACGCCAAAGGTGTAAGCACGGACAGTGTCAATCCGCTTGACCTGAGGATGTCTTATCACCAAATAAGTTAGTTTCTGCAAGACTTCTGGAGACGCCGATTGTCCTACGAGCGAAACTGCATTGAAAAGCATACGCGGTAAATGTACTTGGCGTAAAACGAGCCTGAAATCAGCATCACATCGTCCTGAGTTTTCTAAGACAACATTCTACTCAGCAAGATCATACGCAATGATTGACCCCTCTATGAGATTTTCTTTTTCCTAGTTAAAGTTCTTCCAGTCAACCTTTTCAACTGTCAAGGTTAATTGATTACCTGCTAGGCACAGTTTGAAGAGGAAAGAGATGACATGAAAAGAGGTACCTGCATTTTCCATGACTGTTCCAGACCAATTGGTAATGGTGTAAAGTGCAAGCAAAATAGCGCCAGCAGGGTCAATCCACCAGTAGAATTCATCACCAAGGACTGCTGCGGCGAGACCTACTACATTTGTTACCACATCGAAGTAGTGATCCTGACAATAGGCAGCGATGGAAATTCAGGTATTCAAGTCATGCATCTGAACAGATGTGTATCTACTCACTGAAATATGTACCAGGAATTGTCATCTTATGATGTAAATAGCAGTCAAGGCAGAGATAGGTTAAGACTAGTAATTAAAGTCACACCTTCGCATAGGCACGGACAATGTCATTTGGTGAGCTTCTACAGTAAAGCCAGAGAGCAAGTTTTACAACAGTAGCAGTTAACATGATTGAGTATAGCCATATCAATTGGCTTGTATCCATCTTTGCGGTAGCTTCATCTTCGACTAACTGTTCCACAGCTTGGACCAGTACCTGAAAGCCTGAGGGAAAATTTAATCCATAGGCATCAATTCTTTTTCTCATTCCAAATCCAAACACTCAGTAGCGATTATGAATTTTCCTTGAATCAAGATGTAGAAATGTTTAGTTCAATTCCCTCACTTGATTTAGAGGAACTTTCTCAGAAAATAGTGTTGAAATATTCATGTCAAATCAAAGCATTTGTCAATCAATACACTCATCAAATGAGGTCATTGTCGATTCTTAATATGGTCTGCCCATCAATCGAAAAACATTCCTAACTGTCGAACATCAGTAAAGTTAATAAACTTCATTTGGGGAGGACAAAAATGATAGACAAAATTCTCCCACACCCTTGCACTTATAAAGGATGAGAACTTGGCTTAAAAAACACCCTACGTCTGGCACATAGACATCTCTCTCTAAGCTTCTTGTATACAGTCATCCCTTTATCAACCCAAGTAATCCCTCAAATGAGCTTGTTACCCCGCCCAGTGAGCTTAAGCAACCACATTCTTCTAAAGTCATGAGTCAAAGGCATTTTCCTTCGCACTTGAACGGAAAATCAACTAGGATGTTTTCTTCTTTTTGCTAGGACCCTAGGATTCAGTTGCTGAAAAAAAGTAAAAAAAAAAAAAAATGAGACATCCTGTATCAGATAGCATCCATCCATGTCATTGGAGGTAAGAGAGTGGGAGAGGAGCCATCTGCTGCTTATTTCCATTAGTGCACAATACTGAGATAATTGCAGTGTTAAAATCAGAAAAAGGAACAAAGCAAACATCTTCCCCGTTATGGCACTACCCACTTCAAATCATGCTGAACTTCTTGATGAATGCTATTGACTGCATAATTTACTTAATTATGCATACTTCTGTCCCTTCACATTGATTTGACAACATAGGTATTAGGCAACCAACTTTTTTCTCCATAAATAGTCATTCGAGTCTCACACTTTGGGCTGCAGAAAAGAATTCGCTAAGCATACACTTTGATGTAAGTCTAGCAGCCACAAACATCTAAAATGCTTCAAACTTTTTAAGCCAGCTTTAAAAGGCTAGCCATGAGTTTCAAAATCTCAGATAACTGGTTTCTCAACATGATTAAAGTCTTGGAACTTTCTTAAGTGAGGCCAAATCTGAAAGCTGTTGAGAGGTTTAGCATTAAGGGCCACAATGTCCTCGTCTAATTATACTCCCCAAGTGATGAATGAGAAAGTACCTAGAGTAGCCATGATAGCTGCAAAGACGATTATTCCCACCGGTTGCACCCTCACTTTTCCAATGGGATATTTGTAGATGTTTATCTTCTTCATTGACAGGTGTGTGAACCAAAGTATGCCACCAGCCATGAGATCAAGTAGAGAATCCAAAGTAGATGCTGCAATAGCTATTGATCCAGTCATAACTGTTGCATATACCTGTATTATAACATGTATTCCCATCATGAATCGTTCGAGCATTTGCAATGTGAGTACAATTGATTTGACAACAACGAGCTCTAGACAACTCTAGATAATTCTGAAGTTATGTAAACTGCCAAATAGAAACACTATTTGAGAACAACTCAAGCAAGCTTAACATAAAAAATCGGATATTGACTTTAACAAATATGCCTTCCATGTAAAGAGAAAAGGCTCTTTTGATGCAACAAGCACCTCAACCGCATTGTACATCTTCAGCCAAATTAACAGACAAAACACTCGTGCCAGGAATCGAACAAACTGGCGGATGTGCTACCTTAAACGCCAGCAGCACAATATTGGCATAGTTCGATATCTTCATCGCTTTTTCGTGCTGCGCTTGTTCCTCCTCATCCTCCTCATCTACTTCACCATTGCTCACCAAAGCGTCCACCTCTTCGAAGGACTTCAAGGTCTCGAGTTGCTTTTCATAGTATTCCTTCTCCGCTGTAAATTCCAGGAAATCCGTCTCATTGTTCAAACTGGACAAGGGCCCCAAACGAAATTCTCTTTACAAGGGAAGGTAAGGGAAAGGAGACACTTAAACATGAGCACAGCAATTGTTTGCGCAGTCATATTACTGGGAGAGAAAGGACGCATTTTTACCGGGATCATGCATCACAAGCAAAGCATTCGATTAAAATAAACCGGAATTCCGCTGAAGAACATTACTATATCTTTGTTTGAATAAAGAAATTTATAAAAAAATTAGGAAAAATTGTCGTTCAAGCGTCGTAACAGAGAATGGCAAGTAAGTCTGATCAACGAGGCATTCTCTCTCTCTCTCTCTCTCTCTCTCTCTCTCTCGTGAACGCTTCCCAACGTCAACGCAGATATGAATCCCCAAAGGAGCAAAAAGGACAGAGACCACAGTACGGGAATCGCAGATGATGCTCCGATGAGGACAAAGGGAAACTAAGAAATGAGCCGTGCGCTTTTTTCCATTCCGTTCCTCGAGCCCGCCGCGAACGCAAACAGGATGAGCGCGAATCGTCCCGACCATCGAGCCATCCTCCTCCTCCTCATTCCGTAAACGCCGAAAGGCAAGAACAAAGGAAACCGGAGCTCAAGCAATCCGACCAAAGCCACAGCGAGAGCGAGAGAGAGAGAGAGAGAGAGAGACCTTTGCTCAGGCCTTCGGTCTTGGAGAGATCGATGTCGTGCGGGTCGGTCTCGACGTCGAGGCCGGAGCGGATCTTCAGCGGCAGCTTCGCCACGAACTCCGTCCTGAGAGTGTTGACGGAGTTCCTGCGGCGGAGCGATCTCCCGCTCCTCCGCCCCCCGCTCGACGACAGCAGCGGCGATTTCGCGCCCCCATCCTCCATGACCTCCCGGCGCCCGCCTCGAAGAGAGAGAGAGAGAGAGAGACGACGGAGGGAACGGAACGGGAGGGAGGAGGGAGGAGGAGACGGTGGCTTTTTATCTACACCGAGTGGAGGAGGAGGAGGAGGAGGCCGCCATTGCCGTCCTTTGTCGTAAGTCCTCGTCCCGCCGTTAACTTGCCTTTTCGGGACCCCCTTATTATTTTACGACCATCTTTTTTTGTTGCCTTGCCATTAAATGGGGATCGCCACGAAGTAGTGGCCTTCTGCTGGCCTCTGCCCATTTAATTAATGCGGGTTTAAATAATCCCGTCCAGATTCCCCTCCTCCCCTCTTCTTCTTCCTTCTAGACTTCCCCTAAGGAGGAGGAGAAGGTATAGCTGAGCCCCCTCCCCCCGGGCGCCATGAACGTCGGTTCAAGTCAACGGAAAGCGAATGTTTTACCCGGTCTCAGATCCATCGCGACAGCACGTGAGCGCTCCTCCCTCGCTCCGTTGATTTCGCACCGGCACGCGATCTGCCTCCCTGTCCCGAGTATTTATCCGTAACGGGAATATTTTTTTATTAGCTAATTATTTCGATAACACGAGGGTTTATTTTCAAGAAAATGCTCCCCTAACAATTCATTTTTCGCAAAAATAATCAGATTCTTAAATCTTTAAATTGGAAAGTATAATTATCGTTACATTATATTGCTTGAGCCCGAATAATGCACAAAATAGTAAGGTCTAAAATTTACATATTCTATACTAATATCATCCTTCATCTTGCCGATATTTTTAGTTGGAAATCGTTTTTTTCCAACGGCAAACTCTGTTAGAGGTTTACACGTATGGAAACGATTCGCATGCATAATTCACCAAAAATAGACGTGGGTAATTTGCGTTGTAAAATTAAGTCATTAACAGCTCATCAACTAAAATATTGAGCGGACGAAATTCTCTCCTATCAAGAAAATTATCGCCGTTCCAAAATGCTGTGGGTACTAATTTTTGGACTCGGATGAATAATAAGTTTATATGACCGTGAATAAGTTTAAATACAAGTTTATATATAATATAAATAAAAAAAATGAGCAAGTCTGAGCTAATATGCAAAAGTATGGTACTGCTAAATTTTAGGCGAGATGCTATTTGTTCCCAAATTGAGATGCGCTTGACGATGCATGCAAGGAATTCTCGGACCCTTAGTGGATGAACTCTCCAAAAAAAATGCTCGATAAAAGCGTACTTCCGGAACAGACGAGGACAAAAGCCAATTTGGACCGTAACATAAGCCGGGTTGTCTCGATACAAAGACCAAAAAAGCGACCGACTAACTCGGAAGCGATGATTTCGAGAACGTGCCAGAGGTGCCAGAATCCCATGACCAGCGCGCGCAGTTCGCGGCCGAGTCAAAACGTACTTTCGGATCGGAAAAATCGTCCAAAAAAGGCTAGTAATCGCCTAATCGATCCCATCTAATTTGGGACTTGATCCCGTCCAATTTAAATGGAAGAAAATCATTATACGATATCTTGAACGGTCTGTACCCTTTCCGAGAGCACGTGGAATTGATGGCACCATGTAAAGAGTTGCGAAAAATAACGAGCTGGGACGTGGCAATGAGATCACATCCGCGCAAGCAAAATCCGAATGAAAGAAAGGTCAGCCGGGGTAGACAGGTCACGTGCCGTGCGTTGTTTTTTAGTTTTGCCATCACAACACTGATCAGTCCATCTGAGCGACGTCGTAGAGTTCTCTATTCATTAAAGAACGTTTGGTTTGAATTGTACCGTATTCGCATTGTACCTTATTCGCTCCACCAACAACTCGAGGTCCGAAATTAGCGGACCTGTTACTACCAACCGATCAAGATACTTACAATCGCCTCATTGCACATAATACGTCACGATTAAATAATGAGTACAAAACAATTCAAAAGTTCACTTATGACGTGAATCGAGTCCGTGACTGTATACAAAAATGGTAATCCCATCATCACCAAGACGATATCATTTTAGCATTGTCACCAACTGAGCTTTCACCACTTTTGTTTTTTTTTTGGGTTAAATTTTTAACATTTTGCTCCATTCAACCCCAAAAAAGAAAAAAAAAATCAAATGTTATCACTTTTATCTAGTGAACATTGATGTGACATTGTGATACATTGACGTGACATCACGATATCACATTCATGTTAATATTCCCTTGCATTATTTTCTCTTCCTTGCACAAGGACAAACTGATTTTACCTGTTGTTCAGCAAAATTTCAACCTCTTGCTACTTTTCCCAGCATTCCATAATCACGTGAATCATTCCCATGCGGACAACCAGTCCCATTGCTAGTAGTTGAAGACAGAATGTAAAAATCTATAGGTGACCATAACATTCGGAACTCATACGATCAATTATAATCGAGACGGTGTTCGATTATTTCTTTCTTCACGTCATTTGTTCTACTTTAAATTATCGGTGATTGACATACTTAAAGAGACTTGAGAACTCAAGAAAATCACGAGAGTCACGCCTTAGCAAAAATCAATTTCACCAGAAATTTGTTACATCTCGTACATGGAGCCACATCACACGAGTCGGCATCACGACTTTCTACTGAGAAAGACGCTCGCATAGGTTTTGATCTCCTGTTGGTTGACTTTGACTTCCGTTGACTTTGACTTTCTGTTGAACCTTGAGCAGCTATTTAGTTAGGTAGGTAGGCGCTAGTAAAAATCATTAGGGGAAAATATCGGGTGGGCCCACCCCTCCTCGTTAACCTAGGTCCAAGCCACTCAATGCTCGACCGCAGTCATGTCGAAACCAATGACCGACATTTTATAGCACATTTTGTTTCTCTCCGTTACCTTTCAAAAGAGTCTCGCCCATAAAAATCCAGAGAACAGGACAAAACACGAAACAAAGAAGCCAAAAATATAGGTGCAAAAACGAAATCTTATTCAAGTTGTACAAGGCAAAGATTAAGGTAAAAAAAAATGAGGAAAACTAGTGGCTAATCCCATTGCTTCAAATCAAAAGGAGAATAAACGCAAAATTCAACAAAACTCAACAACTCGACAAAAGTTACTCCTGCTACGAGGCTCCATTTCGCATGCCCAAAGTCCTCACCCTTATTCTCTTAGGATGCACGTGTGGGTGAGTCATTCATCGAATAAGTGATGTGTTATAAAGCATTTATTATATTCAAGTCGATCCATAATTCATTGATTTGAGTTTTTGAGTGAATGTGAATTTAACTGGATATGTTGACAAGTATAGGCTTTCTCTCGATGATTTCCCTAGAAGTAAGCATTGGGCTTGTGCTGCGCACTTCCAACAAATCGTATGAGAGCCAATAGTTGTGGTTTTGGAGGTAAGTGAGCATAATCTCATATGTGAGGGAGAGATTGTTAGAACACATGTGTAAGTGAGTTGTGTTAGAGAAATCCCACATCAAAGAAGTGATGTGATGTATAGCAGTTAAAATATGTCTATCCAATTGGTTTATAATTTATTGGCTTAAATTTTTGAGTGAAGATAAGTTCAAATTGGATATGTCGACAGGCTCATACTTGAATTCCCTCTTAATGATTCCCTCAAAAGAAGGCATCGAGTTTCTGCTGTACGCTCTCAACATATTTGCCAACAATATCAGCGGCAACGACCTAATATTCATGATGTTACCATCCCTGATTTCTCGACTTCTCCATATATTTGCCAATAATATTAGTGGCAACAACCTAACATTCATGATGTTATCATCCTAACTTCTCGACTTATCGACTTTTCCTTAGCCTCTTTGTTAAATTAATGTATTGAGTTTGAATTTGAATAACGATTTGTTAAATCGAATTTTATCGATGAAGATTTTTCCAAGTGAATTACAAATCAGGTGAAAAAATCTTTCTTTTAATTGGACTTTCTTTTGGACATGCAAAATGAGCAACGAAACAAGGAGGATATGTTTTGTCACTAGAAGACAAAAAGAAGGGGCACTCTATAGATTTCATTATCTATTTATTTTTAAGGGAGACAAAAGAGAAAGGAAACCTTCTCCTTATCCGCCGAAGGAGCGAATACTTGTGGAAGAGAAGAACCCATGGTGGGGGGGTGGAGGAGTGAGCTGCACGTAGGAGTCGCACAAGAAAGACGTCTAGGAAGGTGAAGTATTTTGTTTTGAATCGATTTTCACAACGTAAAGTATTTTGTTTTAATTTTATGTAGTGAGTTTATATCTAAATGAGTTATTTATTTATAAACACTTTAGATTTGTTGTTAAATTTAGGTGTAGAAAATATTCGAGTGTATAAGCGATTATAAACTTTGATTCTCCGATTATAGTGGATTATTTACTGCTCGCTCTCCAACCGATATTCGGACTGAACTACCGATTATAGTGATTATTTCTTTACTTAGTTCTAATCGATATTGGATCAACCACATAAATTTTTGGTGTCCTTATTATTTCTCGTGGCGATTTCGCATTGATGTAAATTGCAAGATTATATCATTTGTGCGTATTATATTCTAACACTCTTCAACATTGAAACAACGGAGATTCGTTGAACCACGAGTCCATCGTCGAGCAAAGCGCAAAAGCAGCAACAAGCACCGAAACAACAAAATCCAAGGGCAAGGCAGAGATCCAAAATTTGAATTAACGAGAAGGGGAAAGAAAAGTGTTCGCTGTTTTCTTTTTCAAAGAAGGAATGAACGACGAGAGAATATAAGAGAGAGAGAGAGCGAAATAATCGTGTGGCAACGAACTAACATTTATGATGTCCCTTACTTCTCGACTTCTCCATAGCCTCTTAAATTAATGTCTCGAGTTTAAATTCGGATAATAATTTGTTAAATCGAATTTTATCGATGAAGATTTTCTCAAGCGGATTACAAATTGAATGAAGAAATCTTTTTATTCTTATTGAACTTTCTTTTGGACATGCAAAATAAGTAACGAAATAAGGAGGATATGTTTTGTTACTAGAAGACAAAAAGAAGGGACACTATTTATCTTTAAGGGAGCGAATCCATGTTGAAGAAAAGAACCCATGGTGGGGCCCAAAGTATGAAAGGCTAGGATTTTTTTTTTTTCTTATGTGGAGGAGTGAGGTGCACGTAGGAGCCGCACAAGAAAGACGTCTAGAAGCGTGAAGACGTACATACGTGAACAAGGACCAACATTGGAGTTCCTGATTTTGGCATACGTCGAGTATTTTGTTTTGAGCTTGAATGGGTGATAATTTTGTGAAGTAAATTAATGTCCAAATGAGTTGTTTATTTATAAATACTTTGAATTTACAGTTAAATTTATGCGTGAGAAACAATCAAGCGTGTAAGAATTATAAATTATGATTCTTCGATTATAAATTATTATTCTTCGATTATAATAGATTATTCTACACTTGTTCCTGTAACATATATTTAGATTGAATCACGTAAATCTTTGATGTTCTTATTATTTTTAATTTCGCATTAACGTAAATTGTAAGATTCTGTCATTTTCGCTTATTATATTCCAACACTACTCAACACTGAAATAATGAAAATTCGTTGAACCACGAGTCCGTCATCGAGCAAAGCACAAAAGCAGCAGCAAGCACCGAAACAGCAAAATCCAAGGGCGAGGCAGAGATCCAAAATTTGAATTAATGAGAAGGGAAGAGAAAAGTGTTCGCTTTTCTTTTTCGAAGAAGGAATGAACGAGGAGAGAATATAAGAGAGAGAGAGAGTGAAATAAACGTGTAGGCAAAGTGTGTCCAGGTCAAATGATAAGAAAAGAATATTAATTTTTGTGCGGAAATTTTTTGCAGACGAGTCGATCGCATACACTGACGTGACGTGGCCGAGCGGTTCACGACCGAGCTGACGTGTAGGAGCCAGCCAACCCAATATTTTATGATCACGAGAAAGAAGGTTAGTGGTTTTTTTATGTCGTGTGCACTTATTTCACGTGCAAAATTAGCAAAATTCATTGCGCGGGTTTCGAGTCAGATTTGGATAACCGCGTGCAGTCAAGTACGACTCTGCCCGCACGAAGAAGATTCAACGCCTCGCGTCGGTCTCCCTCTCCTATAAAGCCGCGGTCCCGCTCGGCAGATCCTGGATACGCAACCCATTCGATTCGATCCTGTTCAATTCCGTTCGATCATTCAGATTCCGACACTCAAGACCCACCAATCCGATCGGCCATGGAGCTGTTCTCGTCCTCTCTGGCGGACGTGCTGACGAAGATCGCCATGTTCCTGGTCGTCCAAGCCCTGGTCTACCTCATCCTCTCCAACTCCTCCGACGTCTTCTCCAAGGACAAAAGCCACGGTCCCTCAGCTTCAAGCCGGCCGGCTCCAACAGCATCCGCCGCATCCTGGCGGCCATCTCCGACGTGCCGACCGGCAGCGAGCTCTCTCCGAGGCCCAAACGGCCCCGGACCGATGGCGGCGACTCCTCTGTAGATTGATTGGCCTGCGAGGCGACCCCTGTATCATTCTTAACAGCGCTCGTATCATTCCGATGTAAATACGGTTTTGTGCGGTGATTCATTTTCAAGTCATCTGTAAATCAGTCAGGAGCGGAAATAGCTCCACTTTCGATTTGCGAGCGAACGAGCTTACGAAGATTTTTTGAAATGAATAAAGATATTTGGTTTGAGTACCAAATCTCGAAGGGGATGTAGCTCAGATGGTAGAGCGCTCGCTTAGCATGCGAGAGGTACGGGGATCGATACCCCGCATCTCCATCCTTTTTTATTATCCTAGGCTTTTTCATTTTCATTTTCATCCTGGTGTTTTGTTTTCCGTTCCTGGTTGTTGTTTGCTATTCGCGGAGCGAATTTCTGGTTCTCAAAGTGGGGGAAGAAGAAGAAGAAGATTCGGGCCCCATGGCCCACGAGCTTCACAAGATTTATTTGCTGGATCCCGCTATCTTGGGCCTATAAGAAGATTCGGGCCACGGCCATGGACTTTCTAGGGTAGACCTGCTCCCGGTCAGCCCGAATGGAAACCCATAGAAAGCCCGTCCAGATCTAATCAACTTAAGGGGTCAGCATGCATCTAGGACCTACCTGGTAAACAGCCCTACCTGACTGATTTTGGTTTTAGTTTTACGGTGCTGTGGGTAAGGGTGTCGAGGGAGGCTTGGTTTTCACGATTCTCGACCCGACATGAACCCTACATGGTCGCGACTGACCTGACGCAACTCGCTTGAGACTTGAATATCATATCATACAAAAAAGAATGGGTTGGGTTGGGTTGGATTGGGATGAATCCAAAAATCATAGAATGGTTTCATTAGAGGGCAAAATCGGAAATTTATTCAAAGCTACATTATGTTTAGGGGTATAAAAAAATGCATGCCGACCAGACCCAACCGAACCTAGGTTGACTGCAGTCCTATTGATATCAATATCTAAAAATCGCTACTCAAAGATGACTAAGGCCTAGCCCCAAAATACTCTAAATTTTTGGGCTAGGTCAAGTCGAACCAAGTTAGGTCGATGTGGATTTTTTTTTGACACCCCTAGTGGCTAGGCTCCCAATTATATGTTAGAACCTATTTTAGAAACCCAAGCCCTACCCTCTCTTCTGTCGTTTTTCACTCTCGCTCTCTAATCTCTAGTCTTGAATAGAGAATTATAGTATAACATTTTTATTATTTCAAAGTATGAAGTAACATTTAATCATCACTCTTTCGAAATGCTCCATTCATAGAATCTATTCAAGTAAACTCTTAAATCTGGCTTAATCAAAATAATAGGGGTAGATTTTAGGGTCAGTTCTAAAATCTATAGATAAGTTCTAAATTTATAAAATTGGGAACCTATTATAATATGATTATTTTTAGGGTTCTAGATTTGAAATCGATCATCCATCGTCAATTTTGTGCAAAAAACTTCAATTAATTTGTCGAGCCAATGCATCGAAAGTCATCCAAGGAGTCCAGAGCGAATAAAGAATTTGGCGAGGCCCCGGTTTTTTCTTCCTCCAACCAGACAAGATCCGGGAGAAGAGAAGACCACATTGGTCCACGACGAAAATGCTCCAATCTGAACGGCACCGATAAAACAAAGCCCTTAAGTCGCGCGGTTAAGGAGGTCGTTATTTTGGCTGTCAAAAAAAGGAAAATAGGAGGTCGTTATTCGTGTCCCCGCGCAGACGGGAATCGCGGCCGATTGAATGGGTCCGCCTTCGCACGATCACCACAAATCTTCGTCATCTGGCACAACAGCATCCCTTTCCTCTTCAGTCTACCTCTCCGACATATATCGTATATATACTCCAGTTTATTTCAAATGCCCCTAATTGGAAATACGGCACATTAATTTAATTTAATTAATTAATTAATTAATCACTTGATTACCACGCCGCATTCGAATAAATCCCTTTGCATGATTTTAAGCGAACGAAAAATAAAATAGATGGGAATATTAAATTGACGGGGAGATTTTTTGTAATGATTAATGTGCTTTCACCGTACGGATGGTTTATTTAACGCGCAACAAATGCTCTCGATAACGTCATGATGACGTCGCTCGGACAGGCAGAGAGCGAAGCTCCATCGTCCTCCCGGGATCTCTCCCGCCCCGCATGGCGGTCGCCGCCGCCGCGTCCTCCCCGACGTACAAGATCTCCCGCAACCTGATCTCCCCACCGAGTCCGACCCCATGGCGTGGCCGCCGCTCTCCTTCTCCGGCGCCAGGGCGGCCAGGCCCGTCGCCTGCGGCTTCCTCCTCGCCTTCGTCGCCTGCACGTTCTTCTTCGTCCTCAGCTCCTCCTCCCCCTGGCTCCCCAACCTCTCCGCCCCCTCCTCCTACAGATCTCACTTCTCCTCCTTCCTCTCCCGCTTCCGCCGCAACCCCTCCGAATCCCCGCCCCCGCCCCCGCCCCCTCCTCGCCTCCTTCCCGGAGGCCTCGCCGCCGGCGAGGGACCGGCTGCTGCCCCGCGCTCGGGCCCGGGGGCCGATCGGAGCGGGAGCGGCGCGGCGGAGGGACCGAGCGGAGCGGCATTGGCGTCGAGAGAGGACGGCGGAGATGCGGGCGGTGAGAGCCCGTGGGGGAAGAAGAAGAAGAAGAAGAAGAAGAAGGGGACGGTGGAGTGGGTGCAGTCGGTGAAGAAGTGCGATGTGTACGCGGGGAGATGGGTGAGGGACGAGTCGTATCCGCTCTACTTGCCCGGTTCCTGTCCTCACATCGACGAGCCTTTCGATTGTTTCATGAACGGGAGGCGCGATTCCGGATACCTCAAGTACAGATGGCAACCGAACGATTGCGACATCCCCAGGTGATTCGCTGCTTCCTTCCCGATGCATGCAATCGATCGGCGTCCGCACTGTTCATGATTTTTATCTTCATTTGCCGTACTCGTTCACGTGGATGCGTTCCGCAATGCCGGGATTGGTTGGTGAGGCTTGTTAGATGAATGTGGATTGCAGGTTGAGCGGTCGGAAAATGTTGAGGCTGTTAAGGGGAAAGCGTCTCGTGTTCGTCGGCGATTCGCTCAATAGGAATATGTGGGAATCGCTTGTCTGTATTCTTAGAGACTCGGTCGAGGACAAGAGCAGAGTCTTTGAAGCTTCTGGAAGGCAAGAATTCCGAGCCGAGGGCTCCTACTCATTCATATTTCAGGTCTGTCATCGAACTTCGGAGATGAACACACTTAAAGGATTAGGCTTTTTGCTTATAATCTCTGTCTTTTTTCGGAGCAATTCACTCGATTCTTTCCGTGCTCTTGTTTGAACATGTGAATCGCCGCGAGTCAATGTCGCTCGAGACTCTATAATGTCTAGTTGAAGGTGCTAAAGTTGAAGCGCGTTCATTTTTCCCTTGCCTTTCTTATTTTTTGTTTGTGTGTTCTATAAAGTTCAGTGCATTTCTCCCAGAAGAATCAAGCGACTTTAAATCTCTCTCTCTCTCTCTCTCTCGTAAGCAATTTTCGACTATGGCTTGTGGTAGGATTACAATTGCTCTGTGGAATTCTTTCAATCACCATTCTTGGTGCGAGAATGGGAAACGCCTATGGCCAATGGATCAAAGAGGGAGACACTTAGGCTAGATCTCTTTGAGGGATCATCTGAAAATTACAAGGATGCAGACATCCTTATCTTCAACACTGGGCATTGGTGGACTCACGAGAAAACTTCCAAGGGGTAATTCTTAATTCCTTCCTTCTCTGCTGATTTTAACGGATCTGAGACAGAACTCAAGGCATGAAATAATTGCAGAAAGGATTATTATCAGGAAGGCAGCCATATCTACAGCCAAATGCACGTGAAAGTGGCCTTTCAGAAAGCATTGACAACTTGGGGAAGATGGATAGACACCAACATAGATTCCTCTAAAACACTCGTTTTCTTCAGGGGCTATTCCTATGGCCACTTTAGGTAAGTAGGATTTGTCCCTTAAAAGTAAGATTTATTTATGCACAGATAATTCTCTTTGATTTCTTAGTACATTTGTCCTTTATGAGCAGAGGAGGACGCTGGAATTCCGGTGGGCGATGTGACCGCGAGACCGATCCATTCAAGGAAGAGACATACTCATTCAAATATCCTCGAAAGATGAAAATCCTGGAATATGTGTTGAAGGGTATGAAGACACCAGTCTTCTATCTCAATATAACAAGGATTACTGGTTTGCGAAAGGATGCACACCCGTCAATATACAGGAAGCAGAATTTGACAGAAGAGGAAAGGAGATCACCAGTGCAGGATTGTAGCCATTGGTGCCTGCCTGGCGTTCCTGATACATGGAATGAGCTCCTATACGGTCAGATTCTTATGAAGGAAATAGAAAGGGGGTGGCAAGAAAACAGCTGAGTAAAATAGTATACATAAAGGAAAACAGTGGTCTCGCCGCCTTCTTGGTTACACCAAATAATTGACTTACCATTCCTAGCTTGCTTCCACGAACCGGATGACAGGACCATTCACGGTTCGGCCCGAGCTCTTCTGGTGGATAAAGAAGATCTGTTTTTGAAAGGAAGGGACAGAAAAGGCACATGGTCCCTAAACATTTGCGTGGTTTACTATACTGAGTCACCCTGTTTTCACACTGGTAAAAGGGTGATGAAGATGAGATAAGATTTCAGATCTCCTAGTTGTGATCTTTGTAGAGACGAGGCAAAATTTCTTGCTAACTGTATTCATTCTGTATAACGCCCCTTAGTTTGCTTCCTTCAATGTGGAACTTGATCAGAATCTAGTAGGTTGGTTGTGCTCGTCTTATTCATCTCTAATCTTTCACTTCATGCTGTCATTTTGCCAGTTTTATCCGTCTCGGATTATCATGCAATTGGACATAGAAGCACATAGGGGGAACTCCCTGCGATCCTTTATGATGTTTTGATTATTCATCTGTCAAAACTCTATTATCGTTCTCGCTAGTGTCCTTTCCAATGAAAGTGCGTGAAATCTGTCAACGCTTGTCATTGCTGCAGTTGGTCTTGGTCGGAACCAAGTTTTTCAACTTTCTTTATTCCCCAAGTTTAGTGTTTTTTGCAAGATATAAAGGCTGAGTTTGTCATTGGGCCAGAAATGAAAGATTTTGTCGCTAAACCACGATGACCAATGCGATTCGATTGCATAATCCATTAGAGGAAGCTTGAAGTTTGCAGTTTGCCAATGGTAAGATACACGTCGGCAGGAACTCAACAGTCGAAAAGATTTATGAACTCGTTCATACGATGATACACAACATACATGGTTCCCCCAACATGCTAGATACACTGCATAGATTGGAGATGCACTATTTCCTGTGTAGGGGCCTGGTCATCGCTTCCTTTCGAAGGAGGCGACTTCCGGCTAGCGGAGCATGGTTCATTCCAATGAAACAAAGTCGAATGCAGAAGAGGACTATATGCCTGGATTCCTATGCTGTTGTATTATGAGAACCGAACCGTTAATACTGAACTCAGACGAAGCTAGTACGTCCCCCACTATTCCGAGCTCGGGACATTCTTCCCAGTCGCTCATCCCGGTGGTCATCGGCGACTGCCCTCGCCTCCCCCTCCCTACAATGAACAGCGTGTACATGTCCCCGATCTCTGTTAGGGCGGCCACCGTCTGTGTGCCGTTGTTCACGCACTTCTCCACGTACCTAACTTGTCCCGATCTGACATGCCTACATTTTGACAAAAAAATTACACACAACGAAAGTAAATCAAGGATGTCAAGACTTTCTCAATCTATGCAAATGTAACATGACATTTCAAATTAAGAACAAGAAAATATGAATAGCCCATAAACCGCAGTTTTGCATGCTTATGCAGAACTGTGCTCTTAGCAGTCTGAATTCTCCTATATGCTCACTTGTAGAAAATGTAATCGGAATAACAAAGGAACAAAGGTAATACCTATCGTAGAAGTCTGCCAAGAAGACATCATCATCTGGACGGGCCGCATTCTCAGTCAAGGACGACGATGGCGATGGCGATGGCGATGGCACAAACCTAATAACCGTCAAATTAACGCAAGGATGAGTAGCAATTCGTTTGCTGCAGGCCAAAGCCTCCTGGTCATCAGGGCCACCAAAAAACAGCGTGGCGACTTGCTGTGTGGTCTCGGAGCTTAGTATTTGCGTAAACCCGGGGGCTCCTCCAGGGCCTCGGTTGACAATAATTCCCACCGAGCAAGGTGCGTGCCGGAGAACTCTTTGGTTGGTGGTCCTGATCCCTTCCTTGCCGCTCTCCATTTTGCCATCGATCCTATGGTGCTTGTGGAAAGGTACTAGTATAATGGAAACTCTTAAATCCTCAGCATTATCGCAAATGTCCTCATACATGCTGGAAAACGTTGACACGGCTTTGACCTGCTGGATCAGGACTTTAGTATCTGCCGTGAAGGCATCCACGGCATCGTTGATCTCCAGCACATCATTCCCGCCGTAATCATCCTCGTTGACCTCGATCTCGTCGTCTTCGAGCTCATGATACAGCGCGGACTTGTCCTTGTGCTTCTGTGGGAGCTCGACCAAGTGCATCAGGTACGGGGCGATTGGCGCTGTCTGGGGGCCTCTCAGTGCCGAGATAATCCCGACCGTCGCTGCTACATGCCGCGGGCCATACACGCATGCTAGGAGCCGCAGTTCATCTTCCGGGTCTTGCAGCTCGAGCGATCGGTGAGCCTGAGCTAGCCTTTTCTCCTCTTTCCTCATTATGATAGATATCACCACTCCTGAGATGACCGTGTTAATGACTATAATTATCAGCAGCAAGTCATGGGATTTTAGAGTCCAATTCTGCCAAAAAGAGAAAAGACAAAGGTTTAACATTCAGTCACTACAAATGGCATCAAAACTCAATAATAAGGATCTACTAAATGAAAAGAGGCCATCTCATATGTTTCGTCTCCAATTCGAGTTAACAAGCCCGTGGTGAACTCACCAGATTTTTTGAAACACCACTCAGGAGCACCAGATCGGCGTGGCCCTTCATGTTCAGTAAGAAACCGATCAAAACGCCCTCATTCAGGGGAATTCTCATGTACTTGCAAGCTGCTAGGGTACCGCCGACTTTGCCACCGATGCTAAGCACAACGAATAAGAGGACAGTAATGATGTTCTCCAACTTTCGGAAATAGATCCCGTTAAACTGGAACCCGATATAGCCAAAATAGATGGGAAGTACGAAGTTGTTGATGGAATAGGTGAGCTTGAACAACAATGTACGAGCTGATTTGCCTTCCCTAGGGAACATCAGACCCAGGAGGAAACAATTGATTGAGCTATTGTAAGACATCAGCTCTATGATCATGGACGTAGCTATAACGAGAGACAATATAACGAAGACCTCCGTGTTTTTCAAGTACTTCTGGTTTCTGTTTCGTCCATTGAACCAAAGGGCCAAATACTTGTTCAGAAAGACCAGTCCCACGGTGACCATAAGGCAGAGGATCCGCGGCCAAAGTCCCTCCCAGAGTGAGTTGCGATGATTAAAGCATACAGAAATAAGCACGACATGTCATTAACCAATGAAGAACACACGGCTAATCGGCCAAGTTCAGAAGTCGCGATCTTTAATTCAGCTGTCAGGCGGATCACGGCAGGAGGGGCTGTATTTGCTAGAAGTATTATGAGGAAGAGACCGTAGACTATGGATGCGTTACCTACATAATCTATGTACTGGTAGGAGAAGAAAGAAACAGTTCCCCCGAGGATGACACCTGATAGGATCCCGCCGTAGGCAATCGTGCTAGCAGGCCGTAAAGTTCGAATCGCATAAGAAATGTCCATCTCTAGACCGATCTGGAACATGAAGATTATGCTGAAGAAGAATTCCGTAACTGGGTAATAATCTTTGGTCGATTGTTCGTACAAGAAATTCCTCACTTTGTCGATCCGCGACAACCCTGTTGGACCAAGCGCAAATCCCGCCTGAACGACAAACACAATAAACGTTACAAACGCATCTGGAAAAGCTTATCGAGCCTCAGCCCACAAATGCGAAACATGAAGACGTCGCAAAGCAATAGATGCAGGAAATGACAGACCAATATTTGCGCCACAGGCCCGGAATTTCCCACGGTTTTCATAGCGAGGTGAAAGAGATGGGAGAGGACGAGGATGCCGGACATCTGCAGCCCCATGGTGGTCAGGGGGTTGATCAAATCTGGTTGACATATGAACGTTTGTGTTGCATTCATTGATAGCAAAGCATACACAGATCAGTCAAAAACAATGGGGAGAGAGAGAGAGAGAGATAGTGTTAGAGACGCCTTCCTTCTTCACCAAGATCATACCCTCAATGGAGTCACTCAGGGAACGAGTCAGATGTAACACGGAAGCGTGGTTTTAGGAAACTCGAGCGTACCGAGTCACAAGTTTTTGCACGGCCAGGTGATGTCCATCCTCATTTCCACACACAGATTGAACCGTTTAGGAATTCCAGGAAACGTTGCTACCGGTTCAAACAACGATGTTTATCAAATAAGCTGCTCCTTAAATCATCTGCTAATCCCAATGAAAATACGCTACCGAAACAACGCATGACAGGCATTCAAGGGATAAGGTGGAAAAGTCTAATTACCTTTCTTTACTCGCACTTTGCGTGAATTGTTCTTTTGTGGTATGAACTATAGTTACACCTTCCTTGTTCCAAAATGTATGAAATTATTAAATTGATGAGATGACAGGGAATTATTAAGCAAAATGGAATTAGAATTTTTAAGAAACTCAACATGCCATCAAAAGCTCCATAGTGCTTATTAATCAACCCGCTAGTCGCTACACATTAGTTTTAACATTGATTTTCATAAGTTATCCTTTGCCTTTCCATATGTGGCGATGCACTACTAGAATCGTATTTTTGAAAACATTTTGTTGTCATCTTCATTAGTGCTTCACAATAGATAGTTGCTTGATGATATTCGCGTTTACTAATATTTGAGACAGATCATTAATGCCTTGTGAGATCCCCCAAAATTATCTTCTCTCTCTAAAGAATGCTAGGTTTATTTATGGATAAGTACAATAGATATTTGAGATTTTACTGCACAAGTGAAATTGAATTCTAATATTTTCAAATAATACAATCACATATATTTTTTTTGTTAACTTCATTAATTTTATTTTAAAAATAGTGATGTGACATTTTTATTAAATTCTCCCTCCTATCTAGCATATGTTTTTTTTAAAATTATTTTACCCTGAAACCTCACTTATAGTAGATTAGAAAAAAAAAGATTATATATATATATATTCAAAAAACCCAACCTAAAACAAAAGAATCAAGTCTTTAGAGGAGACCTTGACCATTCGAGCGGTGAAGAATCAACTCTTCAAAGTCATCAAGGACAAGGCCATCACTTTCAGAAGTACGGATGATACGTTTTGAAATAGGAGGCTGCAGTGAAGTTGGCGCATTGATCCGATTATCTTCTTAGCTGGAGATACCTCAAATACGTTAGGGCCCTAACCTGTCTGAGATGATGATACGCTTATACCTTATTTACGGTTTGATCCTTAGAGTCTCTTCACTTTTGTCGCTCTTGGTCACGGTTTGAGGTTTGGAGCCTTCCCGGCCCTGCGTGGCTCTCTCCTACCTCTTGCTAGGTCTCCTTTGCCTGTTGTTTAGGCTGTTCTTTGCCTGTTTGTTCCACTCTTTGTGGTCTTATTTTGCATTCGGCTCCCTTCCACTCACTCTGACTTGTTGTCTTGTTGAGTGTAATTTGTGTGGCATCGGATCTTTTGTAATTGTTGGTTAAAGCTCAATACAATATTACCCTTTTACCAAAAAAAAAAAAAAAAAAAACAAAAAACAAAAGAGCCAGGCCATCATTAGTTGGCCACTGTTGCCGCCCATCACTGGAAATGGCCGGTAAAGATCGCCAATTGCAAATAACTGCCTCCAAGCCCTTGCTTAGATCTAGGGAAGGGTTGCCGGCTCTCACTTGGGTTGGGTAGGCATGGTTGGCCCAAGCAAGGCCTCGCCGACCCTTTCCCACCCATTCCGATCGATCTTGGCGTGATTATAATGAATGTTTGGTAACGTGTCGACTTCTTTCTCAAAACACATAATTGATGGCGTTGCCATAGTTAGTTTCGTTGAGCATGCCGAGGCATTGGCTTAGCAAGGACCGGAGGAGGCCTCTCTAGGGCGCGACCACGAAGACGATTGCGTGGCTACTCAAAAGTCTCATATTGAGGTTGAATCGTGAAGACGGCAGAGAAGATGAAGACCGACCTTCACTCCACATGTGGGTGGCCCTAGATTTGGGGTGAGGGTCACCTCCTCCTTCAAAACTAGACCCAGGGTCACCAACCATTGATAAGGCCATAGGCGACCTCCGCTAGCCGTTTCTAGCGATGGGTAGCAATAACAGCCCATTGACGACGACTTGTGGCTCTTTTTTTTAGCTTTGTTTTTTTAATTTAAATTATTATTATTATTATTTAATCTAATTTGAGTAAATTTTGAGGAATATATAATAATAAAAATGCACTATAAGAAAATAAAAATATAATGTTAGTGTTTTCCATTAACTAATTCAACAAAATCAATGAAAAAAGGGAAAATTATAAAAATGGCCCAAAATAGCCTCATTTTCTCAAATAATGGCTTAAAGTAAAATTGATTATTTTAAATAAGAGCCTAAAATGGAATCATTTATTTCAAATAATAGCCCAAAGTAACTGTGCTTGTTTCAAATAATGGCTTGAGCAGGCTGATTGTTGGTCAACTAAATTTTTCGAGGTCAAAAGTATTTTCATCCAAAATTTCTTTTCTTTGTTCTCTTTTCTTCTTTTTTCTTTTCCAACGTTGGCTAGCAAAGGCCAACAAGGGCTCCATGACTCTCCCCGGCTACTAGGAAGGGCGGCATGGACTTGCGACCTTGTCGGCCATCATGCTGGCCATGGGCGAGGGCTCGTCAACTCTCCCCAACCATTAAGTAGGGCCGACAAGGACTTGGTGACCTTGTTAGCCACGGGCGAGGCTACCCTCCCTAGATCTAGCAACGGTCGGCCTCACTTGGGATCGGCGAGGGTTGTCAAGCCCTCGCTTGGGGCAAGCGAGGTTGACCCTTGCCAGATCTTGCGAGGATGGCCTTACCCACAATTGACAAGGGCTTGCAAGTCCTTGCTGGCCCTTATCAACAACCGGTGAGGGCTGACCTCACAGATGGCCATAGAGGGGCAGCCTCCCGCAGTACGAGAGTCACCTTGCCTAGGCAAGGCCATCCTTGCCTATGGCCGGTGCGGGTGGCCCTTGGCGAATCGGGTGAGGGTGACCCTCACCTAGCCTTCTATAGGCATTGTTGGTGACCGATCAACAAAGAAGAATAAGAAGAGCTAGAAAAAAAGAAAAAAAAAAAAAAGAGAAAATGATAAATGACGAAAATAACTTTAACCGTTAGAAAGTGAGACCCTTATTTGAAATAAATATAATCATTTTAGATCTTATTTGAAATAAACATAATCACATTAGATCCTTATTTAAAACAAAATTCAATTCAAAACCTTATTTAAGAAAGTTATGGCACTTCATTCTTTTATTTGAAATAAAATCCACTTTCAACGCTTATTTAATAAAATGAGGACAATTTGAGCCATTTTTGGAAATTTTCCACGAAAAAAATTAATTTCATTAATTCACTAAATTATAGAATTTAATTATACTTTCTGATTTTTTTAATTTTTTTAGGACTTTCGCAACTCTAATGCACAAATCCGGCAACGTCAAAGACATTGATCGCTCCTTTACTTGACAAAGCATTATTTCCTTATTAGGCTAACTTTTGCTTTCAGTCAAATCAAATTTATATACTGACCAAAAAAAAAATCAAATTTATATAGCCGCTGTCCCTATTAGCAATATCTTTTGAAGGAGAACTACAAACTTGTATGATTAATAGGGTGCCAAGGACTCTCTTTGGTCCTTTAAGCGCGTTTAGTAACGATTACGTTAGGGAGTAGATTTGATCGAAATTGATTCTTTTTGATTACGTTTAAAGCGATTCCGAAAAGAACGCGTTTGGTAATTGTGCACAAAATTTTCGATTAGAATAGAAAAAGAGCAATGTGTTTAGAAGCGATAAAATTTCTATTCAAATTCTTTTTTAATTACCTTTTTAGATAAATATAAATTTGATATTGAATTCTCATAAACCCCTCATTGATTAATTATATTTATACTAAGTAATAAAAATATTAACTAATCAATTTTTATTAAATAGTTAATAATAAACCATAGTATAAATTATACTAATATACCTAAAATATGTAATAAATATAAATACTAAATTATAAAGCAAAATTAAATATGTATTCTATATATAGCAAATATATATTTCAGAATAGGACGAAATTAAATAAAATATAGAAATAAATAAAAATAAAAACGAAAATTGTTGTTATTTTAATTTTTTTCTTATTAGAATTTCAATATCATTTATATTTAAATATGAGTTTTTTTTTATCATGGTGATTTCTCATTTTCAATAAATATTTACATTTCTATGATTAAATATCTAATCCATTTTGAATTCAATATGGATGGATGTTAATTTTAATTTAACATGGAGCGGGGAGAGGAATACGTTAATGAGCAGCGCTTTTTTTGATTCTTTTTTCTGATTCAGAATCAAGAATCACATTTTTTCTGATTCTAAATTCTTGTCCAAAACTGATTAGGAACAAATTTGTTCTTAACAAAAAATTTACCAAACGCGATTCTGGCAATAAAGCGATTTTTAACGAAAGAATCGGAATTTAGCCTGTTTGGATGGTTACCAAACAGGGCCTTAGCATCACAGTTCCAAATGCGAAAATCTAAACAACGGAAACGAAACTTAAGAATGCAAAAGGGCCCTCAGCACGAAGCAGGAAACAGCCTCCTCAGTTGGTTGGGAAGTTTGATAGGTTACTCCATTGTTTATTAATTTGTTAGAACCACTCACTTTTTGGCCTTCTAATTCTTTTTCTAGTTAAGCAAAGTAGAACGTATGGTGAGAACAAATTGTTAGTTTTCATGAAATTACTCGAGAAATATTTTCACTTTTTATTCTGCCTCAAAAGAAAATGCTTTTAAATGGCTTTTACAATCGAAGCATTTACATTCCCGAAAGAACCTTGGTGACAATCTATCTTTCCTCCATTAAACGCGTGGCCAATTTAAACTTTGCTTTTCCATCCAACCAGACCTTGAACGGAGTTTTCTAGATTGATCCAACAAGCCGCTACCACGGGTGGACAGAGTATCAAAATAGAAATGCAAAATTGATCATCGATCAACTTTTGTTTATAGCCTCGTCAGCCAAAAAGAAAACATCGATTATACCCTCCTAACCTTCAATGCAATACTTCTCAAGCGTAGTAGACAAGGCATTCCCCGAGCACAGAGCCTGTCGCTTTCGGTTTTTTTTACTATTATCTCATTTATTCTGATAAGCAAAGAATCTGCCGCCAAAGTCACATGAAACAGATTGAGCCACTCAGTCGACATAACCAAGGCAAAGCTTCCGATGGATCCGGTATGTTGAGTTTTTTACCACCTACAACGAAGGTTAAAAATTACTCCTTCCTCACATTTTATATAGAATGGCAAAGGGATTGCATCTGTCTCACAATTTCCATTTGCAGAGTTAACAAAAACATGAGGACCTGCCCGAAGGAGAAGCTTCACATCACACAGATCAGATCAAGACAGTCACCATTAATGCAATTACTGTGAACAAAGCAAGAGGGAGCTGGTACCGTTCTTCCACATTGGCAGCAGCACACAACGCCTGAGCTCAGAACATGACAAAATGTTGTCAACATCACCATCCGTCAGTTCCAGTATGCATGCCAAACTTGGTTGTAGATACGCTAAAATGAAGTCAAAGATGTCTTTGTAAAAAGATGTGCACGAACCAAAAGCAGTCAGCGTAGCAGATCAGCATAACAGCACAGGGCCAACCTAGACTTTTCACTTCAGCTAGCCAGAAAGGACATGCCCATCATGCTGATTGCAACCGTCAAAGAAACAAGTTATCACAGTTCCATGTCTGATCACAAGGACGTAATCTTCCCATGCCCTCCTCATCTAAATGTCGATTACTTGGATGATACTGTTAAAATGGAGAAATATGAAGTGGCCAGGAAGAGGTCAGTTGGACTGCAGCTCCATGCCAATGGATATCAAATAACCGCTACACTAAATAGCGATTGAAGCATTCTTACAGACAAGACATCAAATAAATTAACCCTCCCAGCAAGGCGTTTGACAAACGCTCCTACAGTAATATCAGAGATGACAATACGACACCCCACAAACAAATGTCCCCATATTTGAATCCCACAACTAAGCTTCACTGCAGAATTTATAAAGAAAATATCAAATGTAAGGGAGGGAGATGGCATCAAGTACAGCAACATTCACACTTCTAGGTGGCATCAGTCAAGATTTAAACTTCACCAGGAAACATGTGATGGGCCCCATTTGGTTCAACATTTCAAATGGACTTGGGGACTCTAAAGTCCCTTGGCCAAATGCAAATAACATTTGGTTCATTTTTTGCTCAACTTTGGGGAAATACAATTACATCTACAAAGGGTTCTAAGGGCCTTTCGCCTAAAGCATGTCCGGAGGTCCTTTGGGAAGTTGCATTCTTGAAATGCAAGTCTTAGCCCCTTGTTTACTGCTCATCTTTTCCAAAGACCGCCGCATGAAAAAGCCGATCGGAGGCTGATGACCGCCGCAGCGGTCCCTGACCTCGACGACCACCACCTAACCTCAGGCAATGCCTAGCTCATGGTTCCTAGGTTGTGGCGCGGCGCGACACCTGGGTTCATGTGACCTAGGCGACACCGCCTGAGGTCGCGCCACCTTAGACAACCTCGCCAAAGGTGGGCAACCTCAGGCAAGGCCATCCGACAACCAGATTTGACTGCTAGTGGCTAAACTAAAAAAAAAAAATATATATATATATATAAATGTAAAAACCTTTTTAAAAAAAAATTAGTAAAAGTCATTTACAAATGTAATTTTACCAAACGGCATTTAAGCCAAAGTTGTTTCCTGATGCACTTTAAAATTACAATTCACTAAATGCTATTTGCATTTCGAAAAACACTTTAAACCCACAGGTATTTGTATTTTCCTAGAGACATTTCCCCGCAGCCAAACCAAACAAGGCCATAATGGTGATGAATAGTCAGATGAGAATAAAATTTTCTTAGATCATACTCAGAGCAAACAATGAAATGGGGGTACACGTTGACCAGTTTAAGATACTGAACAGCTATACTTACAGTTTTTTCACATCAACCAATGTAAGCTAACCAATGTGAGCTACTGAACACCTATGAAGTCAATGACACACCAATATTTTGCCCCTCATGGTTTAGTTTTGACTCTTGAAGCGTGTCTCAAACGATAAGTTATCGGATTAGTAATTTCTCAACTTACAATCACAACAGTACTTTACATAGAGAAGGGGAATCCAAACAAACAACTTTACAGATAACAAACTAACTCCAAAGCATAGAAATAATAAGAACTTGAAAACAACTTACATTGGCTAAATCACCGACAGACCTTCCAAAAGAATAATCCCTGAAGGACCTGCTTTGACAAGCATGAAAGACTGACATAAAGCAACAAAAAGCAGCTCAGGCTGCTAAATTCTGTGATCAAATATAGAAGCTACAGTGTAATTAGGACATGCTAATTTCATTACTAGGTATTGATTTCTTTACTAGGCATCATTAATCTGCAGAATTTACTTCATAAGGCTAAGATTACACATGATTTTGCTCACTAGAAGAGTAAACGTCAAATATCCATACAACTATTAAACACCAGAAAAAACTTCATTTTCATGCATCAACATGATGCCACATGAAGTCTGCTCATCTTCTCTGGCACTCAAGTACCTTTAATATGCTGAAGACATCCAGGTCTTTTAAGATGAATTAAAAATCTTTAGAGAGATGACATCTATTCTTTTAATTTTGGAAGATCAGTATTAATATTTTATTTCCACTTATATAGTGAAAATTACCCTGTTGGGCCATTCCAACTGCATTGGAAAGGTGTCAGAGAGAGGGAGACAGAGAGAGATTTAAAATGCCTGTGAAGAAGCATCTCTTGACTGCCCTTCACATCTTTATCTCCAGTGTCTTACCGGTCACTTCAATACTGAAATGGGTCTCCAACAAAGAAAGAGAACATAAGAAAATCTTCAATGATGATGTCAAGAACAAATATGCACAGAAAAGTTTCCCTGTAAGTCGACTAGAATTTTACAAATCAGATAGAATAGACAGATCTTTTGAAAGGTGGCCTAACCCACTGCGAACTTCTCATCCTTCATGAAGCCCTAAATTGGTCATAAGTTTCAGTTTCCCAAAGGACAGGAGTTCCATAACCCCGTATAAATAAGAGGAAGCTAGTCAATTCACAGATAAATTATGTATAATAGAACCATATAAATCTTCAGTTGGCAAATGCTTCATCGACACGATTATCAAATATATATATGAAACATGTCACAAACAAAATTAAAAGTACTACCAAATTTTCCATTCATCATATTCACAAGGATGTATCCACTTAAAAGGGAAGCACATATGCCAACTACAGTATATGTAGAGGAGACAAACCCACTCTGAATTAAAGGAAACCCTAACAACTAAACTTCACAGATGCCATACTACAGAGAACAAGAGGACAAAAAAGAAGAAGCTTTATTTCTTAATTTGCCCTAAAAAAAGAAAAAGAAGAAAAACATAGAAGAAGATTATTCCTAAACGAAACTACGTTCAGACAATAAAACCGAAAGGCAAGCAACTGCGTCAGTTTTCAACCACATGATTAGTCTTCCAAAACCGAGAACTGTTCATGCAAGAGACTTACATTAACGAGGGACGAGATCAGTCACCATCGCCAATGCTTTTCTCAGAATGGACGGTTCCAACATCCTCATCTTTGATGTCATGCTTCTTCACATCGACTTCAGCCATGCCCAAATCCTGCACTTGCCCAATGTTCTCCACCTCATCCTGCTTGGTACTTGCTTCAACAGGCATATTCTCATCCTGCATCTCCCCACCCTTTAAATGCCCTTCTTCTGGCTCCGCTTGTTTTGGAGCGTACTCATCCGTGGAGATATCCCTCCTACCCTCACTAATCGCCAAATCGTTATTTTCCCTCCGAGAGTCATTACCAGCATCAATGTTTGTACCTCCTACAGTGCCATCCCCAGATTCCATCACCTCTTCCCTGCTTTCACATTCCATTCCATGGATATCAGATCCTCCTCCACTGTCATTTTCAGATACATTCTCAACTGCCTCCCCAATGACATAATCCGTCCCTCGATTCTTCCTTTCCAAGAGCTGCAACCTCTTCCTTAAATCTCCCAATTCGCTCTCCATCAAGAAAAGCCTCTCCTTCAGTGTCAAGTTCTCTTCCTCCAGTTGTGCAATGTGAGCATCCTGATCATCTACCCTGTTCTCCAAGATATTGTTGTAATCACCTCCATAATTGGGGTACACCATCTCGAACCGGCTCATCTCATGATCCAACCTACTAAGGACGCTATTCTTCTCCTCCTCTACATCACTGTCGCTAGACCCATCGTTATCATCTTCCTCGTGATCCTCCCCTTCCTCCTCGTCCTCGTGTTCCCTAAACCCTGCCTCGTTACGGAGCCTAATCAAACCCTTCATTGACCCGTACCCATCCACGCCCCACTCCTCCTTCGCCGTGTCCCCTAAAACTTCTGTAGTCGGCGAGAACGTCGGCGTCGGCAGCACAGCCGGGGTGACAGGGCTTGGGGACACCAAGGACGCAATCCCTCCGGATTTCTTCGCCCGCATGATAAACGACGAAGTGTTCCTCGGCGCGAAAGGGGCGAACCTATTATAAAACTTCTTCTTCGGGTAAAACTTCCGAGCCTTCATGTGATTCTGGTTCTGTAACTCGTTAAGGCTAGGGGGCTTATAAATTCCGGCGCCTACTGCACCAGCCATGACGGCGTTAACCGAGGGATTCGGGGCTTTCCTCAAGTCCACACGGTTGTCGTTCGGCTTCTTGCCCTTCCAATTACCTCTACCTTGCTGCTTCGGAGCCCCGAACCCAGGCTTGGAGCCGCGGAACTTGGCGCTCGGATCCATCCCGAGCTGTTGTTGCGGCTGCCACGGCTTGTAGCCCCTGTTCAACATCGGCTGAGCGAACACCTGGGACTGACGCTGACCCAACATCTGAGGCGGCGGCAGGCTCACGGCCCTAATCTGGGGCTGGCTCATCGCCTTGGACGCGGTCAGCAACTGCGGCGGATTCATCACCATCTGCGGCTGCGGCGGCGGCAGCGGCTGGCTGAACACCGGGCCCTGGCTTACCATCGGCGGGGCCGCCTGTTTGATCAGCTGGGACTGATCGTTCATCGCTCCGGCCCCGTTCGCCGGACCCGGGAAAAAAAACCTATACGATCGCGGGAATCGAACCCTCGCCCTCCGTCTCGCGTCGCGGGAGATCGAATTAGCCGTTAATTTTGAAACCGGAAACCCTAGAATCGCAACCCCCACCCGCCTTCCCCAAACGCTAAATCTCGAACTGATTGGGAAGGAATCTACGGCGAATTTGTCCCTTTAATCTCTCCCGAGAGAGAGAGAGAGAGAGAGAGAGAGAATCGTATTCGAGCGCTCCTCGGGTTACGTCAGCGACGCCTTTGTGCGGTGGAAGCTTCAGGACCTTCGCCATTTATAGGGACAGGCGGGGTCGAGATTTGGCGGTTCTCGACGCAGAAGGGATTTCCCATCGGAGGGCCGAGGCCACGACGCGTGTCGCTTCCTTGGTCAACTGATCCAGTTGGCGAAGGGAGATCCCACGGCAGGCGTTCGTCGACGATGCACGCTTTTTTCTTTTCGTGACCGTGTCCTCGAAGTCGGCCTACTTGTTGGGTAAAGTCGTCCATAATTTCTTTCGAGCATGCCCACCCCGTGACGTGGGTATCTATAATTTCCTTTTTCTTGGCTAATTAGCTGATTATTCAAATTCATCTCCATATATGAGCGGCTCCCGATAAAAGAAAAATGTAGGTGCAATACATGCGTGATCCTATTATAACTAATATACAATCACGCGATAGAACTACCATTGATTATATAGATTTTGTGAACTACTTTTCCAACCAATTTCAATTTCAATTTCAGCATACAATATCACAACTCTTTATCACCCTAACACAGCTTCACATGAAACCGATCTACTGAATAATTGAGGGTTGGAAGGGGGGGAGGTGGATAAAGAGGCTAAACAGAGCGACAATTTCTTTTTTCTTTTCTTTTTTAAGTTTGCATTTGCGTTGGAATTGCGATACGCTAAGAATCAACTTGCTTCTACCGTAATCGGAAGGCACCCATTTTTAAATCGCAATCGTACGGAATACACTCGTTCAGAATCAATGAAGCCCAAGAATGGAACCAGTCGGAAGCAAGAATCCAAGGTTGGCCAGGCAAAAGCGCGTGGATCGCAATACGCTTTCATAAACATGGACCGTTTCTAACTTCCACTTTCTTCCACAGATTGCTCTGTCAGTTGAATGTCGAATTGATCTCTCTCTCTCTCTCTCTCTCTCTCTCTCTCTCTCTCTAACTGAACGTATACTCTTCGAATTGAACGGAAGACGCAAGACAACTCTTCCTGCAGAGAGTACTCGCAATCTGAAAGTACCGTGATGCAGATGTCTTCCCGAACTTTTCTTTTTTCGTTTACTTGCGAATTTGACATACCGACTATTCAACGGCCAGAATGATGCAACAAATCCATGAGAAAAAACAAACAAAAACAAACAAAATCGATATATTACTACCGAACTCACGCTAATGTGCAATTGGCTGTGTATTTACAGAGGGTTCCAATCAGTAGGTTATCCTGAAAATAAGCTATCGCTTGTGACAATATCAGTATCCGATACACAACAAAAAGAGGAACTTGCGAGGCATCTATCGCCTTCATATCCCGGTATTGGGGTTGTTGCCAGCAAGGATGAGAGAAATTTCAAGCCCGCGGCTGAAAGCTTGGTTGAACATAAGGCGAGTTTGGAAGGTCGACACAAATGGAAACCAGGAAAACAACGCTATGGGTATGAAAATGATCATCCCCATTCCGGCATCATATAGACGGGCTAGCGAACGGACAGACTTCCAAAGTCCCAGCTTCTTCATCAAAGGCTTCCAAGCTGCTGCTATCTGCAGAGCATTCAACAAATATCAGTGCTTGACAGGTAAATGAAACAGCAGCAAGGTGTCGGTACCATAACAAAACAATGAGAAAAATGCAAGGGCCTCTTTTCAAAATAAAAGAGCCAATGGCATAGGCCTGAACTTACTAATATTGCTTCCACATGACAAGTCCAGAACCATCACATTTAGTTCATCAGAAAAGCAAAAACCAATGAGAGAGATGATGCAGTTGGCCCAAAATAAAAATAAAAAAATGATGCACAAGCCAGATGTCGATACAATATTAACCTAACACACTTCGACAATCATCTCCCTGAGAGAAACAGCTGACATCAATCCATCCCATAGCGGAATCAACATCACTCGAATAGCAAGTAGCTTTTCTTCGGTCATCAGCTAGCATTGTTTTGCATCATTTCAACCAGAAATTTCCCTTACTGCTGGCAAATGGGCAAGTCCAGCTCAGAACCTATGCTACAACAGCACAGCACACTGCAGTGCCGGGCCATGCCACCCATGGCCAGGACCCACAATTTTTTCAAGGCCACCAATAGCTCGTTTGACCCTAAAAATTAGTCATTGGGTTACTAAGGGGTGATCAATTTCAAGATGGGCTATTTCCAGCCCCGGAACCTGCAACTTACTCTACAGGATCTAGGTTCCAAAAAATTGGTATTTTGAACCAAACCAGTTAAACTAGTAACTGGCCTGAAGCAGGGTATGTTTGTAAAAATCAACAGGTAATCCTGGAACCAGTTATAACTGGCCTGAACCAGTTTAGTAACCAGTGAGTTCCAGACCAGTTCCACAGGTAATCCTGGAACCAGGGCACATTTGTAAAAATCATATAGTTGATATTAAGTTATTTCTGTAGCCTATGACTAATAGATTATGGTTAGTTGAGTGGTCTTGTGCACCTACTTCAAGTCATGGGTTCCATTTTTCCCTAGTTGCATCTCAAACAAAGCACAAAAGACTGGTTCCAAGCTGGCTCTGACAAGAACCTGGACCAAACCATTTAACGGCTAATTCCATGGGTTTTGGATGGAGAACCGACTAGTTCTAATTAGTCAGGTAAGGCCTAATTAAGTCCAGAACACGGGTTTTGGCCTGGTTGCTCACCCCTATGAGCTACTGTATGTGGACCCAGGCCCTTGGCCCTGAAAAAACAAGATAGTTAAAAGGGCTCAAAGGGCCAAAGGACAAAAACAATAAAAAGGGATGGCACCAAATGGGATGGGCCCATCCTGTCAAAGCAACCATGCTGTGTGCTCCGCTTGTTTGCCAACATTAAACTTCCTTAAGAGTCATTCGAATGTGGCTTCTGTCTTCAAAGGGTAGTGCCCTCAACTGATTTTCAGTGGAGGTGGAGAATATTGTTTCTAAAAAAGCAAATTCTGCCACCCACAATTATGGAATAAGCTGCTATCAGTGAGTCAACAATCAAGATCTTAATTTCAACTAATGAAAACCTGCAACAGCATTGAGTGGGGCTCAAGGTTATGCCAAATGATGACCTCCAAGTACTGATGGGCTCAAATCCTCGTATTTCTATGAAATGCATGGAAAAATAGAAGACTAGACCGAATGAAAACCGAGAAGAGAAACTCACAGAGATAATTCCCCATCCTGTGGGCACAAAGGCCAATATGCAAGCAAATATATCAGGAACTGATAGGTCTGTGACTACAACAGCAACTGCCAAACCAGCCAGTGCCATCAAGAAAGAGACTCCCTGGATGAAGCGCAACAAAAGCTGAAAATTGACCGATACTTTCTGGCTGAAAGTGAAAACCTGAGGCAACGGAGATGTGAAGTATAATTAGGAAAACTAAAATGCAACGAGCACACGAAACAATTACCTTGCATTAGGAGGTTTACACCACTATCATACCTTGAACAGAAGTATAAGCACAGCCAACACTACCCATGACAGGCCATACACCTGAACGAATATCCACAGAAAGATGTAAGCTCCTTTTTAGAGCTGAATAAACATCGGGGAAGTTGATATCACAATAAAAGTCAAAGCATAACAACAGCGCTAGGCAACAACGGATATGACAGCATAACATAAAAGGAAAAAAAAATGGCAGAATTAAGAATTCGACTACTGCATTTTAAAATTTGTAAAGCAGGGGCTCTTTCGCTGTTAGTTTACCCACTGTTTACAAAACTGTGCATTATGGAAATGATTCTGCCTAATAAGCTGGCAAACCAGTCGGTGATGGATCCAAAAGGAAAAAAAGGTCGCATTTTAACCATGACACATTTACTTGAAACTGAAACAAATCAAGAAACCTAATATTGGAGAGGATGTGCTTTTTAGGGACAATGTAAATGGAAAAGAAAGGAAACAAATCATCTTGGTTATGATGAGCATGATTGTAACCATTATAGCAAAATTTTATGGTTGAAAGTTCAATTGATTGTAATTCTACCTATTTTAAGAACTAGGGGAAATTACACAAGATGCCCCCAAACTTTGGTGGTAGTACATGTTTGCCCCAAAACTTTCAATTGTTACATATTCCCCCTGAACTTTCATTTTAACTCTCCATTGTACTTTTTGTTAGCTCGCGCAATTCACATGACTTTTAAAAGGAGAAGTGTACTTTCATCTCATTTTTTGAAGGAAATATCTCTTTTACCATTGATTTCTGCCCCAAAATTTTCAATTGTTACATATTACCCTTGAACTTTCATTAAACTCTCCATTGTACTTTTTGTTAGCTAGTGCAATTCACATGACTTTGAACGGGATAAGTGTATTTTCATCTCAATTTTTTTAAGGGAATCTCTCTTTTACTGTCAATTTCTATGAAAATTGAATGAAAAAAATGAAACGAAGAAAAATAAATTAACTAATTTTAATATCAGAAAAAATAACTATCATCTATCAATAATAATGTTAACATATAAAAATTGTTAAAATTTGATGGTAATTAATAAATATAATAAAATATCGTCAGAAAGTGGAATGGAAAAAGGTCACTTATAATAAAAATGTCAAGTTACAAATATTGGTACTTAAAATATATTTTTAAATGCTTAATATATGCAAAAGGGAAATTGACCAATAAAAATATCTAAAAATATCACAATGGGCTTCGGTTAATAATATTTTTATGAGTTGAGGGCATCCTTTCTAATATTATCTTATATATTTTAGTAATCAATCATTTTTTACATTAATTAACCCTATAGATATACATAAGGAGTAGCCACTTTTTGTTATTTGACAATTTCATTACTGAGACCTTTCCCCTCTTCATAAAATATATTATTTAGTTCTAATAAAGTGGGTTGTAGTTATCATATTCTTCAGGACATGTATGTTCACACCGCGTTTAGCTTGCATTAAGTGCATCACGTTATCACTAAAATTCCGCTAAATAAACTCTGCAATTTTTCCGATATTGATAGATAAAACCAAATAGAAGGAACTTACTGTCAATGATGTATGATTTCCTTGGATGTCTAACTTGTAAACAATGCCATACTGGAAAATGAAAAATCGCAGACTCAACAGCGTCTCCATTATCCTTCCACTAAAGGTCCGGATATGTGCCTGTATGCAATAAAGATCCAAAATCCATGAGTTGGGACAAATACCACCATTAGGATAACCAATGAGAGTTCAAGACCTAGAAATTGGTGAACTGAATAATAACATCTTAAGAGTATACACAGATAAGATCAGAGAAGATGCTACACCATACAATATTATGCACCCAAAAAAGCTTGGGCGTTAAATCCTTAAGAAGAAGCAATAAGGAAATAGGCGTTTTAGGAAAGAGGGACCATTAGATCAGAGAGAAAGATCCAGGTGAAAAACAACGGATGGAATTGGAGATGGAACTTAACAATCTTAAGCTTTCTTTTCTCTTAAATAAAATAGTCATGAGATTCGATACCAGTTCCTCTTCCCACCAAGCCTCCCAACTCTCTCCTCCCTTCACTCCGATTCCACCTCTATAAAGAAGCCAATTTGTCCATTCCCGAAAGTCTTCCACTGTCCTGAAAGAGGAAGTCATTAAAGTTAAGACTGAAGCAAATCATAGAACCCCAATTGTATAGGTAGAACAAAGTGCTTACTTCTGCCACTCAAATCCAGATGGATTAAAAAGATATGGAGCAAAGAGCCAAGAGAGAGCCATAAACCAACTGCTGACTGTGAGAAGAATGTAGGAAAGTGCGCCACCATCGTTATAACCATATGCTAGATAAACCACTAACAACAGCACAACTTCCAATCTGGAGACAGTTATTGTAAGCATTAGTTTAGTTCAATGCAAACGCAATAGCCAGAGAGAGAGAGAGAGAGAGATGTACGCTTTAACAAAGTGACTGCGAGAGTAGAGTCTATAATTCTCAGAAAACTTGATATGCCGGACCACAAATCCTCTACCAGTGGCTTGATACTGTTGAAAAAGAACAAACTTCAGCTATTTTAAAATCCGTACTTTTTAGAAAAATCAGCAGTGAAGTAGGATAACAAACCCTTGCACCCCCATGAAGAATGGTCCTGCCAAAATAATGTGTTCTCGTACCCAATGAGAATGTGAAGAAGACAGAACAAAGCTGAAACTGCATAGTTATAAAACCGACAAGGGCCTGCAATAGTATATGGAGAGAAGGCAGAAAAGAAAAGGATGAGGATATAGGTGCTTTGCAAAAACTTAAGAAAAGGACCACAACTTGCATGCAAAGAGAGGCAAAGCAGTGCTCTCAAAGTTAAAAGCATCAGGAGGAAAATAAGAACTAGGACTTCCTCTGACTAGGAAAACTAATGACATCACTAAAGACCTGCTCCAAAATATACTTCAGGATGGTTTCTCAGCAAAGAACAACCTTACAACGGTAATGCCAGAACATATGGTCAATGACGTGCTTTTCCCTGGACTAAGGCATTAATTTGCACGGCGAAGATGTCAATCTTAACCTATATCAAAGAGATGATATTCTGGCTATAACATAACTGGCCCTGTCTGATATCCATGTGCTTTTGACCTTGCCTCAATTGAGTAAGCAGAAAATTTATGGCAAAGTAGCTAGTGATGAATGTTTATTTCAATTCCCAAGTTTTCTGCTCATTTCACTTTTATGGGGCAAAAAGCAAACAATCAACCGCAACATTGACAAATGTTCCCAGCTCCATTACTTTGACAAAAGATAACCCAGTCATAAAGGCTCGCTTGTCTAGACTTCACTAATCCTGCAGTGACATTTCACGCATCCCAGACCCACAGCAACAATACAGAGGTTGAGGGGAATTGACAGTCCCTCATAGATTAAAATGAGCTAGTCATTATCCTAGATTAAGCATTAAAAGGCAGTAGCCATCCGAGCTCAGTGATCAACAGGCACAGCTATATTAAGCAGCCATTAGACATCTAGCAAGATCACATAAAACAATGAACAGCAACTAAATAAAAGAATAACAAACTGCCCAACCAGAGAAATAAAAAACAGAAGCTTAATATGTATTACCCTCAGAAAACCCTGCTCCAAAATGAAATTCAGAATCATGGGTATAGCAGTAAAGACACCAATTTGGAGGAGAAACTGTGTATTTAGAGCAGCACTCAGAGCAGTGTTATCTGTTATTTGTGCTCTCACTGCGATTTGTTCACCAACTCCAGAAAGTGCCTGCAAAGAGGTTATGTTTTTGTTTATTATACTCATTTACAAGAATAAAATAAACAGAAAAATGCAAAAGATGATGATCATATCAGATTAAATGCAAAATTAGGTTTGTATGAAAAATGCTTAATTCCTCATCAACGCGCACAGTAGAAATATGTGCTTCAGCTATTCCAGGAATATGGAAAGTCGAAATAGTTTGAGCCTGTCATTCTTCATCAACTTAAAAATGAGCCTCACTAATATTATCCAACATGTAAGTCCAATATAAGTCTCTCTACATGTAAGTTATGAGTGCCCCTTCTGGGGACTCAGAGTTTCTACAATGCTGAATTCACATTTTTTTCAGAAGACAACCATCTGGCAGTCAAATATGGTAACAAATGATGCTAGAATAGCATGAAATTTGCAAGTTGAAGATAATTCAAGTCAACATAGACAGCCTTAATATTCCACAACTAATGCTTGCCTACAATACTGAAAATCTCTTGGACCTGGGCATTTCCTTAAAATGCTTAACTGGGAGCACGGGTAAAACCTGTAAGTCTCCTGGGTATCCCCACCTCTCCCAGGAAGAAAAGTTTAAAGAGGGGACTTAGGGGGGACAGAGGTTGGTCAGAGCCCGAAGGTAAATGAGAAGTTCCTCCATGGAGCCCGCCCTCGCTGGAGGGATCGGCCGCAGTAAACCCAGAATAAGTGTTAGACAATTTCTTCTGTGCATGGGTCTTAGACAATTTCCATAGTAAGTAATCATCTAAAGTAAGTTTAAGGTTAATCAGAGAATAAGTGTTATGTGCCATTACTATGTCCCACGAGACCCATAAAGGAAATCTACATCCCCTGGCTAAGAGAATGAATGTTATGTTTTATAAGCATACTTAGCATATCAAGATTGACCGTAATTTGGTGAGAGTAAAGCTTCAATATGGACTATTTAACGTCAGTTATGTTAAAGTGGCCAACAGGCTAACTGATCACCAAATCCTTACCTGGCATGAGATGGAAGTGTTTTGCAACAAGCTGAGCATCCATAACAACCATACTCAAGCTTGAAGTGTGTTTTTGAAGAATAGGTGGTGTATGTCATTATTATGTCCCACATACCAAGACTACTGATCTCATGTTTTTTTTCTTTAAATAAGGAAAGAGAAATTCACTGTGGGTTGCCAAGGCAATGCCAACCCATTAGCCAAAAGAGCTCATTTGGAAGACTAGGAATCCACACTAAAATCAAAGCATTTTGATCCAAGAATGGAACCCCACCACACAAAAGTGCAAAACTCACAATAATATACAGATGGCTAGGAACCCACATCAACTACATTGGATAACTCACATCTAGCAAAATCTCTAGCATGCTTCAAAAACCAAAAAGTGAAAACGCAACACTATGCAGACGCCAATTATATTGTAATTATCTTTCCAAAGGAAATAAAAATTAGTTTCGAATTATCAAAAGAAGAAAAAAATCTTACCAGGTAAGCCTTCCCATAAAGAAAAAAGTAGACTGTCCACACTGTTAGCTGCATGGAAAAGGTGGGAAAACATTCAGCATGATAAAGATCAATGACATGCCCCTATCTAATATGCAACTACATATAGGTCAACTCATGTCAGGTATCTTTGCAAATTTTGCAAGAAACATCAGAGACACTCATCATTTTCCTTTTCCTTCAAATTCAGCGCAATTTGCACAACAAATTTGTCCATATCGAAGTAGTAACAATAGAATAAATAGTCCAATGACCAGGTCAGCGTCTAATATCGGCAGAAGTCAAAAGATAATTTCATGTGCCACATATAAATAAATTAATATGACATATAATCTCCGTATAGAGATGCTGATCAAAGTCTAGTTGCTTATGAACTCTTACTTTGCTAGTATATATATACCAACAAAACACGTTCTGCTTGTCTTTTAAACAAGAATTTCAAGCAATATTTACCAGTCCACAAGCAGATACAACAATTTGTTTGATGTATATCTAGCTTAAAAAGAATAAAATATGACACTCATAATAAAAAAAGTTGACACAATCCATGGAGAACAAAAGACAAGCATAAAAGGTTGTAGCTCCATAGTATCAGTGCATTCACCAGGGAATTAACTCCAAGATTGTTGACACAAAAATTCCAAATCATTGCAAAGCAATTTACTCATGAATCAACAGAAAGAGAACAGAATAATCTTTATGAAAAAGAATCATTTAGCACATCTCACAAAAGAAAATAATGAGAAATTACTTTCTTTAGAGCTTTTTTGACTGTAATAACCTAGTATCTTTCCTGTTTTGCTTCAGAATAGATTGAGAGTAAGCAGGCATCCACCATAGCTCACTCAACAGTTACACATGTCAACGTTAAAGAAAGGAGCATACCATAGTGCAGAAATAAAATCCAACCGTTGTAAAGTAGAAAGACATCATTCTAAAGAAGTCAAAGAGCTGTCCGAGTCTGTATACATCACGACTTAAAACTTGTTCTCCGTTGCCCCCAGCAACCTTCCCTTCAAATAAAGCAATCTGATTGAGCCCAACATCTCGACCTTTTCCAACCTGCAATATTCACAGCTTAATTGTGTTATAAGTAAAATGAACTGGATATAGAAATTCGAGAATTCTAATATAAAATGGGAGATCTTACTTGAATATACTCATGATGAGTAATATTTCCTTGGCGTAGCGTTGAGTTGAACCCTGGTGTTTATCCCCAAATTGTTAGAAACTTCCACGGATCACTCATGGAGAATATTAGGAATGGAAAAAACTATCACATATGAAAAAAATGTAATCCGCGCCCTTTTCTAAGAACTTAAACTTCAAGAGAAAAATGGTGCACTCAATTTTAGCACAGGGTCAAAGCCTATTGGAATTTCTTAGTGCCCCATTTGCTATTAATTCTGTGTGTGGCTCCTTATTTTGGCCCTTAAATTCTGTGTGTGGCTCGTGTAATTGGTGCACTCAATTTTAGCACCAGTTTCTTTGGCCCTTATAAATGTTCCCTCTAGTCCAAAAACAAAAACCGAGATGATCCCCTAGGTATTCAGTCCTACGAGAATAAAGATGACCACATTTAAAAGCCACATGCCAACAATCGAAGATGAGATGAGAAACCCCATCGCAGGCTGCAATGCATCAACGAAATTCAAGATGTTCAAATAAGCAATGAGTTTCTGTATCACCATTTCTGTCCAAGGAAACAGGAGTAGAGCTATAAAATTCTTAGCTAATTCGTATCAGTAGCAGAACTATTCATGACACAGACCAAACTTAATGGAAGAAAACACTGTTCTTCTCCAACTTTTCATTTTCTTTTTGTGTAGAAAAAGTCAACTTTATAATGCCCCAAGTATAGCCACGTGATAACTCAGTGATTCCACAAGATCATGCACAGTCAATAAATAATATTGTCCTACTGACTGTCCAAATCGTTGAAAAAGAGAACATAGAGATGCTAATAAAAATCAAAATGCTGCATCTCTTTAGTTCGAACATTATCACAAGTAATTTTCATCCCCAAAACCAGCACTGTAGGCCACTTCCAGTAGGCATTGGAACATAAAATGATTCTGTAGAGAGCTTAAAACTGAGAGAAAGGTTCGGCTAGTAAAATGACATTAATATAACAAGTATACTTTTAGTTCTTCAAACAAGATTCTTTTGTAAACCAAAATATACATCATGTCAATACCTGAAAAGATATCTTCACTGATGTTGATGACACGAGAAGCCTTGCTTATTCCACCCCGAGTTATATGAAAAACTCTATCAAATACATCAGGATGACCATAATGCATACGAACCCTGAAAAAATAGAAAGTTATTTCCCGGCACTCATACCAAAATGTCAGTCGAAAAACAGGAACCACGTAGTTTACTTACTTCAGAGGATTTGCAAGAACACGTTGTCCAAGTGTTACAAAGCTGGTTTCTTGATTAGACATGAATGAGGCTAAAGAAGACACACTGCAGGTCATCACATACAAACACAGAAAAAAGAAGGGAATGACTACATAATCAGATTGGCTTGCAGATTTGCTTGATGTTTCCTCAGAACTGCATAGCATCAAAGGAAAGTACCTTCCCGTAAAAACGTGTTCTCTAACACCCAAAATTGTAGGAGGATGGATACCATGATCAAGACGGAATTCTTCAAGAAGATTTCTCATTTTCAGTGCCTCTTCAAAATAATTATCCTGAGTTAAAATGACCTGAATTAGAATAACCAATAGCTTCGAGAAAACAACTGTTCCTGTCTGTGCATGCAGATAAGTATGGATCTTACAAGAACCTTCACAAATTGTAAACCAGACAGTAGAGAGACAATGCAAGGGACAAGACAAGAATATGAAGACACCACACTGACAGTTTAAGCAACATTAGGGGAGAACAACAAAAGAAACCACTGCTGTCACGTAACATGGCAACATGTTTTTAGTCAAGAAATGCATCATGAAATATAGGGAAACTCGCAGTTCTATACTTAAATGAATACTGCTCAGCCTTTAAAACCAAAAAGGAAAGAAAAAGACGCTGAACTTGACAACCAATAATGGAGAAGTTAAAAAAGAGGAAGGAACAGTAATTATATGTGATGCAATTATGGAACTAATTTCACAACAAAGCAGAATGATCTCCAAACAGAATCTAATATTAGCTGTCTCCTTAAGAATTAGTATCAGATAGAAATAGGAGGAACCAGTAAAGCTTGAAGAGAAGCTCTAGGAATCAAATACCTGATTCATGTCAATGGTCTGAACTGCATTTCCACGAGTAAATATAATGGCATGGTTCTGGTTCTCAGGTTTTCCCTCACCAACTTTTGGATTTCCAGGCAATTTAATGGAGTAGATTTCCTGAAAGAGAGTTAATAGGCAAAGCAACAGAAAGCTCTTTATATGCACAAAATGCATACATGTAGATTTTTAAAAAGCAAAAGACAGAAGCGAAACTGCACCATCTCAAGTACTTGAAAAGGAAATAACAGATCATTTCTTACAAAAAAATAAGTGACGACAATGACACTTTGGACATTGCAAGCAAAAATCAGAAAAACAACCAAGAGAATTTAGAAAATTAAAAGATAGCTACTTCAGAACACAACAAAGAAGAAACTAACCATATCTTTTCCATTTACATCAGCCTTTACAAGCTTCGAGTAGAATTCTTTGTGGACCCTTCCATCCTTCAAAGTCTCAACCTCATCAATAAAAGCAACACGTAGCGCTTCATTTCTATGACACAAAAAAAAACATAAATCCACACATCGCATTGAATATATAGTTAAAAATCTAAAGGAGTGAAATACAGGAAAGTAGGCAACAAGAACTAAAGCCAAATGTTACCTTTGCATTAACAATGCAATGTCAGCAGCCTCAGGTTTCTGCTCCTCCTTCTGCTTTCCATAAATCTGACATGTCACTACATATGTGAACTTCAGATCTGCATGTGCCCTCGAATCAGGTGAAAATTCAAACCCTCGAGTATCAGTTACATCGCCGCTTGAAATTGCAGCTTCAACATCTGAAATATCCAAATCAACCATCAGTAAGACAGTGAAAGCCGTCCTATAACATGTATATGAAAGGCCTTGAAGCCAACCTGCCAAACCAAGTCTTTCTAGGTAGCTCTGAAGCATAAGTGCTTTTCTGTAATACATCATCCCACGAACTGCAAATCTCAGCCAAATCATATGTTGGAGAAAGTGGAATTATCAGATAATCAACTTGATTGATCTTATCTTTCCAAGTAAAAAAGGCATTAGCAGCATATGTAATACAGGCACCGAAAATTACCAATCAATTGAAGAAAGCAAAGTATTAAAAAAAAAAAATTACAACATCAGTGTGTGCAGAATGCTCATTTTAATTGGCAAAACTGTTTTAGGTTGGTTGCTTCCAATCCTTCAAAACACATATGCCAGCAGCCCGATGACATATTTCAGACAGTCAATATCAACATAGTCTGTGATGAAAGTGAACAAATCCATGAAAAATGAGCAATATCAACAGTTCTTTTGTCACATAAAGTATTTTAGGGCATGTTTGTTTTTTATTGGTGGAACAATGAGCAATATCAACAGTTTGACCTTTCCCCATTAGGGCATGTTTGTTTACACTGAAGCATAAGCAAAATGTACATTCTCATTTTTCCACCAAAATTAAATGTAAAAACTTTATGTAAATCTACAGGCCAACATTTGTATATTATAAAAGTTCAAGGGTTTAGTCTTAAATAAAGTCAAAATGTGTCCGTTGCAAGATTCAGAATAACCAAATAGAAAATAGTAAAAGTCTATCCAGGCGGGCCCATATACTTGGAATCCATGAAATTATAAGTCTTTCAAAAGCCACGTGAGCTGCATATGGCTTTTAGTAAGTAGTTGTGAGGGTTCCAAACAACGTCTACTTGTTAGGGCCCAATTTTACACAGGTGGTGTTCACTACAGGAAGTAAGTGTTCAACAGGCAGTCAACGATGAGTAGAGTCTCTGAAGACTATATAGGCTGCAGGGAAAAATGGAGGGAATTACAAGACCTAATGCTTTGGCCTGGTCAACTACGACATATATTTAAAAGAAATTAATTTTGTTTTAAAATGCTAGTGCTCTTTGGCAGTTACAACTCAGTGCTGATGAAAGTTTCATGGAAAATCACAAGGTCAAAGGATGTGAAGCTGCATTGGACAAGTTCCAATTATGCCTCAATAAAATGGTTGTGAAGTGGTAGAGGCCACTGGACAGTTGGCAAACATGAGGAAAAAAGAATGGTCAATGAAAGTAAGAAATTTAAGAATGTGGAAACTGATATGGACAAATCATCATTTGCAAGAGCAAGCCTGTTGAGAGAGAATAAAATTAGAAGTCAGAGAAAGAAAAGGGCGCACCAACAACACAACATAAAGCAAACGTTTATTTTCCCATGCTTTTCAGGTCTAGTAGTGTAGTATCCACAGATTCAGTTTCCTTCACCAATATACTTCATATTTCCAGTTTAATCCATTTTGAGACACTATGTACTGTACACTTCCAGCAATTTTTTTTTTTCCAGCACATAGTAGTAGATTAATATCATGAAGTTAGCCACATACATCCAGACTCCATTGGATGCACTTGTGCATGAGTGTGGAATCAATAAGCAATTCCCATTGTTCCTCCATCATTTGAATTCGAGGTCATCTCGAAGTGACAGGTCTTCTAACAATACACCATTGACTTAAGAGATAACATTTTACGGTTGTGTTAAATTACATCAGACAACGGCATCTTTTTATCTCATCAAGCAATGCGAATGGACTGGGTTCGCCATCGTGACAAGAAAAGGAATAAGCACCAGTCACTAATTGTGACTAATGCCCTGGAGAGATAGAAGAGCCGGTGAGAAGGATGATCCTAATTTACAGGCCATTTAAGGGAGGTCAGTCTAATGACCATTTGAAGTTCCGTTGAGCAGAAACATTTATAATACACAAAACTGTCAACATAGAAAGAACACTAAGATTTTCCTTCGGGTAATCTATGTTCCAAGGATCTCTTACTCGAGGAACAGAAAAACAGGAACCCATCTTTTTCTTATCCTTAAATAAAAAAAGAACCCAGAATCCAAGGAATAAGCACTCTTAACATTATTTTTACAAGATTTCACATATTGTATCTGATTATAATAGAAACTGTTTCCTAAAAGAAATCTTCATGAGAACTCGAATTTGAGATGAATAAGAAATGGACTGACTACAACTCAGAACCACACCCGCCTAAAGTGATAAATAGAATAAGAAGAACAACATGAAGTTGCATGCATGAGAATCACCATATAGAAACTAGAAGTGAGCATGATTTTAGGGTAGAACTTGGAACCTGAGAACCAAACCGGTGGGAACCTATAGGTTTCAAGGTACGCATGGTAGGTTCCAGATTCCAAAAAATGAGGAACCTGTTTCGATGAGTAAATCCCAAGCTTTTTTTTTTTTTTTTTTTGGTGAACGGTAATTGTATTAAAGCTTAGCCAAAATGTACAAGCAAACGGCACCAGAGCTTACACTCAAAAAGAACAAGGCATAATGAGTGGAAGGGTGCCAAAATAAAGGAAAAGGCAACAAGGCAAAAGCTAGAAGGCACAATCAGCACAACGACGGCCACATCCTAAGGAATGACCAAAACAAAAGAAAGCAACCAACCAACCAAACAATGGCAACCAAGCCCAAACCCAACACAAAAACAATAGAGCCCAGCACGGCAACCAAGAACAAGGCAGGATGCAGCCAGAAGAAGAGAAGAATCCCAAGCAGCAGACACTCCGCAGTAGGACTCCTAAGGAACCGCCGAGGATGAATGAAAGATGCAAGGGTCAATCCCCCAGCTACGTTGAAGTCTTAGTTGGAGGAACCCAAGTTCTTAGTTGGAGAAAACTGGAACCTAAAATAAGTTTTAATGTTTTTCTTGGTCCATGCCTTCGTGCAATCTTGTGATATTGCATACCATTCAATGATGAGTGTATAAGCTAGGAGCACTAGTCTAAGCTTCCATTTTATAACTGAGACTTTTACTTTATTAATGTTCACATTTTCCGAGTGTCTTAAATGGTGAGTGAATTGTAGCGGTAAGTGATGGTCATTAAAGATTTTAATTTACTACAATCGTTCAATTAATAATATATAGGAACTTAGATAGAATCTGGAACCGACTTTGAAACCTATGACAGGGTAGGTTTCAAATTATAGGGTATGCGGGACAGGTTCCAGATTCCAAAAAATGAGGAACCTATCCCAAAGAGTAAGTTTCAGGTTCCAAATGGAACCTATACGGAACCTGAAACTGCTCACCCCTAATAGAAATAGCAGAAGAAAAAAGATCTCACATATCAACCACTAGTTAGTACTAGTTCAAATGACAATTGACAGAGTCACAAATTTCCATTCATAACAATATATGGCGCATTCTCATGTCCAAAGGCAACATCTTGAGCTTAGCATGGAAATTGGAAAGTATCTCAATTCAAGAGTGCATGATGAAGAAGCGACCCCTCTTATAGACCAACAATGAATATAAAGATTTTATGTATATAAGAAATCACCTGTTCTTGCCAATGTTTGTCCACGATAAGAGGCCCAAAAACGGAGTTCCAGGATATCATTGGGACTATCAAGCAAATCTGACTCCAGTGTATTTTCATCGCGTCCAATTCGAGCAAGGAAATTTTTCCATTCATCTAGGGAAAAAGTCATTTGATGTATCCATTGAGAAATAAATTAGAAAAACTTTCAATCATCAGAAATACACTTGAAACACCAACATTTAGCAGAGACCAAATGAACCTTTTTCACCCGTAAGTCTATCAAAATCAGTATATTCTATAATAAACTCAATAGCTTAACTGCACTATAGCCACAGACAGATACTATTCATCACGATGGATGGTTTTTGCACCAATAGAGTTCTTCTACGATACACATTTCTATTACCAACAACACAAGTCCTTTCCTATTTGCTCTACTTTTTCTCACTCTAAAAATGGAGTGCATATGCTCCTCCAACTGTCAGTATTCACTGGTAAGCATTGAAAATGCTCAATCAGACAAATTCTTTAGCCTGGAATAATGAGTCCAGGGGACGACAATTTGTAAAATGCAGCAAAAACTAATTGAGCAAAATTGACAAATTCAAGCACCTTCTGGAATTTCAGCAAAACAGAAAACTTCTGAAAAGCTCTAATAAACACAGAAAATTGATGGTCCATCCTGGAAAATGTACAATCTAAACTATATAAGCAAAAGACTAAATAAACATGCCAAGAAGATTAACTGAAGTACCTGGAAATATCTTCTGGAGGTAAAATAAAACGGATATTCCATCCTCATTTTTCTTCTGGAGTTCAGACAAGCTATACAGTACAATCTCGGAGTAGTATGGAGTGAAAACACTGCATATAAGGCAATCACAATATTTTCAGCAATGTAGAACTTACTAGAATATGAAGACAATGCACTAAAGTAAAGTTATTGCCTGAAGGGCATCATCTCTCGGACAGGTTTGGCTGGAGGCATGTCCATAAATAGGGAGTTGGTGAAGAACTGCAGCCTACGTCTTGCCTCAAGATTCCTTGGGACATTGGAAGCTGAATCTTTTATTGTTATCAATGAGTATAACCTCTTGATTTGTGCTTTCTGCAGATCAACAAAGGTTCATCAGTTCTGACATGAAAAGCACAAGGCAATAAGGAAGGAGGGAAGGACAACAATGTCAAACAGCAAAAGTTTTACCAGATCTGCATCTTTGGGCCACTTTAAATTTGAAAATAAACGGCCTTCAGCCCGTGCTTTGGCCAAAACATTCCACGTATCATAGTTTTCCCTGAAAATAAATGCAACAGAACTTAGAAATAAAGCAAATACCACCTTATCTAAAATTATGAAGATATAATGAAACATGAGCAACCTCATATCTATTGAAAGTACATCATGTCGCACAACATCATAGAGATCTTGAACAGCCTTTATCGCTCCTTTCTCCAACTCCGCTGACCATGAACTTCTCTGTAAGATAAACATTTGAAAGTAATATGACATATCCATGGGCTAACAGCATATAAGTGATCAAAATAATAGCCCAGATCACTATCAGCGTACTTAAATCCACACATGAATAAACACAACCCCACCCCCACTCAAAAAAAAGGTAAATAAAAGAGAAAACAAAGAAGTAGAATGGTTGAATTTTTCTCCCCGGTTGAATTTTTCTCCCCCAGTATCTCCATATTTTGAGAGTTTTACTCTGAAAGCAAATCTTGGGTTGACTAGTAAAATCACGAGCCAACTCACTGAAAACATTTCAGCAGTTATAAATCAAGTAGCCTGAGTTGAAATCAGCAGAACCCACAAGTTGAATTGGCAAACGTGTTTAGATCACATTTTGACTCTTAAAAACTCGGATTTTACTTTAGCTGCAGGGTCATCTTCCCACATCGGGATTTTGGGCTTAAGGAAGCCAATCCCAGTCAAGGCAGCTCAAAAACCATCACTCATCAAAACATGAGTTTCACAATGTGTAACGACAAAAAAAATAAAGAAAAATTAAGGGATGAACTCTTCTTCATCTTCAGAGGAACAGACAAATCAATTCAGATTCACTTTTCAAAACCAGAGTCAAGGTTCTCTCTGTCTTCTGCATATGCTCAACCAATGTCTCGACAACAAGCATCAGTCCTCACCAGCCAAGAACCAACTCTGACCCATATATAGCTTTACGTATCCCTTTTTTCAGTGATAGAAGTGAATTTATGCAGTTATTTGCTTAATTCTGAGCTAGATCTGTTAGTTATTTAATTATAATAGTGTACTCAAAGTTGAAATACTAGTAATCAATTTCAAAAGTCAAACTTTACATTTATATTTATAATTTTCAGCAATTCCCAACAAATTTGGAACTGTAAATGCATAATCTGAATTTATTTCAGGAACCAGTTAAAAATTTTGGATGGAAAAAAACTTAGCTAGTCAAGTTCTGCAAATAAACTCTTATTCACTTTAATGACTTAATCTAAAGCTTTAACCAATAGTGCTAGTAATTGCTTAGTTAAGTAGTTTGGAGCTTTGTAATCCTATATGTATGAGATTTGCAAAATGTTCTGCAAGTTTATAGATTTAAAATTGTACATTTCCTTAAGATTCTGTCTAACAGACACCTCGCCGATCCTGGGTGAAATGGTGATTTTGGAAAGGTCAATGCCACTGCACCACCCATGGACACTGAAGAGAAGAAAATCCAAATATAAAACACCTATGAGAAAGTAGTTTGATACTTTTATTGATAGAATAGAACTATCCTTTGAGCCTCCCTGCATGCTGCTCAAGTATATAATTATATAAAAATCATCTTTGCACTTCAATTTTCCCCCAATCACTCCACTTACAGAGTATATATTCAGGGAAAAAAAATTAAGTTGGAGAAACGATTATACTAATAAAACCCCAACAAAAGGCAAAGGTGCAATGACAGGACATGTAAAAAAATTTAGAAATAGATGACAACTGCATTCTAGTTATTGTCTTTAGAGAAACTTCTAAACTAAAACCAGCATTTGATACGTGAGTAAGGATTAATAGCTCAAAGCATGCATAGACATCATGACTGCCAGTGCAATCCATCAGTCTGCAAAGCACAAGCAAATCCAGAAGTAGGAGCAGTATACAAACCAACACTCCCATGAGCACCGTTACTTTCTGAATCACTAACGACAGCTTATTCATCTGAAAATCCACATGAATGTTCCTTTTCTTTTTACTTGCTTCAATGTCATCATATACTCTCTCAACCCTGGCACAAGAATAGGACAACATTAAGACAACTTAACCGTTCAGTAGCTGACTTTAACAATTGACATTTTTCTTAGGGGTAACATAATTCTACTAAAGGCCTCAAGAAACCAAAAAAAGAGCTCGATTACAAGACAAAGCATCTACAATATCAACTCACTTGACAATTGAAATTACCAAGTATGCTTACCACATCCTTCCTTCTCCATCAAGTATTTCCATCAAAATATATTTAATGGAATAAAAGCACTCCTCCACAGCATATTTCATGTATTCATCTCTACAGATCCTTTCCCATAGCTCATCTTGCAACGACTCTCTACCATCGACAGCGATATCCTTTGCTACAAATATCTGCATTTATATTAACAGAAACATGAACTCTGCAGAGAGGGCAAGAAAAGATGTATATTACAGGATAAATGCATGAATCAATCTCCGGAGAAAAAGGTGACGATCTTGATTAAATGTATTACATTGACAAAGGGAAAATTGAGGGATACCTTGCTTGCAAGAAGAAAGAGTGGCCATTGCACCAAGGGCAGTTTCCACGAATTCTTAGGCATTGAAAGCAACTCCATTTCTCTTGAAAGAGCAAGTAATACTCTAAAATAAGTATCTTAAAGCAAACAAAAGCAGGATCTAGTAGGCAGATAATGTATCATAGAAATGAGAAATTATCAAAGCCACCCTTAAAGATTAGTGACATAATCAAAGCATATGTCTATGCTTACAGGTTAGTGATATAGTCTTCTTCTCTGAAATTCTTAACAATTTCATTCCAGAAGGGGGCAAAGTGAGCAGCATCCACTTTATTCTTCTCCACAACCTTTGCATGAATAAAGTCAACAAGTACCTTAGCATTCCAGTGCAAAGACGAACTTCAAAAATATATGTTTGGTAAGACGATAAGATATGTAAGTCCATGGGAATAAAATACAGCTTTTGCATAATTATACTAAAAGATCATAAGAGCTTTCTATGCTTATCATAGATTTCTATGCTTGTCATAATTCAACTAGCAAGAAAGTCACCTGGTTGGAAAGGCGATTTGAAGTCCTGAAAAATATGAGACCATTAAGAAATAAGATGGTATCCAAGTGCAAAATATTGCTTTCTAATAATCGAAGAAAAACTGCAAACTATCATGAGATGTTAATAGAATCAAAAGGGATATATAGGGCAGACCTGTTGGCAAGTGGAGCATGAAGGTGGTCCATAAATGCACTGGGAAATTGCTCGAAAAGTCTGTGAACAGATTCCAATGATCTGATCTGCAACATTACAGCATACATGTTTGACTTTCAGAAAATATATGGCTAGAAAATTAAAGCAAAACGAATAATGATAAAAAAATACAAAGAAACAAGCAAATGGGTACGTCCTCCATCTACTTACAAGTGAAAAGTAAAAGGGAAAGCAGGAAAGTGTTTTGGACGAGAAAAATTACCTCCCCAAGATGATCTCGTGCCCCAAGTAAAAATCCCCACACAGCAGATATGATGGTGTAAAACACATAAATATCCAAAAGATAAATCTGAAGAAACCAAATAAGAAACAAAGGAACAAAAAAAAATCAACACTAACAAAATGCTTTCAGAAAAAAAAAAAAAAAAAAAAGAAAGAAAGAACATAATTAAAATGACAATATTGAAGTGACATCATAGGATCTATATGCGATAGATAGTCTTCTTATCAAAAGTATATGGTCCATTTGGAGTGGTAATGGCTTTTGGAGATGTTGGCTCTCAGTTGTGGCTTTCATTCAACTTCATTTCTTTTGAAGTTCTAATGTTTCGATTTTTATTGTTGAGACTTCTTGGCCGAAAAAAGAATCAAAGTATGTTATAATCCTCCATTTTATATTGCAATTTTACAAATTTTTCTACTTAAAAACCAAAAGCAAAAGCTAAAAGCTGGAAAGAATTAGCGTCCTTTACTCAATTCTTCCTTTTCTTTTTATGTGAAATGGCAGGTCCCCCCCCACCCCACCCCCCCTCCAAAAAAAAAAAAAAAAAAAAAAAAAAAAAAAAAGAGAAGAAGAAGAAGAAGAAGATGCCAAAAGCTGCTAAACCATCTCAAATTCAGCATAAAAGGTTGATAATGCAGTGACATGACAAAAGGAGCTGGTAAATAGATGGAGGTCTTGGTAGGGTTGTGGTGGTGATGATGTAGTGCTGGAGATGCTAAAAGGAATAGGTGGTTAAAGTTGTGAAGGAAGGAGTGGTACAGGGAGTTGATGATGAAGCTGCTGCCAGTAGCATGGGGGTCAGAGGGAATATGTCATCACTTTATTTGGAATTACAACTTCATTTTCTCAAATTACCAGCCTTAGCCTTGCCATCACTCTACCATAGCTTTAAACTCCATCAGATTCTGATAAACCCAACAACTAGTTGGATTACATCTGTATGACCAGATAAAACTTAGAAGGTACAGAGTAGGGAGTGATCCAGAGAACCTATCTTGCATCCTACCACTAACACAATAATCTGTATAATTCGGGGCCAGTAGGGATTCAAAGGAGAAAACTGAATTACGCATACTTACAGCAACCACAGGAGCCCATAAGGTGGCAATTGCCAAAGCATTGTGGTTATCTGCAATAAAATGAACATTATAGACAACAAAATGGCATCAACAGGAGAAACAAATGGAGATTATAAGAATGGCAAATTATCGGGCAAAACAAAAGATGCTAAAGATCACCATTTGGTTACCCTCTTTTTAACTAAAATAGGAAAACGGGGCAACCCCTATACACAAAGCTCCCCGCTACACTAGAGTCGGGAAAGGCTGTCCACCGTATGCAGCTTTCCCCTTGCAATATTATTTTGCAGAGTTATTTTCACAACTTGAAGCAATAGACTTCAATCAAAAGACCCTTGAATACAAGATTGAACCTTAAAGCAAAGCAAGAACTCTAAAGTGAGAAGCATTTTAGATGTTTAGAGCACTATAATAGATAGCCTGTCTTGTATTTTGTTAACTCAATTTATTCTTGCATATTACAAGGCAATTTAACATATTTGTAGATGAATCAAAGCCAGGCATTGGAAGTTTTTTCAGAAAATGTTTGGTAGAGTTTTATGTCAAATTCAAATTATATGCTATGCAAAAGAATGTATCTTAACATAGGATTTGGATTGAAGGCAAGAGAGCGTTGCAAAACAGAACTGCCTTACTTTTTGATACAAAATCATGCCACGAATATTGCAGATTATCTGCTTCAGCAATATCTCTTGTTGGCTTCACTAAAGGCTTGATCTGCAAAAATTAGGGTTCAAAACAATTTAAAGACATTCAAACGCCAACTCTCATGACAATAATCATCAGTAGAAGAGATGTCACAAACCTGAAGAAAATATGCAAAAGAAAACTTTGCACTTAATATGACCAGCCAAAAGATCATGTACCTGCAATTTCATGATCATCCATGTCAGAAAATTAACTTAGACTTGAAATTGACGTTCTCCCAACAAGATTTAGACTACCGTAATAGACACACAGAAATGTAGACACTAGTAACGCAGATATGAGCAAATGAAGTTAAAGCTGAAAAAAATGGATTGCCCAATTAGACGTCGGTATATTACTTGAAAAAATCACTAGTCCTCTCATACATGCCACGTCCCACATAATACCTTTCCTGTAAAAACGGAAAAAGCAAACCAGGCAGAAAGAGTAAACTGTCAACTACACAAAGACAAGTTGACAAGAGAAACACACAGAAATTAAAAATAAGAGAACCTGACGCATCCATTTCAGGAAGCGAATCAGAGGCCAGCGATCACATTGATTTGTCAAATGACGGCAGGCTGGTATCCGCATTAACATACTGAGGAAAAACTGGAAACCAGCATAGATGACAATAACAATCACATACAACCTATATACAAATGAATCTGCTTGATTTTGCTCCTGGAGAGCCTTCCTGCAGTGCATTCACAACCACAAAAGGACGAAGTTAACTATGCTAATAAACTGAATACCAGTCAAGGGGAAATGAAAATTAGGACGAATGCAAGAATACATACACATAAAGGAAAGATATAAAAACCGAAGCAGCAGTAAACCAAAGGAAGCGGATTAAAATTCTAGAGACTGCAACGCGCCTCGTTTTTGAATATGCACCATACATCATCACTATATCCAGGACACCTTCATCACGGAAATACAACTTGATCAGGCAAAATAACAAAGAATTAATAGTAATAGCATCTCTTGAAAGGTAAGATCTATGAAAAGTTAAGAGATTTCTATGAAAGAAAACCATCTCAGAATGACAAAACTAGTCTGTGTTCGTAGAGAAAACACACTTTCAATAAATTTCATCACCACGAATGTCGGGCCTAGACTCAGAAGCTCCCGAAGAGTATTGGAGTTAAAACGCCCATCATTGAAGGCAATTATTGTGAGTCCCTAAAGCAAGAGTGAAACATATGACGTCATGAAAAAGAATGAAATCTTCACCATAACTCTGTAAAAGTAGTAAATATAAAATTATGGCACCACACAAGAAAACATCTGTAGACTAGCATTTCTCCAAAAAAAGGTCAAGAAAATCCATTATGTAGATTCCGTAAAAGCCTTGAATAATCAAAATCACAACAAAAGGAGGCCATAAATGTCATAAAATAGTTCTAGCAGAGAGGTAGGGTCTTACGTTCAACCCTGACAAGCCTCAGAAGCTGAGTCAAAATATAAGAAAAAAATAATATGCAATAGGCGCTGTTGTGTGTGTGTGTGTGTGTGTGAGAGAGAGAGAGAGAGAGATTGAAGAGAAGAGTGAGCGCACAGTTCAACAAACATAAAGCATGATAAAGCATGCAATCAAGCACGAGCAGTATGCATTTTAGACCCGAGAACAGAAATGGAGTAGCAGTATGCTTCAACGTCAATATGGCAGATCAAAAGGCATATAAGCAATCAGAAAGCTAATGGAAAATAGCTTTAGCATTTTGTTCTCACAAAAATATGAGCTTTGGAGACTAAGATGTAAAATCTGAGTGAGTTAAGAGAGTGCATCAAGTTGACAAGGAAAAACAAGAGTTATTCAAATTAAACTCATGCAAACCTGAAACATCATAACAAGAAAGATCCAGAGTCGATGGAAGCTATGGTAAAGATGAAGGAAAGTGCGGTGCTCCACAAATGATGTTTTCCCCTGGCGCTTATTTCCACTAGTTTGAAGAAGAATCTGTCATAAGCGAAAAGAAAATTAAGAAATACTGGTCAACATGCATAAGCAGTAGAATAGGAGGATAAAGAGGCAGGTGATAGATGCCCAAGCTGAAAAATAATTACAAAGGCTGGATTTATACCTTCGTCCTTGGTTTTGGCTTTTGAAAGAAGGAGGAATCTTTTCGCCACGGCCAGCTCAGGTCAATGCAATGAAGCGACCTGCCAACAGTGCCATAATATTGAGCCAACCATCAAAGAGAAAGCCGCTAATGATAGACATAAAGATGGATACTAAACATTACCAGAAGTATTCATTAAAATCATCATAGTTTCTCCAGGAAGAATGCGGAGCCCTGCCATTGTCATTGTTTCCAGCCTCCTGTATGTTACACGTTAGAAAGATAAAACGGAAAGGAATAGATGACTAACACTCAGATGATGCAAGTGAAAATGCCATTCAAGTTTTTTCAACAAGAGATGGGGCATCTCATCACAATCTACAGCCAAGATGGCATTCATCGGCTGCTAATCCTCTTTACACAAAATGAACATTGTAGACACCACTCATGATTGGCAAATTGGTATGTTCAATTCAATTCCCTACTAAACACACGCCAACAGGACCTAAACATCAATTAAACAAAACATTCAGCAGGCCCATTTACCATCAGAACGCTGAAAAGAGTAAAGACGTTGCCAGACATTAGGACTGATGTTTCACATAGCCAAGCAGAGACTTTGAGGACACACTACTAAATAAGGACATACATTTTGAAACAATAAACAGTCTAAAGAAGAAACCTTCCTCTTTTCTACATAGAAAAAGTAAGAGTTCCCGTGTCACTTCTTCCTTCACTGTACAATAATGGACAAATTTACCAACTTTATGGCTGCGTTTGGTTCAGCATTTGCAATGGGCTTTGAGTCCAATGCAAATGCTGAAAGTCCAAAGCTATTTGGGGAAGATACAGTTGTGTTTGGTAAAAAAATTTTGCAAATGGACTTTGAGTTGGACGTGTGTTTGGTAAAAAAAACTTTCGCAAGGGGCTTTGATGGGTATTATTTTTTCTTTTCTTTTCTTTTTTTTGAAAATTCAGCTAAACCCTTCGCCGGACCGGCGAAAGGCTGCGGCCGCTGGCGAGCCGGATCTGGCGCCGGCGGCCGTCGGCTGAGGTCGCCCGAGGTCGGGCGACCTCCAGCGGCCCTCGGCTGGGTCGCGTGACCCTCGCCGGAGGTCGCCCGACCTCGGGCGACCTCGGCCCGACGGCCGCGGGGCTAGATCTGGCTCGCCGGCGGCCGTCGCCCTTCGCCGGACCAGCGAAGGGCTGCTCCTTTTTCATTTAAAAAATAAATAAATAAAGGGGTAATAACGGAAATATGAAAAATTCATGAGGGTAATTTAGGAAGAAAAAAAATGTTTTCAGCATTTCCAAGGACTCACTTTCATTTGAAAGCTCCTTCAAGGAGGTTGCCAAACACCCTTTATGTCCAGATATCTACATTTCCATGGCACAGTTTCAAAGAAGCAAATGCATGGCAGATAAACTCCTGGTTTTATTGGTTGTTAATTGTTAAACTGCGAAATGGCAATCTTAACCATTCCCATGCCATGCAACTAGAGTCTTATGCTCATGCCCATTTGCTTACTAAATACTAACCAAAGCTACAAGACTATACAGAAGATAGTTTCAGATCAGCCCAAAGATGGCAATATGATCAAACTCAAGATCCAGCATGCACCCGTTGCAAATTACAAAGAAATAAGACCAGCACAATCACTCACAAAACAAGAAGCACGAAGTCCATATACAGTCTGGCAAATTTCTTTATCTTCTTTGGCAACGCAATAAAAGAAATAATCACATTGCATAAAGATGAAAAAAAAGAAAACCAACTGTCAAGTATGTGCCGTACTTAAAAAATACAGTCGTACTGAAGAAAACACAGAACACAAAAGTAATTTAAAGACAAAGAAAAGGCATTTGTGGAAAAAAAGAGTTACAAAAGAAGTAAGGGTAATAGCTAGATCATAGGAAATGCGATTCTATTAAATTAAACAGCTCAACCAATGAATGTGCCTACTTAAGTCTGGACTCACAGTGAATTTGGAAAGTTAAAATAGCAAAACCACTGATTTCCCACTGAGCATTGACACTATCACAGAATGACACGATGTGATCAATGTTTGTGCTCTCATCCATCAAAATGAATGTCAAAAAAGCTCCTTGAGGTGACAAGCGAAACAAACTATCCATTCTAAAGAACATTTACCCACAAATAAGACCTCATAGAGGCAAAAAACTAGTTACTGCCTAATGGGCACATGCGTGTTTGTGTGTGTGTGCGTGTGTGAGAGAGAGAGAGAGAGAGAGTTTCCTACTTTAGCAACAGATGCATTTGCAATTGATTAATATAAAGCAAAGAATCCGAGGCCTACCGCAGCAACCACTTCATATAATGGAGCAATCACCCGATCAAGAAACGACGAAACACCATCATCAGAAGAACAACTATGAGCTCGCTGTGCAATGCTCTGCTTTAATATCTCATCCATTTCCCTTGCCATCTGCACATCGAGTCTCAGAGTTCATACGGCATCACGGAAATTAAGGATGGTGAAAAAGAAGAAAGAAAAAGCAGAACAGAAAAACAGAGAGAAAGTAAAAGGACGAAATCTTACATGATGGAATATGTAACATAGGCACTCTGGCAAGAATCGAATATTGGCAGCTTCACCCCATATCAAGAAGTACAGTGAAACAAACAGTAGCTTCTTCTCCTTGCTAACAGCATCAAAACTGCAGAGATTCACCGAGTGAATACTCAATTGCCAAAACCATGACAAGAATCCCTCAAAATGGAATTTCAAAAGAATTGAGAAGGAAACATCAAAATATACCCGCCCCATACTGGTCGAAGGATCAAGTAGTTGCACCACTTAATATAATTATCTAGCGACTTCTTATATACATTATCGACAGCAGCTTCATGTAATTTCTGAAGTGAAACAAATAAATATCCACCATTAGCCAATAATCACATTGAAAGTATCCAAATATAAATTCAAATCCCTGCATAAAGCACGTCAACTGGTCATGATGGACAACCAACAACAATCAGTTGCTACAATTGAACTTTCCAATTAATTTCAAGGACTTTGTCTCAGAAGACAGCAAAAGTTGACAGTAAGATTTTATTCATCATAAAAGGGGAGTTATGGATCCGAAGATGTTGGTTCCTCTAGGGTCAGGTCAATCAGCACATTTGCAGTAGAAAAAGTACATTGCCAGGAAGGGGTACAGATCCTAGAGTCTTTGCTCCCATTTACAGCTTTTCTGGAAATCCTCTTGCTAGGAGTTAAGATAATTTCTCGGAAGAACTAATTAGAAGAGAAGAATGACAATCAAGGTAGCACTATCTGCATAAGTAAGGTTTGGATCGCATTCCAATGATCTAAAAGGGTTATCTTCTTCAACAGATGTTACTGCAGAAAGGAGGAATGGAGGGATTATATTCTGTCACATAAGATATCGGTTCACATTTTGCATTTGAAAGTCTTTGATAATGAAAGCATCAATTCCATTATGGTTGATCACATAGAAAAGGACTTTTGACTTGGCAGGCCCTCCCAGCCCAACCCTTGACACTCTTAAGATCCTTTTCCAAACCTGCTCCTTAAAGAACATGCACATCAACGAATTGATCCTATTCCTATTATTCACAAATGTATAATTCATCAAAAGTGCTACAGCTGTTGAGCTCTAGCTTTCAGAAGGTATTTTTCACATGCTAATAACAAAAATCAATGTGGTGCCATCAGTGAATTTTTACCAATTATGAGATACAAAGAACTAAGGAATTTCTTTGGCTGCGCTTTTACAATTCGGCACCCTTCCACTCGCTACAATTTTTGTTCGTGTTGAGTGCAAGTTTTTGGAGCCGTTTCCTTCTGTGTATAGTTGGTTTAAGCTCAATATAATTCTTAATTTCACCAAAAAAAAAAAAAAAAAAAAAAAAAAAAGAACTAAGGAATTTCTTTGCAGGCAGAAGCATTTTATACCAGTCAAATTACAATCACGGACATTATACACATAACCGAATAAGCAAATACAGTACTTGAAGCATGTGAATTTAACTTGTCAAGTTAACTTACTGGTTCAGTTTCCTCAAGTATGGAAAGTTGAGACTGTTCATTTGCAAGAAGATGAACCACATGTTCCCGCTGATTGGAGACATTGTCTTTCTGAAAGCAGTGTGATTAAATTCTCATAAGATGAACTCACATGTCACTTGCTGACGTAAGTAATATAATAAGGAAGGCCATTCAAGTAAAATCAGGGAATCCAAGGGGTACTGCTGTAATATAGCCAAAACTCAGGAGGTGTAATGAACAATAAGTTTAGAAAGGGTGTAAAGGTGGGATGCAAATTCAAGATACGCATATTCATTAAGCAAGAATAATGAAGAAAACAGCGATAGTGCTGCCTGTACCATGCAATAAATATCCATAGATATTAAACCAGAAGTTCAACCAGCCAAACTTTATTTAATAACTGGTTTATATGTAGATTGGTACGCCATAGTTCTAGCAGTTGGATTAAACTAGTTGGACCTATTGAACTGCAAACTGAATGCTTCACCTGTCCGTACAGCAATTTAGCGCAAGCCAATGACCAAGACCAATTAAGACATATGTCCCATCAATAACCCAAAATGTGACAAAGACATAACACGGGCCATGACCAAAGCACACACTAAAGCAGACATGATTTGGCAAACAAAACTATAACTTGATTTTCATAGCATCTCACAAGACCTGCTACAATATAGAACGCCTGAGATGCTGCTTTCCATAAACATATTCCAAATTCAAATGCCTTGTAGGTACAGTACCACCAATTCATTTGCATGAACACCACCATCAAACATAATATAAACCAAATCTCCCAAAAGAGCATAACCTTCTGTGACAAATTAGAAGCTACAACATTATCCAGACCCCAGTCCGTACCTGTATGAATTTGCACCTGTATACAATGTCTGCTATTAAGCACACATGTTGCATAAGCCCTATGCATAACAGAAAAGGGCCAATCACATTCCCCTCAAGTGGACTACTGTTTGTTCACATTAATCATAGTGAACTGTACTCACAACCTTAATTAATGCAATTAAGTTTATCAAATTAATCCTACACTCGTTTCCATATTGTCAAATGTTCTAAAAGCTTAAGCTATTAGATGAGGCGTGGTTTAATATTTGATTATTCTATCACTCACCCTCACACTTAGTCTAATCTTTTTTTGCTGAATACTAAGTGTGAACATATTTAAATGGGGAGGCAAATGGGGCCTGGAAAAATTTAAACTCAAGACCTCCGTCTTTGACAACATGTTAGATTTTGAGGGACCATTGACAGTTATTCTAAAAGCTTAAGCTATTAGATGAAAGTGTGATTTAATATTTGATTATTCTATCACATAGCATTAAAAAATTTCTTCTTAAGCTAACACCTCTTAAAATACTTTTCGTTCCCTATTAACTACCTAGAACTAACTTGATATATCCATATTGGGTCAATCAAATGCATGCCTTAAGAACAGAAAATATCGGCATATTTTTCTTTGATATATTCTATATAACCGATAAAAGAGGAAATGGTGAGAGAGGAGCAAAAGTTATCATGCAGGATAGTCATCTATTTACACACAAACAATTGTACTAAACCATCCAGAATATCAAAAGGAGATTCAGGATGCAAGCCATCACCCAAATACAAACCTGAAACCCAAAAACATAATGAACAGAAAGTATTGGCATATTTTTCTTTGGTATATTCTATATAACCGATAAAAGAGGAAATGGTGAGAGAGAAGCAAAAGTTATCATGCAGGATAGTCATCTATTTACACACAAACCATTGTACTAAACCATCCAGAATATCAAAAGGAGATTCAGGATGCAAGCCATCACCCAAATACAAACCTGAAACCCAAAAACATAATGAAGAAAATCAAATATATCCGCACGTCTTGAAGCAGGAAGAGGATAATCTGCAGGCAATTCCGGCAGGCCTCTAAAGTAACTTAAAGCTGAAATTGCTGCCCGAACCTAACAAAAAGTAACTGAGTAAGACCCTTCCAAGTCAGGAAAATGACAAAAACATGGCAGATCTGGTCTGGCAATAAAAATGAATAACCTCGGGGAGAGTCGCTATAACATTTGTTGTGCTTGGAGAGTCCAAAGGTATAATATTATAAGCAACAAGATCCTCCGTCATGGCAACATCAGATTCCATCATTCGTTTCAGCTGCCAAAATGAATGTCATAAGACTAATTAGTAGAGAGCCGAGCTGAGATTTATTTTATCCAATCAGATGCGTCATTCATTCATTAAGATAACAAAAAACGAATACATACACAAACATTATTAAAAAAAAAAAAAACCAGTGAAGAAAGCTATAGTTCAGTTTAGGACATTATTCCAGCCATAAGCTCAGAACGTTTCATTCACTCAATTCTCCAAGGACTTGGGCGGATAAATTGTCTCCCTTTGGCAATATATGATCGTATATCAATTTTATATGCTTTCTTTCGAAACAATGGTGGTTAATCAAACCTCTTCTGGAATTTCTGCACTCAGCTGCTCCAGCACTGACCGTAAAACCTTCAGCGTTGCAAAAACTCTTTTCCTCTTCAGTGTCTTTCTCTCCAGCCTGTAATTACCATTACAATTAGTAATTCTTCCAAAATGCAGAAGAGGAAAAGGTTGTCATGATAGGGAACTATGGCAAATTATAAAGGTAAGACACGAAACAAGATCAGGATAGAATGGCCTTGGATAATGGATGATGTGGTACAAGATCGAGCTCAAGAGCGTATAAAGGTCCACGCAGTCAGAATCACATGGTAAAAAAAGGTTTGTCTGTAGTTTCTGCAATTGTCTAAGAGCATGACACTCAATGTCTATATTTATTAGCAAAGAAGCAACTAGATGTCATTAATACAATCCTTTTTACTAACAAGTTACGCATCCATTGTACAATAATACAAATTCACACAAACTGTACTCTGTTTATGAGGGAAATACCAAAAAAACCACCTTTATCTACAGGATAAGGGAAATATGTGAAATACAGGGATGAATCTATATTTTGGCCTCTGCATCAGTGAAATTCTGCATCAAGCCCAGCAACTATGAATTTCAGCCATTCTAGTGCCAGTATATGAGTTTGCTATATGGAGCTACTATCGAGTTGGAAACACGTGTAAGTCCTTCTCACATGCAACCAATTTATCGAAACATTGCAGTAAAAAGATTACTGTAGCAAAGGTGAAATTCTGCAACTGTCTACCATGCTATACTGCATTAAATGTCATTTTAAGGAAGTAGTCATACAAGTGAATGTACTTTACCCTAACTTGCACATCTAGAAGGACGAAAGGTCCTATTCAAGAAAGCATAACATTGATCTTGATCTAAAGATGAATCTCAATAACGTTTTTTAAGGCCTACAATACTACAAATAACTTCAAGTGACAAGGTCTGACAAATTGTTCATCACAATCAACTTCTACATAATCACAGAAACTAGATGCAAAAACATGATAACAAATTCATGTCTCTTCCTGAAACAAGAAAATTCAAGATGAAAAAAAGATCTTATCCTAAATCACCTATGCAAAGTGAGATAAAAATGCATGTCCTTTCCTCTAGATGGGATAAATGAAGATTTGACAACAACCTTCTTTAGAAAGATAGGAAGAAGTTCACTAAAAGACCCAAAAAAATGCCAAAAAAGGAGGAGCAAGACAAAACATACTCGCCAAGATTTCCAGTGTAATCAGCAGATTCCCTCAATTTCATCTCTTCTTCTCGCAGTTTGACTACGTTATTTTTCTCTCTGTAGAGTTTATAGAAGTCTTGCAAACGAGCAATGTCTTGGCTTCTATCAATGGTCCCACCTTCCCTCTTTGCAAGCTTTTGCTGAAAATTAATTAAGAAGGAAAATGAAGCAGATACCTTGTGGAGAAAAAATCACGATACCACCCTTTAATACATATTACCATCTCATAGGTTTAGCAGCTATTGTATGTTATAAATTTCAAATGATGGACAAAGATATTGAATAGACCTATGAATAAAGCTGCTTGAGATTAACTTTTTAAGTCTTTGAATGCCTATACACTCTGCATTGGTGTTCTGATGGGCTTGAAGGGGCAAAGAAAGCACGGTGAATAATATATGCACCAAGGATAGGGAAAAAAAAACCCAACAAGAGATGACTGAGAACAAAAATTTCTAGCTTTGATGATGATGTGAAATCACTTATAAGTTGCCAAAGAACATGAATGAAAATGGTGGAAGGAAACATCTAGATTTTGGAATTCAATAAAGACAAGCCTCGTCATTGTGCATAAAAAATTGAAATGGTCCAATATACCAAAACCCTGAGAAACATCATAGTAACCATGCAAATAAGAGAATCTAAGAAGAATATTACCCTGTATCAGAGCTTATCAACAATTGGGACTTGGAGCCAACCTCCAATCCCCTTGCAGCCCCCTAAAATCTAAAACTTTCCATCCCAAATGTCCCAAGAAAACTTAATACATTTTCCCCAATTATATTCAATCTCACCAAATTTTCGACCTACATCTACCTCTAGAGAAAGCAGCTTGAAATTCAATCATTAAATGGGAACGCTGTCCAATAATAGAAAAGTGAGAAAAATGATAATCAAAGTATAAATAGATTACCAGGTGGAGCCATAAAAATTAGGAAGATGCAGGAGAGTTGGTAGTGAAATTGTGTGCTCAAAAAGCTGGGAACTTGGGGATAAATGGAAACAAAGAATTAGGGCTGGGGTTTTCAAAGGCAGAAAGGAAATGTCTGTCCTGCTATAACAGTGGATAAATTTCTACTATTTGTGCAAAAAGTCAGCTCCTGAATCCACCTTAGGTAGTAGATCTATTGAAGCAACTCGCCATGTTATACAGGCAAAAGTTAGTCAATTCATCAGTCTAAGAGTACCCAGATGTGTTTCTCTGTGTCTTTGGAAGGGTGGGTGTGTGCATGTGTGCACACAGTACAGAGAGAGAGTACATTGCATCAATGGAAAGCACAACTGTAGAACAATGTCCAGTGCACATAGGTACTAGCATGAAAATCTAAAATCGCCAATCAATAAAATATATACAGACAGTCCGCAGCATAGAACGGTGTCCATGGAATACAAACCTTAATTACCGACATTAAACCAGTCTTGAATTGTAAAACACCTCTTCCTTCGCTGTTGGGATCGAGATTCTGGGCAATCGAATACGCATGCTCGCACACTGCAAGTTGGTGAAGAGAATCAACAAGTAGTAGAAAAGGCAAAATAGGAGATCAAATGGGTCCCACATACAATATATCCAAAAATGAGTTTTTCCAGTCAGCTTGGATTCTTGGACATGCAAGGGTAACACAACAAAGGTAGCACTCTCAGCAACCAACTTCCTCCGTAAATCAATAAATCCAACAAAACAGGTAAACAGTCATATACTTCTGTTGGAAAAATTATTCTTTAATAAAGAAAATGAGAAGAGCATAATCAATGAGTTCAGGACGTATAAAAGAGCTGGTACCCCAAATAGAGATATAGAAAAACAAAGGGAAGAGTATAGTATGTAAGAAAAAAACTAAAAATGACCAAAACAATATGCAAGATTAGGAAGTCATCCATTCTGCTAGAGATTTGTATATGAATGCCTTCAAAAGATTTTCTTCATCTAGTGTCCTTCCAAAATTCTTCTATTTCTCTCTAACCATATATGGGGGCAGAGGACTCGAAAAGTTCCTATCAAAAATCCACACCCTTGCACTGCCTGCATGAAAGTAGGCATCCTATGACCATTTGAGGGAGAGTCCAAACAACGCCGGCTTTCAGCAAGAGTTGTAATAAGTTTCTAAAGACAACTATCGATATTTGAGAGCGGGAGGACGAACTGCACACTCCCCAACAAAAACAATCGTAAGGTTTCGTCACCAAAGATTCTCATTGTTTAAAAGTTCCCTAATATGCTGTCCAAACCAACTATTGATGACAGAAAGCCCACCCAAATATAGGGTAAGACATTGCTCCTGGAAGTTTTCTAAGTGCTCTTGCGACTTCCCCTTGACCATTCTGTATGTATTCAATTTAATTGTGATTTGTTAATTCCTCATCATACTTTCCTATAAGTCATAAATTTTCTATTGTGCTGTTTTACTTCATTTGGGTACACATTGTGCATTTTACACACATTTCGCTTCCTCATACAAAATCTATTTCTTCTTGATTTGAAAAGCTTCCACAGCTTACTTTTATAACTTGATGTTTATTCCACAATAGTACAAGGTTTGCAATTTTTTATCAGATTGATTTTGCATCACTAGCACCACTATAAGAAATCTGGGTGATTGTAAGAAAAGGATGCCCTCCGAAGCATCAGAGGAAGTATTCTGACTAGCCTTAAACAATTACATATGATGGTTGCTTTCTCTTGGCATGCTAAGGTCTTCGATGGAAGTTATTGATATATCTCTATGATCCTTTTCATCAATATGACCTTTTATCTGACACCACTTCAAATATGGTTGGACTTGGCACAGAATACATAGACATTGAAAACCATATCCAGAATTCTGTAGTAGTATTATTGGAAATTTGCGCAAGGTAAATGTTAATCGATTTGAGAAAAGAATTAAAGTAAAGCAGTAAGGGTACTAAACATGAGTGCGCTACTGGAGCTATGGCATATGCAGATGTTTCTTGTAACCAATGATATCCAGGTACAAGCAAATTCTTCCAGGTTCTTCTATCATGCTTCCTAAAAAAAATATCTTTTACCCAATAGTTCTCGACACCACATACTAAATAACACTCGCAAGTACTGTTTACAGTTCTTGAATACATGACATGTGTATTGTGATATAAAACTAGTAAAACACATGCCTGTACATCCTATACATTCCAGTCGGGTAAACACTTATAATGCATTTTAAGGGTATACAAAGTTTAGCGAGACCCCCCATAGTATAAATGGATGGACTAATTCATTAAATGAATGCCAGGCAGCTAGAGAATGCATGTGTTTACCAAATAGCATGTGGAAAAACAACAATCTCACGGTCTCATCTTTGCAATAACCACTAACCATATAAAGGAGGAGACCAATGCAGAATGAAGATTAAGCATTGCGAGAAATTCATGTGCTGGGATTTCTCATTGCAAAATTTACAGTTTCGCATTGTAAGCAAATAATGCATCATGGGACATCAGCTATGTCACTTGTCAGATGATAAAAACAATTCTATAGGTTCAGAAGTACTTCAACAGTGATGATGACAGCATTGACCAAATATGACTAAAAGCAACTTAATATTCACACCAGCAATCGTGAAAAGAAATCTAAGATCATTGGAGTAGGCTTGACTGAAGTTTCAAGAATACCAAGGAACCTAACTACACTCAATATTTTCCTCTAAGAGCACGGGGCATGACATATTCCCACGAAAAATAGTTCGCCACGAAATGAACCCCATTAGCAGAACCAACTTACTTCAGTGCACCAAGGAAACGTTAAAATTGTATTCAAAATCAGGACAAGTGGGGGAGAAGACATGGCCAAAAGAAAAAAAAAAAAGAAAAAAGTTAGGAATACATACAAATTCTAGAGACAGTGGGGTCTTCATCTTGAATCTCATCTGCAGCTCTCAGGATTTCATCTATGACCCTGTTTTTTGCGAGCGAAGACGGCACGAACCCAGCAATTCCAGTGACGGGACGTCCATAAGCATCGGTCCCCGTCCTTTCCCTCCTCAGCGCAGCCCTCACGAGCCTCTCCCAAAGATGCTCGACTCGAGACATCTTCTACCCCTGCACGCAAAAGCAAAGAGAGTTCGGAGCAACCGAGGTCAAAACCAATCCGACAGCCGAACCCAGTTCCACCACCTACAGACCTAACGAATTCCGCAAGCAACCAAACTAGACAGAGTATCCGAGCGCGAATGCTCCGCGAGCATTAGCATTTCCATATCGGAAACAAGCAACCGCTAGCAATTCCCCTAAAACTCCAAAAAGAAAAAAAGAAAAAAATCCGACAACTGCACCGGCCGCGCCAACGGCAATCCCGAACTAAAACGAAGCGAAACCCGCCGGCCGGCTGGCGCCGATTTAGAGGATGAAAGAGCGACCGCGGCCGGCGGGAAAAACCGGAAGATCTGGGATCCGCGGACAGTTCCCGGTCACTCCGGCTTCCGGAAACGGGATGAGGACGGCAATGGAAGGCGGCGCGAGCTCACCAGATGCGGCCCCGAAGGAGCTGAGCCGATCCCTTCCCTTCCTCGCCGACTCCGGCTAGAAGCAAGCAGGGGGGTCTTCGGCTTTTCTCCTCTCTTTCAGCTTCCTTTCCTTCCTTCCTTCCTTCCTTCCTTCCTTCTTCTTCTTCTCCTTCAGCAAGCTTCGAAGTCGAAGGAGGAGAGATGGTGGTTCGCCTGTTTGGGGGAGCGGGTTTTGAAAAAATGGAGAACGGAACGCGACAGCGGGATCCGATTCGAGGCGATCGGCGGGAGGGACTGGCTGGTTGTTAACCGGCTATAGCCGGTCGGGCACGGCGCGTGGACTCGGTGAACGTGAACGACCTCTCTCTCTCTCTCTCTCGATTTCTAGATGATGTTTCGATTGACGCGGAGAAGCAACCTGCCTTCTGCGGGAACGGACCACCGGGTGCGATCCGGTGACTTTTCTCGATTGGGGTGGGAACGGAAAAGAGAGGACAAAACCCTTTCCTTTCGACGAATGGCGAGCCGCCACGTGACCACGTGGGGGTCCTTCCTTTTCTAAAGCTCTCCGAAGAAGAAACGCCGCTTTTTTATTTTGAAACTTAGGACGGAAGGAAATCTACATTAATGGCGAGATCCCCACGACGCTTGCTGCGTGTGATAAAACCGGTTTTTTTTATAAAACAATAGGCCTTGTTGCCCGAAAGAATTAGTCAATTAAAAATACTTAATTTTCATTATTGACAAAAATTTATCTCTTAAATATTTTCTTTGATTAAAAAAAATATTTGTCATTCATCTATTTTTTGAAGTGAAACAAATTATGTCTTTTAATCATTCGTTTTTCACAAAATAAAATATCTTAAATTTTCCCAAACACTAATTATTGACATTACGAGAACGGAGGTTACATTAAAAGCCTATGAATTTTTTTTAGCTACTTAGTGCAATTCCTTTGAGTGCACCGAGGTAACAAATTTCAAACCAAATTATCAATAATAATATCCTACCGATATATAAATTTGATATGTTGTCTAACGCAAGATACACAAAAAAAGATTATATGTACCAGTTACATACTATAGATAACATAACCAACCATAAAAGCATGTATCCTCTTGAGATTGATGCAAATTTTACTGCGTCACAGACTTTGTTTTCGCTCCCAGGAACAAAAATTTCGTTTTTTTGTGTTAACAAAAAAAAAGTAAACGTTTGTGTGCGTTTCGTCTTTTTGTTCTTTTGTTCCTGCGAACAAAAAAGAAAAAAAAACAAGAAACACAAATTTTGTGTTTCTTTGTTTAGAACACATTGAGAATACTTTTTTTTTTTCTTTTTTATTTTTTCTCTTATTTTCCGTTCTTCTTTCTTTTGGCCGGTCGCGGCCCGGCCATGGCCGGCGACCGGCCGACGAGGGGCGGCGGCCTCGCGCCAGCCCACGGGCGAGGCCGACGCCGCGAATCCCCGGCGAGGCCGAGGCTCGCCGTAGCCGGGCGAGGGTCGGCCTCGCCATGGCTCGGGCGAGCTCGAGCTCGCCCAGATCCGGCGAGGCCGGCCTCGCCCGGCGGCGCGAGCCTCGGCCTCGCCGAGCCACCGCCAGCGACGCCGACCGGGCGAGGCCGAGGCTCGCCGTCCCCGGCGAGGCCGAGGCTCGCCGGCCGGCGGGCGAGGTCGGCCTCGCCCCGGATCCGGGCGAGCTCGAGCTCGCTCGCCCGGCCATGGCGAGGCCGACCTCGCGCCGGCCCGGGCGAGCTCGATCTCGCCCGGATCCGGCGAGGCCGAGCTCGCCCGGCCGGGCCGGCGAGCCTCGGCCTCTCGGCGGTGGCCCGCGAGGCCGCGCCTCGCCGCCCGCCGCCGGGCGAGCTCGGCCTCGCCGGATCAAGGCGAGGCCGACCTCGCGCCGGCCTGGGCGAGCTCGATCTCGCCCGATCCGCCTCGAGCTCGCCCGGGCCGGCGAGGCCGAGCTCGCCCGGCCGGCCGGCGAGCCTCGGCCTCGCACGCGCGGTGGCCGCGAGGCCGCGCCTCGCCGCCCGCCGGGCGAGCTCGGCCCTCGCCGGCGACCGGCCAAAAGAAAAAAAAAGAAAAAAATGAAAAAGAAAAAAAAAAAAGGAAAAATAAGAAAAAATAGAAAAAATAAAAGAAATAAAAAAATTATCCAAATTTACCAAACATGTTTTGTTTATTTTTTGTTTAGAACAAGTTTACCAAACACGCTTTTTTATTCAGAAATTGTTCCCAGGAACGTAAAACACTTTTTTCTATTTCTGTTCCTAACAATTTTTAAACAAACGTTACCAAATTTAATGTCCACAATGAAACTATTATTTGGAATCATACTTTCTAACGATAGTTAAAGCTGCATTTGGTAACTTTTCTTTTCATAATCACTTTTTTCTATTTCTATTTCTGAGTATTTTAAAGCGTTTAGTAATTATATAAAATTTCTATTTTCAAAACAAAAATACGTTTGGTATTATCCCAAATATTTTCGTGACTTATAATTTATTTTAATTTATTAATAATTTTATTACATTTTTTCTTTTCTTCTTTCTTTTTCTTCTCCTTCCTCTAATCGATTGTCGGTCTTGGCCATGGCCAGCCGGCTATGTAGCACCGACACAAACAGGCGACATGCGACACGAGACACCGCAACACGCTAACACGTAATTTCTCAAAAAATTGAGAATTTCAATACCTTCCGACACGTTATATATGAAATATATATAAATGCAAAAATAAATAAATAATAATGAAATGAGCATAGAATTATTTTATACTAAAAATATTAATCCAACTTTTGTTAATATCGTTCACTGTTTTAATTTAGCATAAATTGAATGAGAAATTCAAAATTTGCTAACACAAAAGAGTAAATTTGAAGGAAAATATCTTGTTTTCTTACACTTGTTGGGAATTAGTAAGATTTCTTAGTCCCAAATAGAGTTTGGAATTCATGATATAGATTGGCTTGGAGCTCCTCTCCAAAACAAGATTCGAGAAAAATGAAAATCTAGGACAAGAACTCAAAGAAAAGGAAATAACTAAATTGGCCATGGAAAATATGACAGATAATTCACAAGCCAATGACATAGACCAAAAGAGAGAACTCACAGGCGTCGAGAGGCAAAAAGAAGCAAAAAAGAATCACAACTTTAAGTTTGTGGGGGCGACAGAGCAATGTCAGTGAAAAGAGGGGCGTTCCATCATCACTCGAGAGCGATAATTTTCTTCTTTCTCCTTTAATTTTTGTTATTTTCGTTATTTTTCATATATTTATATTTTGACATCTCAAGTATTGAAAATTTTTAAAATTGACCTTGTGCGTGTCAGGAAAAGTTGATCATGTGTTGGATTTCCCGACACTCATTGATCACGTGTTGGAACGTGCGTGTCAGAGTGTTGGACACGACACGCAGGCTTAAGAGTGTCGGTGCTTCTTAGCCAGCCGATGACTGGCCAAGCGAGGGCCAGCAAGGTTGCCGGCCTTGGGGAAGCCTCACTAGCCACTAGCAAGGTCCCCTTGAGCCTCACCTTGGCTCGACCTTGCCCACCTAGGTGATGCCAATCTCACGGTGATCTAGGTGAGGTCAAGCCTTGCCATGGTCGAGTGAAAACTCGGCCTCACCCAGATTTGGCGAGGCTGAGCCTCACCCAACCATAATGAGGCCCGAGGGGGCCTCATCGGTGGTCGACAGGCTTAGGATGACCTCGCCGGGGTGGGTCTCATCTAGCCGGTCGCTAGCCATCGCCGAGGCCGATGACCAACTAGGGGAAGAAGAATGGAAGAGAAAAAGAAAGAAAAGAAATGAGGAAAAAATAAAAACTTATTTCTTAAGTTGTTTCCAAGAACAATAAACAATTTTGTTTTTGTATTTTGTTTATGCTCTCAATCGCGTTTCTATTCTATTTTTGTTACGGGGAATAAAAGAACATAAACAAGTGTTTCCTAGAGCATTATCAAACAATGCTTAAAAGGTCTACATGGTAACCTTTCTATTTCTCTCGATTTATGTTTTTTTATTCCACATAACAAAAAAAGAACAAAAATTCATTTAGTAATGTCAATTAATTTTTCTATTTTCCATAATAGAAAAGTGGTTGGGAAATAAATTTGGAACAGAAACAAAAAGTAAAAAAAAATATATTATTGTTCTCGGGAATAATTTATAAAAATAAGTCATTTTTGTTCCTTTTCTATTTTTTCTTCTTTTCTTCTTCCTCGTCACAAGTGTCACCCTTGGATTCACCACCACCGGTGAGCATCGTATCGCCGGCCACCGCCCTCGCCCATCGTTGGTTGCCACTAATCACCTGACCATCGCCGATTGATTGCCCGTCCTTCATCGCCGGTTGATCACCGCCTGCCTCCAGCCAATCGTCACCAGCCATCGTCAGTTGACCACCGGCCACCTCCCACAGCTGGCCAATCGTCGCCCGTAATGGTTGGCAAGCAAGAAGCAAAAAAAAAAAAAATACAAAAATTTATAAATCATACCAAAGGCATTTCTATTTTTTTCTATTCCGATAATAGAAATTTGTTATAGTTACCAAACACATTATTTTACTCATAAATTATTTCATATAATAGAAATAGAAAATAATTATTTCTCAAAAGAAATTGTTCATCGAAATAGAAATATTACCATTTGCACCATAATTTGCGGTTGTTCTTCAAATTCTTCACTGCGTCGAAAACGTGCTGTTTCGTGACCTTCACTTTTTTGTTTAATCTACATTGGAGTTAACGACTTGTTCTGAAGTTGCCTAACAAAGTTATTTATTTTTGTTACTCCACTACAGGCTATCATTTATTTTTGGGAACTTCACTTATTTCATGGCGCATCAAGAAACAAATCATTATTGCTTGCTCTAAAACAGATACGGAATATTGAGCAAGCTATTCATAACGCGACATCAAAGTTATTATGACTGCGATGGCTACCGAAAGAAACGAGATTACGTCATCATAGCAGGGCAGTCCTTAACCAACAACCGAGTGTTATCCAAATTCAGAATAATTACATTTTCCATAAACACGCAAAATGCAATGAAATAGATTGTCATTTCATTCAATATAACTTTTTTGCTGTGGCACTATTCAACTCATCTCCAGTTTATTTGTCAACCAGACTGTTGATCTCTTCCCCAAGAAACATGTAACTAAGGGCATTTGGACGTTTTTTCCAAAATTCTAGCTGACTTTATTCTAGTCACTTTGACTTTAAGGAGATTGATAGGTTTAGCGTAATTTACATTACTTGTAATTAAATCCAATTGCCTTCTCACCCTGCATATAAGCACAGGCTTGTAATCTCCATTGATGACGGGAATCCATTACACTTTTCTCTACTCACCACAAACCACAAATCTGGACTACCTTCAAATTCTGAAATCTTTTACTCATATTCGACATTTTTTTTTCTCCACGTCATTACCGCGTTGCGAGGTTCACAGTACATTCCCTCTGTGCTTCTATTGAGCCTAAGATCTGTCGCTACCACGTTGCGTGGTTTTGCACGCTCTCGGTGCACGGAAGTCAATTTAGCATTTCGCGACTCAACCTCGTCCATGGGAGTACGTGAGTTCGGCTCACACGCATTGAAAGCAACCCAGAAAGAAACACCATCTAATTGGCTGATTAAGTGCAAATGTGGACTTGATGAAGGGCCGTTTGGTTCGGCTTTAACGCATTTGCAATATTTTCGGATGAAGGGGATTTTTCGAAATGTAAATATCGTTTGGTAAAATTTGCATCAATAAACAACTTTGGCCAAAATACCGTTTGGTAAAATTTACATTTGTAATTGACATTTATTTTATATATATATTTGAAGTTCGGCCACTAGACCGCCGGATTTGATGGCCGAACCGCCAGATACGGTGGCCGTACATTTGTAATTGACATTTATTTTTATATATATATATTTGAAGTTCGGCCACTAGACCGCCGGATTTGATGGCCGAACCGCCAGATCCGGTGGCCGAAGCGAAGTAAACCCTGGGATAGGTAGAGTCACCACCACCTTTGCCTGCCAGGTAAATCGCTCGACGACGCCGTGGATCGAACTCAGGACTTCTCGTGAAAAGTTTCCTTGCCCAACCACCTACGCCACCACCACGGGTGGTCTTGGAAATGCAATTTCATATTGTCAAAGTTGCCAAAAAAATCGAACCAAACGCGTTTACATTTGGTTAAGAAACTTTAGAATCTGAAAGCCCATTTGAAAGGTCGAACCAAATGGGGCAAAGTGTCCGTTGTGTCGAGTATTGTACGACTATTAATAAAATATTAGGCCAAAAGTTTGTATTTATAATAAGATTAATATCATGAAAAACTCCATATATTCATAATAAATTTACTTCAAAAACACATTTATGATAAGTTTATCCTCAATTAGTTTCTATTAAATTTTCTTTTAAAATTACTGAGTTTCATAACATGTGACATATAACGAGTGCACTAATTTGGAGTTTGCACCATTTTCTTATTATAGATTTATTAATTTGTGATTTTTGGACATTAATAAAATTTAATAAAAATTAATGAAAAGTAAATTTATTATAATCGCACTAATTTAGAATTTTTGGTGATTGAGGTAAATTTATGTTATGTATATCTGGTCGGCATTTTTGGTGGTATTAATCTTTTATAATATTCAGTAAGAAAGAGGAAAAATTTCACACCTGGGTGCTAATGCTGAGGCGCGCGCGCTCCCTCTTCCCTTTTCCATCAGTCCCTTCCCTTTGGTGCTCCGATTCTTCAAAAGATCAAAACCCCAAACCGTCTCTCTTCCCGCGCCGGAGGCCTCGCGAGCGGCGGACGATTGCCGGAACATCGAGTCGGCGCCGGACCATGGACGACAAACTCGGTGGCCGGAGCCGCGCAGGTTTCCCTCTCTCTATCTCTCTCTCTCCACCCGGCGTCCGCTAAAAGGATCCGCCGCCTCGAGCCGTTTCTCGTTTTTTTCCCGCGTTTCCGACTTCGAGGATCCCGGCTCTTGATTTTTCAGGCAGGCGAGGAAGGATTAGGAGCACGACCGTTCTTGGCCTCCCGGTGCGGGCGCTCGGCGAAAGCCTAGCTCGGTTCGCGCCGGAAATCACTTGACCTGCCGTGGCGTGCCGAGCAAATGCCGGATGTCTCTTCCAGGTAAGGCCTGGCGAACGAATGCTACTCTCTCGATGGGAAGTCTTGCTAATTGATAGGCACATGTTAGAAACCTGTTTAGGATATCATCTTATGATGTCTTTACTCTAGCGATGACTTTGGTTGATTGGTGTGCTGAGGCCGATGTTACCAATACCTGTGTGATTGTAAGAATGTGAAGGATGACATGCAATAATTTCACGCTTTATACTCTAAGAGATGGCATTGACAATTTCTTATCCTGGCTTTTCTAGTTACAGTCATCATCAAAATGGCATTGTTACTTATTTTTTTTTTGGTTTGATAATAAGTAGTGTACTCGACTTATGAAGCACCTGAAGGTGCCCATGTAGGATCGTTTACAAGAGAAAGTGTCCACAAGTTATTGGACATTGATTGCATTTGGTTTGGATTCGGCCTGATAATTAATCCTAGAAACCAAGACAGTGATGCTTAACGAGGAAGATGTTGACAAGTGATGTCAGGGCACTCCTTAAGCTGAAACTGATGTATCTAGAAATTTTAAAATGGTGATTATTGTACCTTACTAGATGTAAAACTACAACTCTGCACTCATTTTGTGATGTATCGAAAAAACAAGATTCATATTCCAGGAATGATCGGTTAAAAGTGTAGTAAGGCCATTGGCACCCAATTATGAGATCCTATCATCCCATTGAAAATATTCCTCTCCTCTCCATAAATGAAGTTTTCTGTTTCTCTCCCTTCACACTAGCTACAGAGTTGGAAGAGGAATGAATTGTAGGCTTTGTAGATCCGAAGGATGGTATTTTCCCTTTTATTTTACAAGAAGCTTCTTTGGCAATTTTCACTGAAGTCTTGAAAAAAAAAAAAAACGAAAAAAGACCATATGGCAGTATCACAAACAGTGGAATAAGAAGTGGTTTATGTACTTTTTCCTTTCTTTGCAAAGGTGACATCTGTTTTCCAAGAATTTCTTCCTCAAGGTACATGTTCAAAAGCCTTCAAAACAGGGAAAAGATTTTGCTTGAGACCAAGACTTCCAGATCATCTTCCTAGGATTATTTGCCCTTCCTCTTCCCAAGGTGTAACCAACAGCTTAAAGGGTCTTACAAGCAATAGCCCATTTGTAGTTTCTTCTTCTTGGAATGGCTGCCTTCTCTAGTTATGCAAATGGCCAGTAATCATTCTGGCACCCAGTCTCTGTTGTCAAGAAAATCTGTCATTCATACTCTTCTGTTGTCAAATTTCAAAAAGTTGAAGCAATCGACTTACAGAGCCAATGACAAAATTGGTTGATTAAAGAAATGTTGTCACTGTTGACTAATATATTTTGACAAGTTCCCCAAACCATGAGAGTCTGGCCCAACTTTTGAAGTCGAACTAGATTTTCAGTAGAAAAATTTTGGTACAACACAACTTTCTGAACTTAATTATTTTCGACCAGAGGCCTACACAGACAGTCACTTCCCACGAAAGGCTATATCAAAATATGCCGAAACCTCTTGCTGATTGTTAATTTGATCCTCTTCCATCCCAGACTTGCCAGACTATACTTGAAACCTTGCAAATGGCTCTTGATTGAAATCCATGTTAATCCTCTCGCCTTTTGTTATTAGTAAGGTAGAAAGAAAAGGTGATATAAAAGAGGAGGTAAGCTTGACAGTGTGCTTGGGACAAGAGCAGTCCTCCCTCCTTTTGATAGGCAAGATTTGTACACCTCCATTAATATTTCTCTGATAGGATCCCATACTTACCAAAACTGCCTGTAAATAAAGGAGAATACAGTGGGATTGATAAGGAGATGTGAAGTACCTCTCATCCTAGAATTATTCAGGATCCAAACCATTGATAATCAACATCTTCTTGACGATTTATATCTTGAATAAAATGGCATAACAAGTGATGACATAGGCAGAAATCCCTGGATCAAGGAAACAAGCAATTGGAGATTTTGCTAGTGATAACTGAAGAAATTGGCGAAACATTCATAAATCCTGTGCCTTATGATAGAGCCAATTGTCATGATCTTGGACTTTTTGTCTAAAACAAACATACATCTGAAACTAAGAAGTCTCAGAGAAAGGAGGAGAAAAGGTTCACTCAGGCACCCTTTTCTTGCGATTTCTTGGCTTTAGGTGAATTTTTTCCTCACGTCCGAACTCTTTGTTTTGAAGATCCTATCCCATGGCCGTATTAACCCAAAGAAGAAGCAAGAAGTAGAGTCTTATCTCCCTAAGTGGAATTGCATATGTCAAGTCATGCCACTGCTTCCTGCTGTTGTCCTTTTACAAAGCCTTTTGTTAGATTTAAGTAATATTTATGTTTCGTCATCATCTCCTTCCATGTCATTCCGTACTCTTTTCATCCAAGACAAAGGAAAGAAACACTTTCACTGAGCAAGAGGAGTGAAAATATTTGAACATCAATAGCTTTCTGTTAAACATAGTAGTTTGCTAGACCAAAGCACTTAGTCATATCTCATAAATATGATTTTTATGAAAATACAAATTTGGAATTTGAAGAAGGGGAAGGAGGAGTCTTGACCCACTACAGAGAAAGGGAGACTTATTCAATCATTGTTTCCCCCATTTTCCGCATAGATGAATAAAGCACACTTATCTTAAAATATGAGCATTTTCAGTAAGATCTATAATAGGAATACGTTATGCTTAGCCAGACATATAAGGTGCTATCCTAGGATTCTATTTTCTAGTACCATGACTGCAATGAACTCCCGCTTGTTTCTGCTGTATTTACCCCTGCGCAACTGAGGCTCCCCTAAGGCCAATGCTCCCCTTCCAATGCAATTTTGCATCTTATAGCTTCAAAAGATCACTTGACCCCTTTAATCTCCGAGGTTTCTCATTCGAGCATCCAAAGGATATCTTCTTACGTGTCCAAACCGATTCAAATAAGTTTCATCCTGCCTATCCTCATCTAGGGCCAAACCCACTTTCTCTGTATTAGATTCATTCCTATTCTCATCTTCTCAGAGGGGCCAAGGCACTCTACTAAGCATTTTTATTCTAGTACACCTATTTTGAGATTTCTTGGTGTTTTTGAGAGGTGAGTATATTGAAGAGCACTGGGGAGTGCATCTAATATGTAACCTAGAAGTTAGAGAAGATTGCAACAAAGATCTAAGGAGTAACTGCCAGAATGCAGAAAGAAAGTTGGTAGCCAACTAGCTTCATATGACTATCATCATTTTTTATAGCTCTCCATTTCTTTCGTTTCAAATAATAATTCAAAAAATTGGGAGTGAGGACTAAAAAGACAAGCTTTTCTATCTTGACAATGGTTTCAACCTAGCCAAGGCGAGAGCTCCTCTGAAAACTCTGCTATAGCCCCACAAATGTGCAAGTCACAAACAAGAAAGGCATCAAAAGTAGTTAGACATTATAAGACGCTCCTCCTAGATGATTAAAATTGGAAGATCAACATGGGCTTGTGGGGTCACAAGTTGTTGAATTAACCATGAATTGAAAAGAATAAGCATCCATTACCATTATGGGGCAAAAGATGCTCAAATACACATAAGAGAAGGTGCATAAAACTGTGCCACATGTCCTACCATGCATACTTTAGTGCAACAGCATTTTGCTAGCCTTATTATTGTCTCTTGTAGAGTTTTTTCTAAGACTTGTGTTTTGTTTGGGAGTTAGGAGAAGAGAGGAAACATGGGGTGGGAGAATAAAAATGAATTTCCCTTCAATTCACTCTCACATAAAATTCAACAATTTCAAAATTTTCCACACCCAACTCTCATTTTAATCCCCTCCACTCTCTCCCCGAAAAAAGAAGCCTTAAATGATGGTGGCTACTCAAAGCACCACATGCGCTTCTCTACTTCATCTTTCCCATTTGTAAACTATGGATGATGTTTTTGTTGATTTTCTATCCATCTCTGGAATAGATCCAAGATATCGGATATGTTCACTCTTTTGGAATAGTTGATCTTTCATTCTCACCATTGTGTTATATGAACATCTAATTTGTGGTCTCCCTGTTACATGTACTCTATGGCAGTCTGACTTAAATGGAAACCGTTTGATAGAGAAGAAAATCACACAAAAGGAGAGAAAAGAATCAATTGGCCAATGACTGTGCTTGTTTGCTATATTTTCTCATTGACATATGTGTATGCACTAAAGTGCTAGAGTTTTATGCACCTTCTTTATTTGTTCCTTCACGCATGTTTGACCGGGGCCTGATGTTTGCCATATTTTCTCTTTGACGTATGTGCTTGCATTACATGCTAGAATTTTATGCACCTTCTTTAAATGTTCGTTTGTTCTTGTTTGCCAGTAATAGATATTTTATCTTTCCAATTAATGAGTGTAATATAACCTCCTCCATCCATTCAATACGCTGGTTTCACGCAAGCTTATGTTAATCTTTTAGTGTCAATCGTTAGAACGGGAGTGTCGTGTGATGTTTAAATACTGGGAACACTATTCTCATGCGTGGGATGGCATTTTTATGTCCCCATCATGGAATTGTTTAAGAATATTGACATGCCTGCGATTAAAACATAAGTTCTGTTGGTCGTGTTTGATATCATATTGATTTCTGTGTTTTCTTTGCCAACTTTCCAAAGGCCTTAAAGGGGTAAATGGAGTCTGTTTTACCAATAAGCGTTTTGAGTTCTTTATAATATACTTTATTTGTTTATTTATTTAAGGGGTGGGAAGATTGTACTTGAATTTGCTAGGATATCCTCCTCTTTCTAACAATTGCATGTCATTGAATTCGTTTGTCGACTAGTGTTGTAAATGTAATGCCACGGATGCGGAAATATAATGAATGCACTAAAGTTCGGTTGACCTTTGCCAGCTGAAATCACTCTTGGTTATGGTTATGCTTATGTTAAACTCGGCAAAGAATTAATTACTAGCACAATCTCCTACTATGTTTCTACGGGTCTGCATTGATTTCTCCACACCCGTGATATGGCTATTTAAGACTCTGTCTTTCAGCATTATACAATGTGTCTTACTGGTTTAGAGAGGTATCTCACAATTTCTCCTCATCTTCTTGAGATTCACGGGAGTGTTCTTCCAACAATGGAGGCACAAGCTAATTGTCCTAGGGGACTAAGGGTTGGGAATCTGCTTCCCATTATGCCTGACCCAACTCAAAGAGCCTTTGAGTTCCCAAATCACATCCAGACCACATACAGCCCAAACCGCTTCATTTTGCCGCAGTACTCCTTTTATAATCCTGTTGCTTTTGGATCTTCCTTATCACCAGATGTTGAATCAAATGCTCTTATTCTGGTAAACAATCAGGTTCATGCATCTTACTTGATCTCTGATTCTTCTAGAGTTTTTGAGCCGTCTTTCCCCATGGTTGACGTATCTGGTCTCATTAGCCTATTAGGAGACATGACTAACCTGCAATATTGTTTTGAGCCATTTAATGGTTCCATTTATCGGATCAACCGTCAGCCCTATGGTGACAGAAATGGTCTAACTTCATTTTTGGACAATGCTGGTCCTCACTGTGCTTTGGTAATTGAGCCATTCCGTGTTGGGATCTTGCCATCTTCACTCTATGCTCCTGAATTCATCCCCATGAGGTCTCAGCAGGTTCCACTGGATACTGAAGTTGCCACTCAGGTTCTCGGATTCCGTGGTACTGCTGGATTTATGTCAAACAATTCCTGGCTGAGGAACTCACAAGAGGATTTGCTAAGGATGAGAGGCAGCACACCCCAATCTAATTTCCCCCGCAATTATGCGTGTACTCTGTGTAACATGTCTTTTCCTACTGGTTATGCATTGGGAGGCCATATGAGCGGCCATGCAAGGAAAAGAAAACTTGAGGCACTCCTCAATGCCACCGAGAACCTTCAGCCAGGCGCTGGTGGGTCGTCTCCTGAAGCTGCTACAAGCCAGGGGTTTGAAAATGATTCTGTTGTCAAAGTGGAATTCCCTTAATGACTCTGAGGATGGAAAATGAACCAAGTAGTAATGTGTGGAAATGGCAAAGAAAACTGTCTTGTCGGTTTTAGGGTCAATTTTGCTTTGCTTTAGTAGTTTTAATCATTGTCGTAATCTCTGGTCTTTTAGTCAATGTTTGAGAATTTTATCTACTCCGTGGTCTTTAATGAGTCCTAGTTTGAGCATCATGACTCTACAGTTGTCATTCGATGTAATAGTTAGGTTATGTTTAGTCTGTCATGAGTCCTAGTATGTCTGTCATGACTCTGGTCTGTACTGATCATTTGCTGAGAGTCATGTTTCACAAAGAAGTTTTATTTCTGATATGGGTAAATTTGCATCTTGAGTCGACTGCAGTTTTCTGTCTTATTACGGTTTCATTTGTGTACTTCTTATGTTGTTTATGACAAACCCTAAGGCTTGTTTCTCCTTTGGAAATTCTATAAATCATCATTATCATCTTACTTATGTCTTTCTAACTACGAATGTGAATGGATACAGTCATGCTGTCCTAAGACTGTTGATTGAAAAGAAGAGCTCGCTCTATTTGGGCTCGACAACTTATGTAGCCACCACGGTGAGGAATTTTGTTAGTTATTTGAAAATCGAAAGAGTATGCACTTCATGTATGTATAAATTGGCAGGAACTTGGAGAACATGTGATCTCGACGTATTTGTTAGACAGACTTGTTTCATAGTTGAAATGCAGAACCCAGCAAATTAAAGTGAGGAAATCAAGTGACTACTCCGTCGGCACCAGTAGTGCTATGGCTAGGGCGTCCAGTTGGTATCAGAGAGTAAAACATATATTCTTTGTGGTATCAACAGCATTCCTAGCCTTGAGCGAAAAGTTAGGCAGAAGAGAGAGAGGGATGACAAAATCAGCCTGCAAAAGTTGTTACATATCTTTCTGAATTGGCACAGTAATTTTGAGCTTGCATAATAACGTTTCTGATTCTCCCGATTTCTGTTCTTTGATTACCCGGAACAAAAAAAAGAATAAAAATGTGTTTGATAATGGCAATTTATTTTTTTATCCCCGGATTAGAAAAGTAGCGGGAATAAATTTGGAAAAAATAAGAAATTAAAAAAAAAATTTCGTTTTTCGGGAACAAATTCTAGAAATAAGTCATTTTTTTGTTTTCTAATTTTTTTTTTTTTTTTGTTCTTCTTCCTTACTATGGCCACCGCCGATTGATTGCCAACCGTTGGCCGACCACCGACCGTTAATTGCTGCAGAACTTGTCGATGATGACGATTTGCCGCCTTGCTGCCGCGCACAATTGTTGCCCACAACCCATTGGCTATCATCGCCAACCGACGATCGTCGCCGCTCAACTGCTAATTGCCGCCGCACGATAGCTACCCACGAGCTGTCGCCCCCTCTCGCAGCCGGTGGGTTGTGGGCGACAATTGTGCAGCAGCGGTTTGCGGTGATGCTCGATGGTTAGAGGTGAGTGTCGGTGGCCATGCGGTGACAATTAACAGTCGACGGTCTGTGAGCAAGAAGAAAAAACAAATAAATACAAAAAATTATGAATCATATCAAACGCAGTTTTATTCTTTTTCTATTATGAAAATAGAAATTTTGTATAGATAATTACCAGATATGTTATTTTACTTAGAAATTGTTCTAATGAGAAAAAATAGAAAAAAATTATTTCTGAAAAGAAATTGTTCCTCGGAGTAAAAACTTACCATGTGCGCCGTTAGTTGAGTGAAGTGCTGCGTTTGGTGTTCTTTCGTCATTACTTTCAGGCAAGTCCCCAGAGGTTCCTGAATCGGCCGTGGTATAGTGAATGAATTTGAGAGCTAACCTCTAACATGGTCATCTAACATGGGGTGTAGTGCGGCGTGATATATGAACAGATTGGAAGGTAGACGCATAGCATGGTCATCTATCATTATCAGTGTACGGAAGGTTTTGACTGCATGGGTCTGCTTGTTCCTGAGGGGGAACTTTAAAGCAAACAGGCATGTTCTTAATCAACTCGGGCCTGCCTTCATCTTCATCTTCTGAGGGGAAACGTCACGACTACTTTGCAGTAATTGCCGACAAGCAGTCGTGATCACTCAGCGTGCAGGAATAGGACTTAGAATTTGCAAATCCGCGTCCTTTTTAATTTTTGCTCGAACAGATCCATGTCCTTCGGCGATCCATTATAAGTGCCCCCTACAACATGCATTTGTCCAGCGAATTGCCCTTACCCCATGGATTATGTCGAGTCCAGGCGCGTCACCATAGTGCAAACCGGCCGAAGGTGCAATGGACTCGCTAGACCGACGTAATCGCACTTTGTAAAGTAACAAGTATCCAGAAAAAAGGAGATGGGGACGAGCTTACGGAGTGAATCTTCCAAATAGAGCCAACCAGCCACACATTTTTAACACACTAAGCTTTCCATTACAAAGCCCACCATCATATCCAACTCGACCCCAAGACTAAAACATGCCTATCATCATCGGGGACAAGTGAAGCTCTGTTATAACATTACAAACTGAAGCTGCTACATATTGCTTTTCCTTATAACAAACCCATGTCCCGAAACGACAGAGCAACCCGTCTCAGAACTTGTTCTTGTACCAGAAGACGCCCTTGCTCTCGCTCCCTTCGTCCGGCTCCACGTAGAGACACTCCCTCGCCTCCCTCCATATGGCCTTGTGCACCGGCGTGCCGTCGAAATGGTAATACTCCCCCAGGATCGGCTTGATCGCCTTGGTGGCCTCCATCGCGTGGTAGTGCGGCATCGTGGAGAACAGATGGTGCGCGACGTGCGTGTCGGTGATGCTGTGGAAGACCTTGTTGAGCACCCCGTAGTCCCGGTCCACCGTCGCCAGGGCCCCCCTCAGCCAGTCCCACTCCGACGAGTCGTAGTGCGGGAGCGCCGCGTGGGTGTGCTGCAGGAACGTGATCGTCACCAGGAACGCGTTCACGACGAGCAGCGGGACGCCGTACATGCAGACGAGCCAGGCCAGGCCCTTGGCGGCCGCGACGCGGTAGAGCCCGTACGTCGCGGCCATGATCCCCGCGTCGGAGACGAATATCTGGAGCCTCTCCCGGTCCGAGTAGATGGGGCCGTACGGGTGGTAGTGGCAGGCGAAACGATCGTAGGGGCGGCCCGACACGTTGAAGGCGAGGTACAAGGGCCAGCCGAGGGTGAGCGTGATCGCAAGGGAGAGGGACCGGCCGGGCGGGTTGTTCAGGTACTTGGAGAACCACGGCATACTGGACTTGGGCTTGGGGACGAACACCTCGTCGCGCTCCAGCGAGCCCGTGTTGGAATGGTGGCGGCGGTGGCTGTACTTCCACGAGAAGTAGGGGACCAGCAGCACCGAGTGGAGGACGAGGCCGACGGCGTCGTCGACCCACTGGTAGTCGCTGAAGGCGTGGTGGCCGCACTCGTGGGCGATGACCCAGACGCCGGTGAGGACGCAGCCCTGGCAGGCCCAGTAGACCGGCCAGGCGAGGGAGGCGAGCGGGGCCGGGAGGAGCGGGAAGCAGGAGGCGGCGACGACGGCGAAGGCGAGGGCGAGGGCGAGGTCGGAGGCGACGTAGGAGAAGGAGCGGGCGAGGGAGCGCTGGAAGCAGTGGGGCGGGATGGCCTTCTTGATCTCCCCGAGGGTGAACGGGGGCTTCGCGTGGGGCACTCTCCGGAGGCCACCTTCGTCGGTCTTGCTCGGCACGGACATCCTGCCTCCAGCCCCCATTGCTGCAGCCACAACCTCCTCAAAGTTGGACTTCCCTCCACGCCCTGAAAGGAAACCACCACAGCTCAGACAACCCAAAAGATATTACATCCTCTCATATATGAACGAGGGAGATAGAGACCGGGGGGGGGGGGTGTCTTCACGGGCTACTGTCGTTCGCCAGCGCTCGTGTGGTATGGGGTGGCATACGGTCCGGGGAGAGCTAGAAGACGAAGGGATCGATTTGGTCAGTGAATGAAAGGTCAAGTTGCGGTTAGCCTCTTCTTCCCCCCTTAATTTTAAAGGGGAAATCTTTCCGGTTTTACATCTCGCGCCAAACGAAGCGAGCTAGTCACATGATGACACTGGCGCGCGCACCATTAATGCTAGAGAATCCTCAGCCAGATATGGTTGCCCCGGGAGGAATAAGCAAAAACCAACCCCAGCCCCTTCCCCTATATATCACAGATCAAAAATTCAAGCCGAAGTCACGTCGCTAACACCTCAGCGGCAGGTCTCACATGCGTACAGTGTCCCTGTTCTGCTTGCTCATCCGTCACAATTCACCCGGAAAATCGAAAGCGAGGGTTAAGGTTTTCTTGGGGTCCAGCAGACGGTAGCCGTGGTCCTTAAAATCTGCGACGCGACAGGGCCCGACGTTCCCTCGGTCGATGGCTAACTTCTTCTGTCTCGCCTGCTGCTGGACGGATGCCGCGGAGCACATGTGAACGGGCTCGTCCATGTGACTAGGCGCTACTGCGGGTCGATCCGATCGTTCACTTCATACGCAAAATGCCCTAACAGAAAGCAAATGGACTTTCCAGATGTCGGGCCTATTCGAGGAAAATGAACTTAAATTCGGCGGAAGATCGCGAGGACTTTAAAGTCACCAAAGTAGGACGAGAACTTGACCCAGAAAAAGTTGGACAAAAAAAAAAAAAAGGTTTAGATCCTAGTTTAAAGGCGCCAACGATTCGAGGAATTGGGGGCTCAAGTGCTGGAGTTCTGATTTTACGATTTTGCCCCCCCAAGGCAGACCCAAAATTCATATTTAGAAGGAAAAGAGAGGAGATGGATATATCAGGTGTTGTATTTGTGGCGTCGTACACGTGCATTTGATAATACACCGTATTGCCATGCGTCGTAAACGTGCCAATTTTTATAATACGCAGAGCAGGCGTGAGATACTTGCTAAATACTCGAAAGAAAAAAAAAACGGACAATGTTCCAATCGTTTTGCGAATAATAAATAATACGGCAAATATTCTCCTAAAAAAATGATTACTTAACGGGGATTCTCCTGAACTATCGAAATATCTTTTCCGTTCGATTCTTAAAAAAAATATTTACCAAATCGTTCTTATTCCTCACGAAGAGAAACGCATCTCTTGCTCATGCCATGCATTTTGACATACAGATTCACGCCGGCCTCCGGCGATGAGATCGATGAATAACTCGAAAAGTCAAAGGAAAGAACGCACGAGATTTCATCATTCAGCACGGTCGACATTGTGTCCCCATCGTCACTCTCCCTCAATCGGTACTAAACTCCACCCCCTAGCGAGTCGCGGTCGTGACGTGGACGAAGGGGGGTTCCGTGACTCGTCCCCTCCCACGTGAAAAAGGATGATGATTTGCCCCGCGTCGACAACGCCGTCCGGACTCTCGAGCCAAACACATCAGGACAAAGATCACAAAATAATCAAGGATTGCGACTTCAAACTGTTCTGGAGTTAAAGTTTCCGGTCGAAGTCGATTTCAGAAAACATCATAAATCGCTCCGGCGGTTTAAATAACAAAGAGAGAAGATGGCATATTTGGTAATTATCCCCCTTTTTTTCTTCTTCTTTCTTTCGAAATAGAAAAAGAATAAATAAGAATTCGCTTCGCAACTTCAGCTAATCTCTTTATTTTCTGAAATCAAAGAGGCCATGTTTGACAGGAAGATCATTCGCGCCTTGTTCGAAAACCATCCGACCTCCGTTGCAGCGAGTTGAGAGGGAGAAGGAAAAGGAGCAGCATAAAAACGGAGGGCGGCGACGCTGTCGAGCGCCCCGTTACGGAGCGGTGAGTGACCGCATGCAACTCGGCAAACACGTAAGCGGGAAAACGAAAGACTGAATAAGCTTCGCCCGAATTCATCGCGCCGGCCGAAGCTTCGCTTCTCGTTCGGCGATTCGAGACAGGAGAAGAGAAGAAAATTCCAATCCGACGACCTGAGGGAGAATCACTAGCTTCGACGCGAGAGAGGTTCGCATGCGATTCGAGCGGGGATTCAAGGTACGAACGGGGACGAGAGATTCGTGGAACAGGATTCGAGAAGGAGATCGGTCGGCGAGACCATCGATATCTGGACATGCACTGATACAATGATTGGACAAGAAAAGAGGGGAACGAACCTCGGTCTCCGCTACCTTCTACGAGGAAGCGCTCTCTCTCTCTCTCTCTCTCTCTCTCTCTCTGTTTCTCCTGTGTCTCCAGAAAAGCGCTTCTTCGCTGCGCCGATCTCCGTCGCGGAGCTTCCTTCTCGAGCGTTAATGGCGTCTGGAGCTCGTCCCTCCTCCGCAGAGCCGCCCCGGGTATTTATGGAGCGTCGCTTCGTCCTTGGACTCTTTTAAAAAATAAAAATAAAAAGATAATAATAATAATAACAACAGTAAAAGAGAAGGAAAACACACAGATTTCGTCGCGGCCAGCTGCTCTCAGACCGTGAAGTGTCTCCTCCTCCCTTCCCCCGACACGTGGCCACGAGTCAATGGCGCCCCGGAGGCGTGGGCGTGGGGGTCCCTTTCCGGCAGCCGGCCGGAGTTACCGCCCGATCGTCCTCCCAAGGGCTCCCTTTCTGGCTCTTTTTGAAGGCGACGAGCCATGCATTCGTCGCTTTGATTTGAGATCCGTATGTCAAAATGTCAAAATGCAATGCATGCAGGCAGACTTTCCGCGCTCCATAAAATTAAATCGAAGAACTTTTTTACTCCCCCGAAAAAATGCTTCCCGTTATCTGAAAAAAAAAAACGAGTTATATAATACGTATTTGAGATCCGCATGTTGACTGAATTAAGTAAATGAGTCGTTTTGCCCCTTTGTTATTATTATTATTATTTTTTTTTTTTGCATGAATGCAAAGTCAAGCGTGCCTTCTGTTGTGTTCACGGGCGTGTTCCCTTGGGGTGGTGGCCTCTATAATCCCCGTGACGCGACCATATGTATTTTATATATTTCATTTTCACTATTCTTTTTTTTCTTTTACTGATGAAAAAAAGGAAATCCATTCACATTAGATTATATAAGGGTTTTGTTATTATAACAATCTTTGGATAATGTGAGAATAACAGTTTATTATGTGGCACAGATTCTTGAAAAAGTGAATCCTACAACAATTAATAATTATTTGTGATCTAGTATTTTATGGTTCAAGATAGACTATTATCCTCACAATACTTTAAAAACTGTAACACAATCATTTCTCAATTATACAATTACGCAAGTTAATATCACAAAATTAATTTTGACCAATTAAAAAACTTAAATTAATATACTTATGATAAATTTATCATTCATTAATTTATGTTAAATTTTACAGTAAATTATTGAGTTGGATAATATATAATAGTCGAGAGATATATCAATTTGAAATTTTAAATTCCATTTGTCATAAGTGTACCAATTTGTAATTTTTTGTGTTATTAATTCATATAATGGAAACTAACAAAGGGAAAAGGCTTTTCATGATAAAAATAAATAAAATAAATAGTTTTTCTTACTGATGTATTAGTTTTGAATTTTTTGTGATAAAAAAAATAAATTTAGGATGAATTTGAATCAAGCAAAAATTCGAACAATGAGGAGAGGTCTTCTTTTCGTTAGTACGCAACTTTGACGTGATCTCTACGGACCAAAGCCTATATTATAGGCTCATTGACTTGCATTTTTAGATATCTTATTTTCTCAACGATTTTGCCAACGTCGAAAGTTTGAAATTTTAGCAAGTGATTTTCATGGAAATGGAAAGGTGACTATCCAACTACCGATAGATTGATCTATTAGATATCCCATTTTTGTGTTTGATGGTTTGGTTCCCTTTTTAGAAAGAGAAAAGAAGGGGGATGATTAGCTTTGTGTTGTTGGCTAACTTGCCACGAAAGGGAACTCTTAATGACGGCACGCGTCGTCTTAAACCCCACTCCTAAGGTGAAATTCTTTCCATCGCATCCCGGCTTCTTAAGAGATCGTTTATCTCTGAAATTAAAATTTGAGGGTTCCTTGCTTATCATAGTGAAAGTGATCGATAGTTTGTCGTCGTCATCTTAGTTGTTGATCGACAAAACACTAGTAACGAGGAAAATAGCATCGAGGCATAATTACTGGTGTATGCCGTCGAAGGGAATAAGCCGAGCTTTGAGTGTGCATATCCAGCACGGATATTCTCGCAAGAGCTGTCATTAAAATTAAACCTTATGGTCACCTTGGTAAATACAAGCCTATTACGACCTAGGTACGTACAAACAAGTACGTGGATTTCGATTTCAAACGCATCGAATTTGGTCAGAAATCTCAACGTGCACTCTCTCTCTCTCTCTCAAATCATTAGGAAAGTTGGTAAACAAATTATGATGTCACTCTCCTTGAGATGCTATGTGCCTATTCGAGTTGCATGCATGGTCCAATTTCTCTAGGTGAAAAAAACGACACCAAAAAATTGCATTTTTGACGGAAGCGTTGGAAAATATCATCAGATTAAAAATTATGGTTATTTTTTTTATTTCGCGGAAATAACACAATCGAAACGCATTCTCAAAATTAACGAATCATACGTAAATTCCAAGGAAAATAGTCGTGATTTTTTGGCGACAACGAGGGAAGTCGCCAACCACCCGGCAGAGATTCGCGGCGTACGTGGGGAGAGGGCGAGCTAGGGAGGGCAACACGTGAGCCTCACGTGGCGCTCCCCCTCGAACTTCGCGACGAGCGACCTTGGAATATTTGAAATCCTCTGTCTCTTAACTCTAAACGGTGGTCGCTGGTTGTCCGTTTTCTGCTTTTCTTTGGTCGGGTTCCTGGTTCCGACTTTGCATCTCCAGGGAAATATTCCTTTTTTTTTTTCTTTTTTAATTATCCTTTTGGTTCGGCTCGCGAGCGGGGCAGCGAAATTAACAGGCTGTCCTTGGATTCCTCGCCGCGCGAATAAAGATAATATTCGCAATCATGCCATTGTTTTTATGACCAAGTGACCCACCATCGTTGGACCGGTGATTCCTTAATTGTCTTTACTGGCGTTGAAATATTGAGCCACAACGCTTGACGACGAATGTTATAGATTATATTATATATATATATAACGACTCATACTCGACCTAACTTATTCTTAACACGTATATTTGGTCATATTGCTAAGCCCAATGGACCCGAGCACGAGTGTCGATGACTTGAGCTCGACATCGATATTACCAAGCCTAGGGGGCAGGGGCTCTAGGGTCTTGGGTGCGGCTAGGTGGACTTGTGCTTGGGCTCTGGGGAGCCAACCCCAGTGCTAAGGTTACGTTTGGTCGTTCGGATTTTTAATCGAGATAGGACTGGATAGGGCAAGATATGAAATCTTTGGATTTTTTTTATATCATGTCTATTGTTTGATGAATCGCAGTATTAAAGTCGTATATATTTATATCATATCATGTATATATATATATAAATGGCATGTCATTATAAATGAACCTAAATGTTTAGAAACATAGATTGTGAAAATATCTCGTAACACTATTCCTTAATTTATTTTTCCTTTTTTTATATTATTTTCTTTATTATTTCTTTTTCCCCATTTCATCATTCTTTAATAATTTTTTATCAAATAGTAAACTGTACTAACATACCTAAAATATACAATAAATATAAATATTTAATTTATAGATTGAATGTTTACCATAAGATAGAATTAAAGTTGAATATATAAATTAAAATAAGATTAATTAAAAATAAATTTCCATTTTTTTATTTTAATTTCTTAAATTAGAATTCAAATATTATTTATATTGAAATATAATTTCAATTTTGTTAACTTAATAAATTTGTTATTGGAGAAAAATAACTTTATGGACATTAGAAATCCTATTTACCTTTATCTCACCTCCCCCATGGGATAATTTTATTCTCATTATATCCGAATTTATCCTGTTCTGAGCAAGCACCAAATGTAGGATGGGATAAATCATATCCAATCCTGAATTTTATCCCGACTGCCAAATGTAGCCTAAGTATCTAAGAACAAGCATTGAGGTTCTTGTATTCAAACACATAGTTTTCCAAATGCCAATATTTACTCATATTTTTTAAAACATTTTTTGATTTTTAAAAGAATAAATTATTTTCCTAAATTTAAGTTTTTAATAGAAAAGACTGAAAATTTTTTATGTTAACTCATTTTTCTAAGCAATCCAAAATTTTGAAAATATTTTTTCACGAAACTAACAAAACCCAAGAAAAGTCGTGGATCTATTTATATTAATATTATTTTGGGTTTTACCATTTTAAATCCATTTAGTGAATATAACAAACATATACAACAACTCAGCTCATCAAATATGGGTTAAGAAATTGGCTAGGATTTATTTTAATAGATTTAGCGTCCACCTAAGTTTTTTTGGTTGGATTTTCAAATATGGTATTAAAGCCATTTTTATCCCTTTAGCGTATGTTTGTCTGTTGTATTCAAATTTTAAGTTGGCACTTAATTCGACTTGTACCTAAGAGAGAAGTTAAAGTATTATTCAACATTACTCGATAACACGTTTTATATAGTCTTCCTCCATGATTCAAATTTGTGGATGGTACTTTATAACAATTTTTACGAAAATTAATATCCCACTAGAACGATACTTTTGGTATCGAAAAATGACTTCGAGTGCAAAGTCACATATCTCCGTCGCTTGACACGAGGAGATAAAATGAAAATTCGGTATTCTTTTAAGAGGAGCGAACCACGATGCATGTTTTGGCCGGCAGGGATGGCGTTGCAATTTGTGCTGGCTATGCAGGTACAATGGACGATGGCGGTATTTTCTATCGACGGAGGTGGTGAAAGCCGAAGCGTACTCAGAAAATGACTTTGCGGGATTTTCAAATTAAATTAGCTATTGCGACAACCAACACGTCACCGCTAACGTACTTATTCAATTTTTTCCATTTTTCTTTTTTAAATATGTAGAAGCGTGACTAGTCAACACACACCCATGACATATAAAATGGAATTATAAATTAAGCTCATTTCATTTCTTATTTATGTACTTTAGCTGGCAGGGTCCAGTACATTGGGGGACAACAAAACATCACTAATCCAACCATGCCAAATTCTATCAATTATGTCATCCCGACCTAGGTACCGCATATGTACAATGTTACCTATTTTCCACTCACAACATGTCCAAAATCTTGGCTTGGCCTTCCCAAAATGCCATTGATATGAGAATTAATGATCAATCACTAGTGAGCACAAAGCTTAGCAAGCAAGCTACCAACTGATTTATACCACATAAGTCGATAATAGCACATGCAAGGCAATTAGACATAACAGATAGAAGATCATTATGATATCAACTTGCCTAACAACCTTTAATCTGGATAACAAGTGAAAAACATTTCCTTCGAAAATAGTAACCCAATAAAACTTTAATGTAATTTGAAAATTTCAATGTTCATATTTACGACGAATTAGCTGCCACTATTTTCTAGAGAACCCCGTTACTCCTAGGCATCTCACACCTATACCGTATCACGAGACCATTTGGAGGAATCGTGTTACACCCTCCAGGCATTCGGAGGAACCAATTATCCCTCTAGGCATCTCTACTACCACCCAAGGCACTGTCGTCCTAAGGACCAATGGCATTCCTAAATCACATACTTATTCCATGGTACAACACTTCCATAATCCAATTTAAATAGGCCATCCACTGAGTTAATGTATAGGAACAATTTAGTGTCTACCAACAATTGTCCTTTATATGCGAAGCAGGGAGGCTGAAGCACTGTGTGGTGCCTTACCCGGGGTGCGTGGGTGGTGATTTCCTGCGTGCCTCCCCAGGGTTTACTCTCCGGCTACCGGCTGTGCAGGAGTTCCCTAGGTCACAAAAAAATAAAAATTATCCTTTATAAGCCATAGAAATGATACAAACATTTAGTCGGCATTACCAATCAAAATGATGGTTTAGAAAAGGAAGTTTAGCTAAAATTGGCAAAAAAAGGGCAGCGCCCTTATTTGTTGAAATCAAGGGCATTCTCAAAGTAAATCAGTTCGAAAAATCACAAAACTTTAACACAACATGGGCAAAATTTGAGGAATGTTTTTTTTTTAATGAAAAACTGGAAGTTTGGTTTAGCTCGTACAAGTCCCAATAATTTTCTATAATTCGGAACAAAACAGGGCACAGAGCCAATTACAACAGGTTCGGGAAATGGCATTTTGGATGCCTGATTGAACTCCAAAAATAATGGAAATTATAACGGACACTAGTCCAAATTATTTATCAAAAATCTCATAGAAAACAGAAACCGAGCAAAGGTTCAAAATGGCTTATAAAATTAATTTGGGACTTGCATAGTTTTTGAAATATATTTTGCACATATAAATTCCAAAAAATCTAAAATTAAAGTTTGTCATAGAACAAGGCATAATGCATAAACTTTATGAGGAAATTCCCATCAAATTTGTACCACAAAGACTTGCACAAAATTAGCAAAATTTGACCTACCGTAGATTGACCCGAAAAACATCGTAACTTCGGATTCATCCACGACTCATGTCAATTAAGCTCAAACCAATGTACACTTCAATATCCAACATTCTAACAACATATTGATATACGCAACATAAGAAAATATTAACGCTACTTACGACACATATATTTCGAAACCATCGATGAACACAATTAAGCACAAAAACAACCGAGTCGACTAAAATTTGAGGAAATCGACCTCGACGTACGGAAGTTGATCCACATGGCATGAACGGAAAGTAGTTCACTTGCCTCTAGTCCAAAGTAAGTGTTGACTCGATTCTAATGAGGTCTCGAAAGTCCGGTTGCGGCTGGTTGTTTGTCAATCCGCAATGAGTTGATGGGGCAACTTGAGGACGGCGGAGCGGCGTGAACGAATGGCTAGGTGAGACACATCAAGGGCAATCGAACGATGTATTTCTAACACGTACCCGATCCAACCATATTGCTAAGACACTTATATATTTAATTGAATTTAGAAAAACTCATGCTCAAACTAAGATAACAGGGCAAAGTGAGCAAATGCAAAATTGAGTGAGGGGCAAGAGAGTGAAAAGAGAGTCATAAAAATGAATTGGGTCTAAGGCTCCATTTATTTCACGAAAAATGTGACATTTTTAAACAATATTCTATAGAAAATGATAATATTTTCTAATATTTGGTTGAAACTTTAAAATGAAGTAGAAAATATCTCTAATTGTTTGGTAATGAAAATTTATTTAGAATTTGCTGATGTAGTCGTCGGCCGTCTTACAAGACACGGCTATGCTAACACAGATAATTTTTGTACTTAAAAAAAAATAATTTTTAAATAATATTTTCTTTTCTTTTCTTTCTTTTTCTTCTTCCTTCATTGGTCAAGGGGCGTCGAGCCTTGGCGACAAGACGTAGGAGAGGATTGACTCAAGCCTCGCCAACCTTTGGAAGGCTTAAGCTCAACTACGCCTATGGCTAGTTGCCAAGGCTCGGCAATTGATAGAGGAAAACGGAAAAAGAAAATTAAATAAATTAAATTAAAATGATATCTTGAAAATTTGATTTTTTTTTTTTTTTTTTTTTTTTTTGGCTTTGACGGACTTGAGCATGGGCGTCAAGATCTTGAGCTTGCTGTCAATATTTTCACACATAGCGGGCACAAGCACAAGGGTCTCAGGCATGGTCTAGATGGACTCAAGCATGGGCTAAAAGGACCCGGCCCCACTGTCAAGGGTCTAAGAACAAGCGTTCGGGTTCCCAAGCCTAAGTATAGAGTTTTCCAAGTGCTAACACTTACTCGTATTTTTTTAAAAATGATTTTTATAAAAAAAAAGAATTATTTTCCATAATTTAAGTTTTAGAAACCTTAGATCGGAAGAAAAGGCAGAAGGCAAGGAAGAAATGGATGTAGAAATAGAAACAACTTTTAAAACGAAGTCCAATTAAAAAAAAATTATGTTTCGCAATTAAATAATCCAATCTCCAAAAAAATTTCAATTGTTTTGAACTTTCTATTTTTTGGAATGGAATGTTTACGGAATCCCCATGAATAGGATCAAACCTTACTTCCCTCAAGCTTATCCCCGCCCTGAAAAAAAAACTGTTGTCAATATGAATAATTAGAAAAGAATACAATAAAAAAATTATAAATAGAGCAAAAGAAGAGGAGGGGAGTGGGGAAAGTATAGTAGAAAAAAAAATTATACTTATACAAAGCTATATACGAATCACCCACGCCCTCTTCTTTTGTAGTAGAATAACATTTTCCATTGACTAGGAAAATGTTTTATGTTGACGCATTTTTCCAAGTGATCCAGATTTTGGAAAATATTTTTTCACGAAACAAATGAAGCCTAAGGAATATAATTATTTTGTATTTTTTTGGGCTTTATCATTTCAGCCCAATTTAGTGAATATAATTAACACATATAACAACTCAACTTCTCAAATATGGGTTAAGAAATTGGCTACGATTTATTTTGGTAGGTTTAGCATTCAGTTTAAGCTTTTGGGTTAGACTTTCAAATATGATATCAAAGCCAATTTTATCCCTTTGGCATATGTTTGTTTGTGGTATTCGAATTTTATGTGTGATTCTTAAGGGCCTCTTTGGTAACGTGCCAAATAATCCTTTTTTTTTTTTTATCCTCGGAACAAAAAAAAATAGAAATCCGTTTGATAAATTTTTTGTTCCGGGAATAAATTTGGAACAAAATAAAAAAATAAAAAATTTTGATTCTTTTTTACCCATAACAATTGTAGAATTAAGTCATTTCTATTTTTTTTTTCTATTTTTCATTTCTTCTTTACCTTTTCTTTCATTCTCTCTTCTTCTTCCTCTAGTGAATGGTCAGTGATCGGTCGGGCGAGGCTTTGACGACCTTGCCCAACCATTGACGAGGCTTGACCTTGCTTAGATTTGGCGAGACTGAGTTTGCCTTGGCTTGGTATGGCTTCGGCAAGGTCGCCAGGACCTCACCTAGCCGAACGACGACCGGCAACGACTAGAGGAAGAAGAAGAAAATGAGAGGAAAAAAAAAAAAGAAAAAAGAGAAAAGAGAAAAGAAGAAATATAATAAAAATATTAAAAAATTAAAAGAAATCCTAAATCACAAAAAAAATTAAGGCTCGTACCAAACCCATTTTTATATTAGGAATAGAAATTTTAGATAGTTATCAAACGTTTTTAAATGTTCAGAAACTCGTATAGAGAATAAAACAAAAAAAGAATTATTTTTTAGTATAATTTATTTTTGAAAAAAATGTACTCTAATCCGGCTTGCACTTGAGAGGGAAGGTAAGATATTATTTCACATTACTTGATAATGGGTCTTATATCTTCTTCATATATGTGCAGTTTTTTTTTCACTTATTGGTTCAAATTTTTGGACTGTACTTTATAACAATTTATGCAAAATTAATATTCCACTAGTGCAAAATCACATATCTCTGTCACTTGACAGAGTAGATAAAATATACAAGTAAAAAAAAAAAAAAATCATTCCCGCGGGTCGTTTCTGAGGCCCAGGGAAACTCTCGACCCGTGACACATGCGGGCCGTCAGGGATGGCGTTGCAATTTGTGCTGGCTATGCAGGTACAATGGACAGCGGCAGTATTTTGATCGATGGAGGGGGTGTAAGCCAAATAAAATAGCTATCAGCGTTCGTGGATGATAAAAAAGTACTTTTTGCCAGCTAGTTTTTTGAAGTTGTACAACATGGCAGCAAATAAGAAATTCTTTCTGGAAAATATTTTTTTGTTTAGAACACAACAGACCGTTCGTGGAAAATCAAAATGCACGTAGAAAGGAAGTGGCAATACCTGATTGGTAATCATTTTATTTTCCATAATAATTTATGCTCATAAGTACTCTCTTTTTTTTTCTGATTCCATTCCCAAGACAAATTTCTAAGCATTTAAAAATGTTTAATAACTGTTATATTTTCATAATAAAAAAAGAACAAAAAATGCATTTGTTACGGCTCTCAAAATTTTGTGCTAACACAGGTTAGATGAAGAAGAAGAAGAAAAAAAGAGAAAAAAAAATTGACTTGATTCTACAATTGTTTTTTAGAATAAATAAGTATTTTTTTTTTAAAATCTATTAATTTGTTCTTGGGAGTAAAAAAATTAGATGACGTTACCAAATTAATTTATGTTAATTTTTATTATTATTATGGGGAATAAAAAATAAAAAAAAAAGTCAAAAATCATGAGGTTTCCCAAAGAAACCAAAAACTTTCGAGACGTGCTGCGATTTGCTCTCTTCCTTCCTAGTTTTGGTTGATCTTGACGTGTTGCCTTTCAAGTTCCAATCGAAGAAGATCGAGCTCTCGTGACTTTCGCTTGGCTACAGATCTCCCGTTTTTCCGATTGTCATCCGACACTAAAACTCGTGGAGGAAAAAGGAGAAAGCGACTTCTCCCAAGGCCGAGCCGCGAGTTCAAATCCACGTCAAAATCAAAGCCCAACCACATTGCCCGATTTCAGAAAATTCCGTGCAGGATTCAGCCTGCAGTCGCGTCTGCAGGATTCAGCCACTTTAATGAGCCGCTTCTGCCTGCTAACGCCCCTTCGGAAGTGCAGCCTTCAATGTTTTTTCCAGCAGTTTGGCCAACTTTCACCAACCTTCATCAACCTCCGACGAGACGGGAAATCGGAGGTGGGGCTCGTCTGTCGAAATAATCCAACAAAGTCTTTCGTAAGCCATCAATTGTGTGGCCCGAAGACGTCGGATGTAGGGACGATCTCCTATGAATAGCTGCTAGAATGAGGTGAAGATCCGCGCGGCAATTCCACACCCGCCTTCGATCTGGTCGCGCTTGGGACTTTAATGCATCTTGACAGTGCACCGAGGAAGCAGAAATTCGAGAAAGAGATTTATTTGCCGCCTTTATATTTATTTGAATTAATGGGCCGCCATATCATACCAATTCTTTAATATGGGATTTCTTTGATGTCTTTAATTCACATGTCCTCATACATCGAGCTATCTCAACTTAAATTGATGAGGTTGACTTGGGACCTTTTAATCTACCATAAGCTCCGATACCATTTATAGAAAGCGCACAGTGAGGGGAAATCGTTAAGAGGGAGACCGAGTATGAGTTTGTCGAGATATCTAATTTGACCCATATTCTTCACTAAAAAATTTAAATCAATAAGTTATTGATCAATTAGGATATTATTTACTCCATACCACATCAATTCTTTGATATGAAATTTCTTGTGTATCTTAAAAATAATATCATCTTATACATTGCTACTAACATTTTGTTAATGTTTGATATATATGATGTACTATTAAGCAATTAATCATCCTCAGGGAAGCTATCACAGTCGTGTTTGATTTGACCTCCTCAAGTGTATTTATGTGTTGTGATATGAAAAGGGCCACCGCCAAGAGCCCTCATGTTTCTCATTTTTCTCATTTAACACCTAATATAGGATCCTTTAAAGATAATCCGTCGGTGTAAATTGAGAGATATGCAAATAGGACATTAAGATGCGCCACGTGTCCCATGGAGTAACATGATTCAAAATTCCATCTACATCTTGTGCAACTTTTTCATGTAAAATCCATCATACCTTAAGCAAAACTATTAGGCATGAATGTCAAATGTGATGTCGTGACGCAAATGATGTACTATTAAGCAATTAATCATCCTCGTAGATTTTCAAGTGTTTAGCATGGAAGCTATTACAGTCGTGTTTGATTTGACCTCCTTGAGTGCATGTATGTGTTGTGATGTGAAAAGGGCCACATCCTTTCAAGATAATCCATCCGGGTAAATTGAGAGTTACGCAAATAGGACATTAAGATGCGCCACGTGTCCCATGGAGTAACATGATTCAAAATTCCATCTACATCTTGTGCAACTTTTTCATGTAAAATCCATCATACCTTAAGCAAAACTATCAGGCATGAATGTCAAATGTGATGTCGTGACGCAAATGCTCGATATATATATTTAGCGTGGAAGCTATCAAAGTCGTGTTTGATTTGACCTCTCGAGTGTATATATGTGTTGTGATGTGAAAAAGGCCACATCCTTTCAAGATAATCTGTCGGTGTAAATTGAGAGTTACACAAATAGGACATTAAGATGCGCCACGTGTCCCATGGAGTAACATGATTCACAATTCCTTCTACATCTTGTGCAACTTTTTCATGTGAAATCTATCCTACCTTAAGAAAAATTATCCAGCATGAATGTCAAATGTAATGCCGCGACACAAATGCGTGCAACTATACTTTGATATGTATTTTTTGTTTCTGATGGGGTTCTAAACCAATTCGTACAGATTCAATTCATAGTTTCAGTATGCAAAAGGAAAAGAATACGAGCGGAAGCAAAATTTACAGTAGTGCTGTCTTGGTATTTGAATTGAGTAAAGACTCTTCCATCTATTCATATTGTAGAAATTGGAAAGCCCCAACTAAATATCTTTTATAAATAGTAAATGTTAAATCAGTGTCCTTTTTGAACACTGTTTTTAGTCTTAATGAATAAACCAAAAATCAAAAAGGAAAAAAAGAAGAAGGAGGAAACACGACTTTTTCACCGTATGATAAATTCAACACGACTCTTTAATAGCAGAAAAAAACATCACTTTTCGCTGCTGCGACAAAATATGTCTTTTCAAATTTACTAAAAAATGTACAAAACTCGACCTACGTGACAAAAAATAATATCTGTTAGTATGAAGTCTTTTAATCGAAACCTTTATCCGAATTGTCCTATTCTGTAAAAACTTTCTAGGTAACTTGTAATAAGAGTTGCGTTTGTTAACATGTGATGAGATAAACGATGAAAATGGATGGAATGTTTAGATGATGCTATTATTGGTAGGAGTAAAAGGAGGCTCAGATTTTTTGGTTCTTTACACGTTCGAAAGGTCATGTCAAATTTGCCGCAACGGGAAAATATCTTGTTTTCTTTGTGGCATCTAGTCTTATTAAATCTATTTTGGAAAATATAAAATTTGCTATTTGAATAAATTATTTTATTAAAATGTGCAATTATTTGTGTCTTCGAGGTGCCTTGAAATGAAGAGGGCTGTTTCTCCTTTTAGTCGAGCGGTGCCGACGAGAGGCTTCAGAAGATCGTGCAAAAGCACTTCGACACGGCCACCCGGGACCCTTTTGAGGTCCCGGAACCTTCATTTGAGTAGGATTCCAATGGGGTTTTACTCCCACGAGGGACTTGCTCATCTAGCTGGGGAGCGAGGTAGCTCCAAAGGACCCCTTGGTGGCCCCCCGGGGGAATCTTTTTCGAGCCCCCTTCCTGGTTCTACCTTAACTTTTCCAGTGGTTATAGTCTTTTAGGGTCTTGCTAAGGATCAGGGACCTTACTCTGAGAAGAAAAAAACAACATTGTCAGATGACCACAGGGAGTATTTACTACTTAGGAACGCATGTTACTTCACATCAAACAGCTGTGGCCATGGCGCGCGAGGACGGTGTACAGGTACCTTTGTTGCAGTGGGGCTTTGATTGTCAAGAAATGTCGGCAGCTGGACACGGCTGACTTTAGAGATGGGGTGAGGAGGCACCGGCACCTCCCTCCCCGAACTCAACTGGATACGACATGGCCGTCATCATCGTGGAGTCTAAGAAAAAATATGCAGACAAACACGGGGAGATAGAGAGAGGGGCTGGTGGTATGAGCATTTTTTCCTCGGACTTGATGTGTCCACTAATTTGAGTGAAAGGAAGGAATTTCTCATCAGGTGAAGGTATTTCGCTCCAGGGTTACCTTGTGTAAGAATGACGCGATGTAACAAAACTAACGAAAAATTAGAGATATTTTAACTTAAGGGTCAATTAGAAAGATAAGCACACCACGCAATAATTTTATTTATGTGCCATACCACGTTGGTCATGTGACCGACGTATAAAATGCTTTTCCCACCGACATATGCATGGGTTGGCATATCCTCATCGAGGTGGTGGTGAGAATCCCGAAATTGCCCGATCATGATCAACGACTATCTAGCTATCCGGGGTAGTTTTCAGAGACAAAAAAAGAAAAAGAAAAGAAGGAAGCGAATCTCACGCGTCAATCATAGAGCTTTTTAACATTTTGTGCATATGTAAGGAGTTGCGGCTCCAGAATTCGGCCCTCGGTGGACCCTAGAAGTGCCCTACCATCGAACAAGCTGGTCACCGGCTCTGATCGGTCTCGGAGGTTCAAAGTACCGCGTTATAGAATATGCTTGCAGGAGAGTTGTGTGCCCAAAAAAGCCTAAACGATCGGAAATGCGCTTCGGCCCGTAGAGATTGGTGGGCCTCGCGGTAGACCGACGGAGACGGCCTCTGGTAGAAGAAAAGGAGCGGGGAGAAAACCGGAAAACCAAATCGGACCGCCCGGACCAGCCCCGGCCTTTTCGGGCTTTGATTGTCTCGGGCTGGGCCGCCGGACCTGAAGGTGTTTTTCGGTTCTGGCCGGTCCGACTTTCTGTGCTTCAAGAGACTGAAGCCCGAATGGCCTGGACCGGGCCGATTGATCTTAAAAATTAAGTACATCTCTCCACAATTAACAAAATGGGGATGCCCTGCCTTCGTTCCTCCCATTGGCAAAATTGTAATGTGAGCAACAAAAGTGGGCTTTTATTTACATGTGTCCACCGCTTCAAATTATACCTCTTGTCATCCTGCTTGGGTTTTGAGGCCCGGTGCCTCCGGTTTGAATTTTGCTCTTTTTATTCCTCAACGAATTTTAACCTTTTGCTTCAACTATAGTATTTATCCCCATTTTGATTTATTACCGTGTTTAGCTCAACAGACCACAAAAAATATACGCATTTTAAACATTATTTCACGTACCATAAACATTTGAGGTGTTGAACAAAAGCATTGAATCTAGCAAGATTAAAGAGGGTTTTTACGATAATAAATACAAAAAATTTCAATACTCTAAATTATCTCTTTCCGTAATCCTACCAATATATTCGTCTCATTTTACTTATACCTAATTATTAATTTTTGTTTAAATCTTCTAACTTGCACAACGAATTCTATGCAATTCAAAACACCTCAAATCTTTAAAAAAATCATGATAATTGGCATATACAACCTATTTTTGTAGGCTTGAATCATATTTAAAATTTAAATAAAAAGCCAAATACTTTCCAATTTCAAATAAGTCTAAACTAATGAGTCTCATTTACTAATCGGTGGGATTTTGAAAAGACATATTCCTATGGAATATAGTGATCTCACTCTATGAACTTACCCGTACCCACTCATGTCTTAATAATTATGATGCATCGTTTTACACTAATAATTAGAAAAAAACAAGTCAATCGTATGCATGAATTTCCAAAAGAAATTTAAAATGTAAAAGTCGATTGAGCATGATTTTACTTTCGCTTCTTCCACCTCATATTTGCACAAGTCTCCCTCAACCTGGCATTCGGGAAACCTAAAGCAGGAAGGAATACGGGAAACGAAGATCGAAGAGTTGCGAGCATCTGGCGATCGAAGATTTTATTCGATACATAATCTTTGATTAATTTCACTAATTACCAAGCTCAGTACTTCTTCACCGTTTTAAGTCTAAAACCCTAAAAAACACGCAGCGCTCGGTTTGCACGCCACGCGCGCGGCTCATCTCCCTCTCGTTCGTCTCTCGCCCCTCCCGCCGACCGACCCTCGACCCTTCCTCCTCCACCGAGCCGACCGCCCGCCATCGAGCCACCGCCGCCGCCGCCGACGCCGCCGCGCTTCCGTCGAGCCGCCGCCCCGTCGCCGTCGAGCCTTACCGCACTCCGTAAGCTCGCTCGCTCGCTCGCTCGTGTCTCTCGTGTCTCTCGTGTCTCGCTTACTCCTGTAGGAGCTACGACGCAGGAGACGGACGCATTCCTTCTTTTGTCTCGGTCGCGCTCGGTCGCTCTGGCGAAACGAGTTTTTGTTACGCCCTGTTTTTTTCACGTCTTCGAGGTATTTGTGGTTTCGAATGTTGGTGATAGGTTTTATAGATGGAAAGGCGGGAAGAAGATGTCAACAAAAAAAAAGAAAAAAAAAAACATGTTCTTTGATCGCAGTCGAGATTGCATTTGCTCAATGGATGTCCTCGTTTTATCGAAATGCTCTCATCACGACGTTTTTGCGCAGTGAATTCGGAAATTTATCATCTTGCATCTGTCTTATTTCTTGCAAGTTAGTGACGGTTCTGGCGTAGTCACCGGTCAATTGCTAGCTCTTCCGTGTTTCTTGCTCGTTAGTTCTTCCACTTTCCTTGACAAATTCCGCGCCAACTGTGTGAAAATCTGAAGGAAAATGTATCGAAACTTCGATTCAGATTCATGCGCCGGTGAAGTCTGGTGCGTTCAGTTCGAGCGTTAATTGTTAATCTGCCGGAGGCAAAGCAAGAAAGCGTGTCAACATTCGGCATGGATGCGGATGATACAGGTCTTCCTCCTATAAATCCATTCGACTAATTTATCTTTGCTTAGATGTTAATCTGGCTTAATATGCTCTGTTTGACTTGTATTTGTGGTTAAAAGGTCAATTGTTCTTACGTACTTCGCCTGTGATCTTTATAATGTTCTTCCAGTGGAGAGCTTAGATTATGAATTAAGCGACGAGGACGAGGAAGGGAGCACTGGAAGCAGAAGAATGTCGAAATCTAAGAATAAAGCTAAGGAGCACAAGGAGCAACTACACAGACTTCAGGAAAAGGTGGGGCGTTTTAAGTTATTATGTGACGATCATTGTCTCGTCAGATGCAAGTGTCTTTGCTAGCATTTTTCACCATCTACGTTTATTAATCTGTTGAAGTCAATTCGACCGTTGCCCTTTCCTCTTATTACTTTACACAATGATGGTTGAAGAGGGAGAGTGTACGGAAAGGTTCAAATGACAATCTTAAAAGTTCTATATTGGTTCAGCTTGTGGGAACTCCCTTTATCTGAATCCTGGGCTATTTCTCTTTTGTTTTTCTGCTTTTGGGGTGAACAACCCCTATTTTCTGCTGTTTTGAGGCATGTTTGAAGCTCTTTGGTTCAAAAGTTATAATATTCTTACTTCTTTTGTCCATTACAACATTTTACTTGCCTTTTCAGATTCTTTTGCATCACTACTCTATAAATATTTTCTTGCAGGATCCAGATTTCTTTCAATTTTTGAAGGAGCATGATCAAGAGCTTCTAGAATTTGATGATGAGGACATTGAGGTAAGTGGTGCCTTGAATGAACTGTCTATGAAGTATGTCCAAGGGAATTGTTGCCATAGTACCTGCTTAACTGTGTAGGAAAGTGCTGATTCAGACATTGAAGGTGGAGAAACAGTGGTGGACGATGAAAGTATTCATGGAGATCTAGATTTTGAGGATAAACCTTCTAAAAACATTGTCACTGCCGAAATGGTTGATTCCTGGTGTAAATCAATCAAAGAAAGTGGGAAAGTGGGAGCTATTCGTTCTTTAATGAGAGCTTTCAGGTGGGCAAGCCACTATGGTGATGATGAGGGGGGTGATTCTTCTGCAAGGCTCGGAACCATGTCTAGCAGTGTATTTAACAAAATCATGATCTTTGTGCTGACTGAAATGGATGGAATACTTCGGAAATTGTTGAAACTTCCAGCTTCTGGTGGTAAGAAAGAGACAATAAAAGACCTGATGAACACAAGACAGTGGAAGAATTACAATCACATGGTTAAGTCTTACCTTGGCAATGCACTGCACATTCTGAACCAGATGACAGACATGGAAATGATATCATTTACTCTAAGGCGTCTCAAATGTTCCACCTCACTGCTGGCTGCTCTTCCAAGCCTCTTAAGGAGGTACATTAAGGTATGCACTAATGTATACACTAATGTATACACTCTCTTTTGTCTTCTCTACCTCTTCGAAATCTCAGTGAGTATTCCCATTTCTACTTGGCTTCCGGTCATAATTTTACATTTGCTCCAAGTTCTCGACACTCTGATGACAGCATATAAACTAGTAGTTGCTACGCATATGATGTGACTCTCTACCATATGTAATGTGAAATTCATGGGCTGATTGTGCCTACTTTTGTCATAGCACTAGCAGGAGCATTGCGTGCCTTTAGTCAGATAAGTTGTTGTGATAGTTGCTAATTTCTCGAGCACTCAAGAAGTAAGATATATCCATTTGCTCATTTCAGGTTGCTCTTCACTTCTGGGGAACAGGGGGAGGTGCATTACCTGTTGTCTCCTTCCTTTTCTTAAGAGACCTATGTGTTCGGATTGGTTCTGATTGTTTGGACGAATGCTATAAAGGGGTATACAAAGCCTATGTTCTAAATTGCCAGTTTGTGAATGCTTCTAAACTTCAGCATATACAGTTTCTTGGAAACTGTGTAATCGAACTTCTCGGGGTAGATCTTGCAACTGCATATCAACATGCCTTTGTTTTTATTAGGCAACTGGGAATGATTTTGCGAGAGGCGCTTACCATGAAGACTAAGGTATGGTTTATCCTTTTCTTTTCTCATATAGTAATGACTCCCTCCTGATATAGTTTTTGAGGCAGCTTGTCACAGCAAATCGAAATACACACTCATGTGCCCTTTACTCCATTGCCTTTCCAACTGTATAAATTCCCTATTCTTGCCTTGTACGTGACATATGAGCTTCCAAGGGTTGGAATTAATATCCATGTACTTGACATAACCTGGAAGACTTTTATCTGCTTCATGCGAATAAAGTGTTTATCTACGTACATGTCTGGTAGTTTCTTCTTGTTTCTGAATTCTCTGCTTATCCTGATATTGTTGTGCTCCTCTTATATAGGAAGCATTTCGGAAGGTTTATGAATGGAAATTTATAAACTGCCTTGAGCTATGGACTGGAGCTGTCTGTGCTTACAGCTCAGAAGCTGATTTTCGGCCTCTTGCCTATCCGCTGACCCAAATAATATTGGGAGTTGCTCGTCTAGTTCCAACTGCTCGCTATTTTCCTCTTAGATTAAGATGTGTCAGAATGCTCAACCGAATTGCGGCTGCAACGTCTACTTTCATACCTGTTTCAATGCTTCTTTTGGACATGCTGGAAATGAAAGAGCTGAATAGGTCTGCCACAGGAGGTGTTGGCAAAGCTGTCGATTTGCGTGCCATTTTAAAGGTGGTTGTTCTTGGGGAAAAACCATCTTTAACTTTTTTCTAAATTGTGCCTCAAAGCTTAATTCTCTGCCATTTTCCCTGTCTCCCTTTTCAGGTAAGCAAACCTACCTTAAAAACTAGAGCATTCCAGGAAGCTTGTGTCTATGCTGTAAATGAAGAACTTGCTGAACACTTGGCACAATGGAGTTATTCTATTGCATTTTTTGAGCTGTCTTTTATCCCATCAGTGAGATTGCGAGGCTTTTGCAAGTCTACGAAAGTTGAAAGGTTCCGGAAAGAAATGAGGCAGCTTATTCGTCAGGTATAAGGTAGACCATACAATAATTGTTACATATGAAACCAAAAAAGGGTTGTCCATACAAGCTCTGGGTTTTCCATTAAGAGTTAGGTGGACCACATGTTTATTGATTGTTTTCTGCTGACAAAACCCGGGCTATTTTATCTGATGTTCTGTTATTTTACATTGTAGATTGATGCCACTTCAGAATTTACAAATAGGAGGCGCACTTCGATCTCTTTTCTTCCCAATGATCCTGTGGCATCATCATTATTTGAGGTTAGTAGAGTTCTCTTTGCCTTTCATGTTCTAGGTGTCACATAGAAATTCACACAGTACGATTGATCGAGGCATTTGTTTTTCTGAACTTCTAAAAGCGGTTCCTATACTTGTGCACAACCTTTCTCCCTTTAGCAATATAAGGGCGATGTTTTTCCAGTGTACAGGTCATATGGTTGGGTGAGTTTTAGTCCTGAAGGTGGTTCCTGCTGTTTTTTTGCAAAAATAAAAGTGTCAGCTCATTTTGTATTCTCTGAAAAAGTTTGTTGAGAAGTTGCGTAGAGGTAGTTGTATATCAGTCTCTATGGTCGAATAATTTCAGATAAACCAGTGTTTTCTTGGCCAAAACTGCAAAACCCTAAACCAGTCGACTAGGACATATTTCATCTTGTTTGTTCTTTCATTGCTACTTACTAATTCTTCAACTTCTTGAGGTTGGGATGGTCTTTCAGACATAAAAGTTGTTTAATTGATCGTAGGCTGAGAAAAAATCGGGGGCTAGTCCTTTGTCCCAGTATGTTGTAACACTACGCCAACGGGCCCAGCAACGTAGCGACGCCTTGATGCGATCCAGGTCTTGATCATGTCATTACTAATGGCTATATTGGTGCATTTGGCACCATAATTCTTTTTGTTTTTTCTGTTTCCTGACTTGTCTGCAATGTCCAGCGTTCTTGTTGGAGAGAAGTCCTCTGTCTTTGGGGAACAAATGTCTGACAGTGACGAGGAGGACAATGCCATAAACGAGCAAGGTGCTGCGGTCTTTAGTTCCTCTTGGCTTCCTGGGAGTGATTCCAAGTATGTTTCTGATCCCTCACCTTGTTCTCTGCACACTGCCGTGTGGTTGTGATGGGTGCTGTTGTCAGTTTTCTAATTCAATATATTGGAAATCGCAGTGTCAAGCCTCCTAAGGTGGAGCAAGATGGTAAGAAAAAGAAAAAGAAGAAAAAGAAGAGAAACGCCGAGCAGCTTGAAGGAGGACTAGCTTCGGACGAAGACATTTTGGAGGACTTGGTTCTTAGTTCCGATGAAGATGAAGAGATGAGGGACTCTCCTTTTAGTGAGAAGAATGGCGACGGTGACAAAGAATTGCCTGCAAAGCAGAAAACCAAGAAGCGGAAAGCGGCCAATAAAAGGTCGAAGAAGAATGCTGAATCTCAAGGAAAGAACTCAAAGAAGCGGAAGAAGGCAACCTGACAAGAAAAACGAGATGCATCATTTGTGGTCCTCGGTGTGCGCGATATATGTTAATTTTTACGTCTCTCTCATGAGAAAATTTTGCGATGAGATACTCCGGTCTTATTTAATCAGTGTCGGCTTCGACATTGTCCTTACCTACACTTGTTCCTGTGATAGCAGAGCACCTGCGTGGGAGGTCGACATTGTGATATCGATGCCTAGCGATAATCTAGCACATTGCTTTGGCCGATATCTCGGATCAAGGTCTGACATTCCAATTAGAAAGTTTCGGTACCAAATCTGGGAGGAGAACTCTATAGTCTGAGAAGAAACGAGCTCGTCATTCTTCAAGGAAATAAATAGTTCCACCCTCAGCTGATCACAGAACAGTACCGGAAAATGAGAGTTCGGTTTTCGGGAAATCTTATAATGTTCTATCCCGATCTACAATTGGAAAGCTAATATGACACAATGTTGTACGTTTTTCGTATCATTCTATTTACAAGGGCGATGTACACTTTCTTATTGGTCAACCTTTTACTTTCCCCATAACGTATAGTTAACAGAATTACATAAAAAACAAATTGACACTTTTCTACTAGATAATCTGATGGTTCGTGCGATAAGTACCCTCACTTCATACTCCACGAAATGAGAGTTACACAGATTATTATATGAAGTATTGCTTAAATAATCAACGAGAATTTGATACTAATTTATTTAATAGTTGGTGCATCTTATTATATTTATTAAAGTACCTTGTATAGGTCATGTGTTTCCAGTATTTAATCAACGAGACTCTGATTTAGTACTGATAGCAAAGAGATTATCTAGCGCCGCGCTATGATTTTTTTATTTTTGATTTTGAAAGGGTTTTCCCTGTATAAATTAGTGTTTTCTTTTCTCTTTGAAGATTCTCCTAACATATAAGGGCCATGTGTTTCCAGTGTACGGGTCATACAGCTGGGTGAGTTTTGATCCTGAACGTGGCTCCTGCCGATTTCATAGTTAGCGAAATAACAGGGGCAGCTCAATTTGGATACTCTGGGAAAGTTTGTTGAGAAGTTGCGTGGAGGGAGTTGTACATTAGTTTCTACTGCTGGGATAGCAATTTATGGCATCATAAGGCCCTAGCCTTCATGATTGAATAATTCGGACAAACTAGTATTTTCTTGGCCAAAACTTCAAAACCCTCAACCAGTTCTTTTTTTGGGTCGGAAAAACCCTAAACCAGTTGACCAGCACATATTTCATCTCATTCGTTCTTTCGTTGCTACTCAATTAATCCTTAACTTCTAGAAGTTGAGATCGTCTTAATAAACGATGTTTATTCGATTGTAGGATAAGAAAAAAGGGCTAGTCCTTACTTACCAAAAAAAAAAAAAAGGGCTAGTCCTTTGTTCCGGTATGTTGTAACACTGCGACAACAGGCCAGTAACGTAGTGATACCTTGAGGCAATTTAGGTCTTGATCATGTCATTGATTATGGCTATGTTGGTGCATTTGGCACCATAATTCATTACCGTTTTTCTGTTTCCTGACTTTGTCTGCAATGTTTCTTGTGGGAGAGAAGTCCCGTGTCCTTGGGGAACAAATGTCTGAGATTGATGGGGAGGACGATGCCATAAAGGAGCAAGCTGCAGTCTTTGGCTCTTCTTGGCTTCCTGGGAGTGACTCTAATCATGGTTCCTGTTAAATATGTCTCGAGTTTAAGCCCAAAACGAAAAGCCAAATTTTGAAATAAATTGATATAACGAAAGATTGGTGTATTTGGAAGTTTGGCTTGAAATAGGAAAGTTCAAACATGGACTTGGACTTGGACGTGCGAACCAAGACAAAAGAAAAAAAAAGGGAGGGGTTCTTTACCTGCAGCGTGTCACCGAAGAAGGAATTATTTGGTGGGGCCAAGGTCAAATGTTTGACTGTGGGGGCACACAGGCACACGCACACGTATATATATGAGGATTCGCTTTCTTTTGAAAGTGTGTGTGGGACGGCCGAAAGTCACTGCGAGAAAACCCTACGAAGCCGCAGGATCTGATGATCCAAGAAGCCGTACGTTAGAGGAGTTTTTCGCACATCCGCATCGCTTGCAAAAAGCCGCGAAAGAGATCCTTTTTTCGGGGGTGTTGCTGCTACACCTGTACGAGAGAAAATGAGGAGCCGCATGTCTTCAAGCTAAAGCGCGATCAAGAAAAAGTGTTCTTTTTCAACGTTTGTTTTGAGCTTGTGTGATAATTTTGTGCCGTGACTTGGGTTTGGATTAAATTGGAGTTTGGGAAACACCGAGAGAGTGTTTGAGTGACTTGAGTGTGTAATCTCCTTGTATTGCTTGATTTATAGTAAAATTCGCCACTACTCTCCCCGTGGACGTAGGTCTTTATGACTGAATCACGTAAATCAGGTGTCCGATTTATTTTTTCTTCTTCCGTCTATATTTTGTTCGATCGCTCGCCCCATCTCAACAAGTGGTATCAGAGCCAGGCTTGGCTAAGTTGAAGCGAATCGATGGCGACAGAAGAGGTAAAAGTGAGAATCGACAGATTTGATGGGAAGGATTTTAGTTTATGGAAGATGCAGATTGAAAATTATCTTTACCAGATTATTTGGGAAGAAACCAGAGACGATGAAGCAAGCTGATTGGGATTTGCTGGATAGATGAGCTATGGGTGTTATTCGGCTGATGTTGGCTCGAAACGTCACGTTTAACATTGAAGGAGAAGACCACTGCTGATTTGATGCAAGCCCTGTCGGATATGTACGAGAAGCCCTCTGCGATCAACAAGGTCTGTTTGATGCGATGTCTGTTTAACTTAAAGATGAAAGAAGATGCGTCAGTTGCAGATCATATCAATGAATTCAATGTGATTGTTAGTCAATTGAGTTCAGTTGAGATTGATTTTGAAGATGAGGTACGTGCTTTGATTCTGTTATCCTCATTACCTGATAGTTGGAATACTACCGTTACTGCTGTTAGTAATTCCTCTGGGTCAACAAGTTTGATGTTTGATGGGTTCGAGATTTGATTCTGAGTGAGGACATTCGTAAAAGAGAATCTGGTGAATCTGTATCTACTACTCTAGTAGGTGAAAATAGAGGAAGATCTGTAACACGTGTGGGTAATGGTAGTAATAATATGAACAGATGTAGTCAATCTAGGATTGCTAATGTTGTCTGTTGGAGCTGTGGTAAAAAGGGGCATCTTAGAAGAGATTGCCTTAAGTTGAAGAATGAAAATGGTAAATGAATAATGGTTGATTTTGCAGATAATGTTACAGCTATAGCAGATAATGCTGATTATGTCTTTTCTGTCACTGGTTATTCATCGTTTGATGGATGGATTATGGATTCTGCTGATTATGTCTTGTCTGTCACTGATTATTCATCGTTTGATGGATGAATTATGGATTTGATTGTTCTTTTCATGTTACACCAAATAGAAATTGGTTATCACTTAGTGCACGGGTAGTGATAAAGTCCAGTTAGGGAACAACGCTGAGTGCGATGTTGTGGGTATTGGTGATGTTAAAATCAGAATGCATGATGGTATTGTGAGGACATTGACTGGAGTGAGGCATGTTCCGGAATTGAAAAAGAACTTAATTTCCTTGGGTGTCCTAGATTCAGCTAGTTGTAGGTATTTTTCAAAAGGTGGAGTTCTAAAGGTTGTTTGGGGTGCCCTGGTGATAATGAAAGGAATCAAGCATGATGGCCTGTATAAACTTCAAGGTGAGACGGTGATAAATTTCGCTGCGAAGACGTCGGATGCATATGTTCGAGAGTCTTTTGACTACTCGAGGAAAACCTGGGTGTTTGTGCCAAGGTACAAGTTTAATGCTGGTGTTAGGATCTCGCAGTCAAGAGCTTTGATCGAGATAGAGATTGGTAAGTCGATCAAGCATGTGCAAATTGACAATAGTATGGAGTTTTGCTCGGAGCTGGCAAATAAATTCTGCATGAAAGATAGCATAGTGAAACACCGCACTAGTGCTAGTAAATCACAACAATTTGCAGAATTGATGAGTAGAATATTACTAGAGACAGCCCGAAAAATTATCTCTAGTGCTAGTATGGCTAGGAGATTCTTGATTGATGTGCTAAGTACGGTAAGTTACCTGGTGAATAGATCCCCATCAACTGCTATTGAATGTCAGACTCCTGAAGAAGTGTGGTCAGGTAACGTTGCTGATTATTCTATTCTTAGAATGTTTGGTTGCCCATGTTATTTTTGAGTAAATGATGGTAAGCTTGATTTGAGGGCAATGTGCATATTTCATGACTATGCACAAGGTGAGCAGGGTGATCAGTTGTGGTGCCTAGATATAAATTCACCTATTAACAGCAGAGAAGTTACTCTTGATGAGTTACTTCTGGCTAGGAGTGATTATAGCAGTGTTAATACAGATCTGAACGGTGTTCAGCTTGAGGTGGAGTTGCAACCAGAAACTCCTAAGGTAGCGAGTACGAGTAGTAGCAAAGTAATCGACACAGATGGTGCTCATAGCGAGGTGGAGCCTATAGAGCCAACGGTTGCTGTAACTGCTGAAATTAACAAGGTACGTGTTCGATCTCCTGATAAATATGGATGTAACAATGGTTTTACTTTATCTGCGATTGAGGAGGTTGCATCAGAAAATCCTTGCGGAGTAGTTAAAGGTGCATGTGGAGTTGGTATTCTGATGAGATCCTCGATTATGACGAAGTTCAAGCGAGGCTTGGACTTGGATAATATCTGTGGCAGTTGAGCCCATCGGGGTCTAAGGGAAAGTAGCAACAGAATTTGAATTTTTACGAAGCGATTGTTATTTGGCTCAAACGTTGAGCCAATATGGAGATTGTTAAATATGTCTCGAGTTTAAGGCCGAAGCGAAAAGCCAAATTTTGAAATAAATTGATATAACGAAAGATTGGTGTATTTGGAAGTTTGGCCTCAAATAGGAAAGTCCAAACATGGACTTGGACTTGGACGTGCGGACCAAGACAAAAGAAAAAAAAGGGAGGGGTTCTTTACCTGCAGCGTGTCACCGAAGAAGGAATTATTCGGTGGGGCCAAGGTCAAATGTTTGACCGTGGGGGCACACACGCACACACACACACACACACACACACATATATACTAGGATTCACTTTCTTTTGAAAGTGTGCGTGGGACGGCCGAAAGTCACTGCGAGAAAACCCTACGAAGCTACGAGAGGTTCGACGATCCAAGAAGCCGTACGTTAGAGGAGTTTTTCGCACATCCGCACCGCTTGCAAAAGGCCGCGAAAGAGATCCTTTTTTTCGGGGTTTTGCTGCTACACCCGTATGAGAGAAAAGGAGGAGCCATATGTCTTCAAGCTGAAGCGCGATCAAGAAAAAGTGTTCTTTTTCAACGTTTGTTTTGAGCTTGTGTGATAATTTTGTGCCGTGACTTGGGTTTGGATTAAATTGGGGTTTGGAAACACCGAGAGTGTGACAGCCTCCTCTCTTGTCCCACATCGCCTAGGGAGGAAGATCTTGGTCAGCTTATAAGGCTTGGGTCCCTCTAACCTGTGTAACGCGTTTTAAAGCCGTGAGGGAAGAGACCGTGGCTGGGATGGCGGTTCGTCCGCGCCAGGGCGGGTGACCCAAAGCGGACAATATTACACAGTGGGACCCGATATGTCACAAGTGGTATCAGAGCCAACTCCCAACCGCGTGTGCGACCACAGCTCGAATGCTGTTCTGATGCCCGTGGGGCCATAGCGAGGACGCTATTCTGTTAAGAGGTGGAGAGTGTGACAGTCTCCTCTCTTGTCCCACATCGCCTAGGGAGGAAGATCTTGGTCAGCTTATAAGGCTTGGGTCCCTCTAACCTGTGTAATGCGTTTTAAAGCCATGAGGGAAGAGACCGTGGCTGGGATGGCGGTTCGTCCGCACCAGGGCGAGTGACCCAAAGCGGACAATATTACACAGTGGGGCCCGGGATGTTACAGAGAGAGTGTTTGAGTGACTTGAGTGTGTAATCTCCTTGTATTGCTTGATCTATAGTAAAATTCGCTGCTGCTCTCCCTGTGGACGTAGATCTTTACGACTGAACCACGTAAATCAGGTGTCCGATTTATTTTTTCTTCTTCCGTCTATATTTTGTTCGATCGCTTGCCCCATCTCAATAGTTCTGATCCCTCACCTCGTTCTCTTCGCACGGCATGTGCTTGTGATGGGCGCTGTTGTCAATTTTCAAATGCAATACATTTGAAATCGCAGGGTCAAGCTTGCCAAGGTGGAAAAGGAGGGTAAGAAAAAGAAGCTTGAAGGACCGGCTTCAGACGAAGACATTAAGGATGACTTGGTTCTTAGTTCGATGAAGATGAAGTGATGAGGGACCCTCCTCGAGTGAGAAGAATGACGATGGCAACAAAGAATTGCCCGCAAAGCTGCGAACCAAGAAGCGGAAACCGTCTGTAAACAGGTTGAAGAAGAAAGCTGAATCTCAAGGAAAGAACTCAAAGAAGCGTAAGAAGGCAACCTGAAGAAATATGAGAGGCACAAATTGTGGTCTCTGGCAATGCGCTATCATATCCATATGCTAATTTTTTTGCTTTTTTTATGCCCAGGATCCGCCGAGCCCACCGGGCTCCATATGCTAATTTTTAATTCCTCTATCTTATAAGAATATTTTGTGAGATACTTCGTCCTGAGATTTATGCAGTGTTGGCTTCGGCACATTTCTTACCTCTGCTAGTTTCTATGATAGCAGCGTGCCTCTGTGGAGGGTCGACATTGTGAGATTGATGTAGCTGAGTCTAGCTAGAATCTAATTCACATTGCTGTGATCGTTTTTTTTTTTTTTTTTTTTTTTTTTTTTTTTTTTCGGGTGTCCTAATCCAAATATCCTCATCAAGGCATCTCAAATCAAGGTTGGACATCCCGGTTAGAAAGTCGAGGAAAATGATATTGTCCGAGAAGAAATGCGCTCATCATTTATACAGGAAATTTCTAGTGTCATCTTGCAAAATGATCGTAGAACACTATTGAAATGAGATCACATATGATGAGATTAAACTAGGGAACGAAGCTCTTTGATGCGACTGGAAGAGTTGACTCATCATTTACATGTTACATAGTCTTAATATGATTGGGTTAATGCGTAACATTCATTTGAAGAAGCCACTTTAAGTCACGGAATCTGTAATTAAATGGAGTGCAGAAAAGAAAGAAATCGTGATTACCCTTGAGAATACGGTTTAAGAACAAGTGTGTTCATTAGCCATCTCGATCGAGTAAGTTTAGACCAATTAATCTTCTCATGACGCCACCGACCCAAAAAAAGTGAAAAAAAAGACTTCCCACGAATCCCATGTCAATTAAGTTACATTTGACCCTGGAACTAATATTCATTTACGTTTTCCTGATCCTTTTTTTATTTTATTTTTTATTTTTTTAGTGATATACGTTTTTTAACTGGTTAATCTTTTTATTACCCATAAAGCACAGTCAACATAAATACACCAATGCCATTTTTATTTCATGAAAAAGACATTTTTTAAATAGACAACCACTGGGATTCGCCCCAGTGGCCACCTTTCCAACATGGAAGAGGGAGGTGAGGGGTTCAAATCCCCACATTCTCAGGGGGATGGGGTGGGGACGCGTAAGTTTCAGAAGTCGAAACGAGGCATGACAAAAGTCTGAGAGTGAGTGTAGAGTAGGATTAGAGTAGGACTGACAAAAAAAAAAAAGAAGACAATTAGACGGTAGAGACGGTTAGGATGACCCTTCCTCTTCCAAGAAATGGCAGATAATAGTAGAGAAACAGGCACGTGAACTTACTTAGCTTTTCGACTGTTAGGAAAGGAAAATAATTAGATGTACTCACCATATACAAAACCTAATTGAGAAAATGTACAACAAAAGAACACTCCGAGTGTCAAAACTTAGCACAAAGAAACACTTAAGTGCCAAAAATTAGGAAAGTGACATTTAAGTGTCATTTTTTTTTATAAATGGGACATTTGAGTGTCATTTGGTGAATCTCGCCGGAAATCTTACGTGTCAATTTTTTTTTATTAATTTTGCTAGCTTACGTGGCTTATCGGAGAGTTGATTTAGTAAAGAAATGCAAAAATAACGTCATTTTGGCGCGAATTTAATTTTTAATTTAAAAATTAATTAAATTAAATTTAAAATCAAATTTTTAAAAAGAAAAATAAAAAGGAGGAAGAAGATGATCCCTCACGGCTGTTTATTCTTCTTCTTCTTTTTGTTTTTGTTTTTATTTATTTATTTTTTATTTATTTTTTATTTGTATTTTTAAAATTTTAAATTTAGTTTTAAATTTAATTTAATTAATTTTTATATTACTTATTTAGCCATGTCAACAACAAAGTGACATCGTTTTTGCACCTGTCTAGCCATGTTAATGCACAAAATGACATCGTTTTGCATTTGTCTCGCCGGAAAATTGCTACATCAGTATTTTGACTGGATTTTCTTATCGTTGTCACTTAACTAATGCATTTTGTTATGATTTTGACACTTAAGGGTCTGTTTAGCAAGCTTCTACTCCAGGAAATAATTTCTTTTCAGAAATAGTCTTTTTTTTTTTATTCCCCAAAATAATTTCTCAATAAAAGAATGCCTTTGATAACTATATAAAATTCCTATTCTTGGAATGAAAGAAGAATAGGAATGCGTTTGGTACAATTCACAAATTTTTTCGTCATGTAGAATTTCTTTTGTTTTTATTTTTTATTCTTCTCTATCGTTGCTGACCGTCACCGCTCCCTGTCCTCCCTAGTCGTTGATGACCGCCGAAGACGGTGACCGCCGCTTGCCACCACTGATTGCCATGGTCGATTGCTTATCGAGGTTGGCCAACGAATCGCTGAAGACGCCGATCGCCAACTGCCGACCGCCGCTCGCTGCCACTGGCTAGCCTCGATCGGTAGTTGACCACTACGATTGGTGGCGGCGGGCGGTGATGATCAATTGGCCAACTGGTAGGCAACGGTGTCGATGGTGAGCGGTGGCGTTGATGGTCATCAATGGTGGGTTGGAGGTTGATGACGGCAATCAATGGCTGGCGATCGATCGGTGGGCGGTGGCTGGCCTATCGGTCATTGGCAGCTGGTGGCGGTCGGCTAGCAATTGGCTAGCAGCGGGCAGTAGGCGGTGGCGGTTGGTGAGTGGCAAAGCAGCCGGCGATTGGCCGTATAGCAGGGGCGGTAGCTAGGGGTGAAGGGCAACGATAAAGAAAAGAAGAAAAGAAAAGAAAAAATAATTTATTTCTAGAAATTTTTCTCGGGAATAAGAAGTTATTTTTTTTAAAATTTTTATTTTTATTCCAATTCTATTCCTTAACCACTTTTTTCTTCGGGAATAGAAAATTTAATTAGTGTTACTAAATGGATTTATGTTCTTTTTTTTTTTGTTTCAAGGAATGAAAGAATAGAAATTGGGAGAAATAAAAATGTTACGAAATAGGCCATAAATGTCACTTTTGTTGTAAAATATCGCGTTGCGAATATATAATAGAGAAGAGATTTGAGAAGAGAAAGCAAGTGAACACTAGAGATAGTAGCAAGATGAGAGTGCTTTATTTCTAGTATCTCACTGTCGTGTTTTTGTGTGATTGTGTATTGTACATCAAAACTAAACTCCTATTTATAGAAGAATAATAATGTACTTATCATTAATATCAATGTATCGAATGATACATGTACAAGATAAGGGAGACGAACGTTCATTGTATAGGGAGATGTACTTAGAACATTTGATACAAATGTATCATAATAAATACATTGGATAAGATGAATATAATGAATATTCATTCATGTATTCTATCCATTCATGTATTTCATAACACCCCCCCTTAAATATTCATCATATTCATTACAAATGTGCATCGAATGATACTGCCTCATTAAAAACCTTAAGCCGGAAAAACCCAGTGGAATAAAAACCGAACAAAAGGGAAAAAGAGTGCAGAGCACAAATGTTATGATATCTCCCTTTTATGGATGCATTAATTGCCTCGTTAAAAACTTTAAGCCGGAAAAACCCTATGGGAAAAAACCAGACATAAAGAAAAAAGAGTGCAATGTATATATAGCCACTCCTGGGACTAATCATTATTGCATCTTATGAACTAGCCGTATATCAATGCTGCAATGCATAATTCATAATATCTCCCCCTCAATAGAGCCATATAGCCACTTCTAGGGCTAATTAATCTTACATCTTATGAACTCGCCTCATACCAATGCCATATACTAATTTCTCAAAACTTGATGTTGGCAATGATTTGGTAAAAAGATTTGCAAGATTATTTATGGATCGAATCTGTTTAACATCAATTTATCGACTTTCTTGGAGTTTATGAGTATAGAAATTTTTTTGCGAGATATGCTTAGTCCTATCACCTTTGATATATCCTCTCCTGACTAGTGCAACACAAGCAGCATTATCTTCATAAATTATAGTGGGAGAATTGGTAACTGGTATTAAGCAACAGGAATTATGAATATGTGTTATAACGGATCTTAACTAAACACACTCCCTTCCAGTTTCATATAAAGCAATAATCTCAGAGTGGTTAGAAAATGTAGCTACTAGCGATTACTTCGTAGAACGCCAAGAAATAGCAGTGCCGTTATAACAAAATAAATACCCGGTTTGAGAGCGAGCCTTATGTGGATCGGATCTATATCTAGCATCAGCATATCCAACTAAACCAGAGTTAGTGGAATCATTGGAATAATATAATCCAAAATCTATGGTTCCTCGGAGATAACGGAAAATATATTTAACTCCATTCCAATGTCTTCGAGTTGGCTCAGAACTAAAATATGCCAATAAATTTACCGCAAAAGCGATATATGGTCTCGTATATTGTGCAAAGTACATCAAAGCCCCAATTGGATTAAGATATGGTACTTCAGGACCAAGTATTTTTTCATCAGATTCTTTATGACGAAATGGGTCCTTTTGGGGATCCATAAACCTTACAACCATAGGGGTGCTCAATGGGTGAGCTTTGTCCATATTGAAACGTTTAAGCAATCTTTCAACATATGCTGATTGATGAACGATTATTCCATTTGCTTTATGCTCAAGCTCTAGACCAAGACAAAGTTTGGTTTTACCCAAATCTTTAACTTTAAACTCCCTTTTCAAATATTTAGCAGTTTCAGCTAACTCTTCTGGAGTTCCAATTAAATTTATATCGTCGACATAAACTGCTATAATAGCAAATCCAGTTTCTGATTTCTTAATAAACACGCATGGGCAAATATGATCATTTTTATACATTTCCTTAATTAGGTACTTACTTAGGCGTTGATACCACATGTGACCGGATTGCTTTAACCCGTACAAGGATCTTTGCAATTTTATTGAGAATAAATTGTGGGGAGTGCATGCTTCAGGCATTTTGAATCCCTAAGAATTTTCATATAAATATCAGAGTCTAATGAGCCATATAGATATGCCGTCACAATGTCCATAAGACGCATTTCCAATCTTTCAAAAATTGCTAGGCTAATGAGAAAACGAAATGTAATAATATCCATCACAGGTGAATATGTCTCATTATAATCAATCCCAGGTCTCTGGGAGAATCCTTGGGCAACGAGTCGGGCTTTATACCTAACAACCTCGTTTTTCTCATTTCGTTTTCGGATAAATACCCATTTATATCCAACGAGCTTTACATTATTGGGGATATGAGTTACAGGTCCAAAAACCTCTCGTTTAGTTAGGGAAGCTAATTCGGCTTTAATTGCTTCCTCCCACTTATGCCAATCTTGCATTTGACGACATTCAATAATAGATTGTGGTTCACAATCATCATCCATAATTTGATGAGCAACTGAGAATGCAAAAGCATCATCAATGATGATTTCATTTTGATCCCAAATTTCATTATAATATTTAATGAAATTCTCAGTATTCCCGGGGCTAGTGCTCCTTTCATGGGTTTGTGCCTCTTCAGGGGCAATAAGCTCTTTGGGAGCAAGCACAACGCCAGGCTTTTCTAGAGCGGATTCTTGATTCTTTCCCCTTCGTTTTCGAGGAGCAGTATCTTTTGATCCTATTGGTCTGCCACGCTTCAAGTGCGGGGGATTTTGATCCATTTTAACCTGTTCTTCGGGAACAGCTATCCTAGTTGGAGCATTTGCAGCTGGAATATAAGACTTCGTTACCTTAATAGCATCATTAAATGCGTCAGGAAGTCTATTGGCCATAGCCTGTAAATGGATTATTCGCTGCACCTCGTTTTCACATTCAGGAGTCATTGGGTCTAATTGAGATAAATTTTTCTCATTCCAAGAAAAAACCTTAACTTGTTTTGCAGTCATGGAAGTTGTAGGTATCCCAATTGATGGAAACCTAGTCTCATCGAAATGACAATCTGCAAACCTGGCAGTAAAAAGATCACCAGTAGTTGGTTTCAAGAACCTAATGGTAGATGGTGAATTAAACCCAACATAATTGCCCAAACAGCGTTAGGGACCCATTTTCGTCCTTTTTGGCGGTGCTACAAGCACCTGTATTGCACAACCAAATGTGCGTAGATGTGAAATATCTGGTTCATAACCAAGAACCATTTGAAGGTGAGATTGTAAAATACTAGTAGTGGGGCGTAATTTTATTAGAGCTGCCGCATGCAAAATTGCATGACCCCATGCTGTATCGTTGAGATTCGTTCTTAATAATAGAGTGCGGACAATAATTTGGATACGTTTAATCAAGGATTCTGCCAATCCATTTTGAGTATGAACATATGTAACCGGGTGCTCAATCTCGATTCCGAGTGAAGCACAATATGTATCAAAACTCTTTGATGTAAATTCACCAACATTATCCATCCTTATGCTCTTAATTGGATAATAAGGGAATTGTGCCCGGAGCTTTATAATCTGCGCAAGTAAACGTGCAAATGCGACATTGCGCGTAGATAGTAGGCAAACATGGGACCATATACAAGATGCGTCCACTATACCATAAAATATCTAAATGGTCCACTTGGTGGTTGTATTGGTCCACAAATATCATCTTGAATTCTTTGCAAGAATAAAGGAGATTCAAAATTAACATTTGTTATAGAAGGTTTAATAATGAGCTTTCCTTGTGAGCAAGTCTCACAATTATAATCTTTGGACAATAATACCTTTATATCCTTTAAATGGTGCCCTTTTGTATTTTGAATTATCCTACGCATCATTGAAGCGCCAGGATGACTAAGGCGATCATGCCACGGTCCAAAGCGATCGGGGCTTACCAATCTCCAGAATGTGGTAGAGTAGGTTTCAACAGCTTTAATCATGACACAATACAAACCCATAGAAGAAGCTTCTAGCTTCTCATGGATGGTCTTCAGGCCCATCTTATAAGATGAAATGCCAATGTATTCCTTATCTTGCTCATAAATAGTCTCAATATGGTACCCATTACGGCGTACATCTTTGAAACTGAGCAGATTTCTTTTTGATCGAATGCTTATAGACGCATTCTCAATATGCAGGATTGTGCCATTTGGCAAAATAATTGCAGCATTCCCAAAACCATCAATAATCGGAACAAGACCTGATATTGTATGTATTTGTACCTTACGCAATGCCATACTCGAGAAAAAATGTCTACTACAAAATATAGTATGTGTTGTTGCACTATCAAGCAAACAAACATCTTCCTTTTTCTCGGTATTTTCCATTTGCATTTATATTGACAACTTCAGGTGTCAAGTATCATAAAAGTTACATATTAGTTATATAGTCGAATAAAATTTCAAAGATAAATATTATATAAGGTTCATAAGTATTTCATAAAGAACAATAAAAAAGTAATACATTTAAAGCGAAATAACATAAAATTCAAAGTTCAAATTATCATCCACCAATCTGAGACATCCAATGATGCATTTGCTACTTTAGGAGCAAGAGGAGTCCCACCAACGGAGATATTGTTGGCCTCAACAGTGGTTATGGCAGTAGGATTGATTTCAATGGCATGAAATTCACCACGCTTGCCCGTATGCTTTAAAGATGCCTGGTATAGGTCAACAAAATGTTTTGGCATACGACAGGTACGTGACTAGTGCCTAGTCATGCCACAGCGATGACAAATATTTTCATTAATCACATTCTTTTGCTTCTTTTCTTTGCCATGATTCAGGCCAAAGTTTGATTTCCTAGGGCGGTTAAATTTCTTGCCATCCCTTCTAGGATTATATTCTTGCCTGCGCTTATAGCTGTCGCGACCTCTTTTTTTCAACGCCCGTGATCGGGTACGGGCGCCTAAGGAGGCTAATGGCTCGGCTGAATTTGGTTAAGCCTGGACTCTCCTAAGTCCACCAATTCACGACTTAATGGTTCAAGTTTTTAACCTGCAAATCAAATTTTAAATTGGAGTCGCCACTAATCGATTTGGGGTGGGTTGATTAGAAACTCAAGTGAAATATCGGGATAAATACTCACTCTGCGCAATCGGAGAAATTAGGATCGGGGACTTGATTACACTAGTTAATCACTAATGCCCTTTTGGTACCTAATCTTGTTTAAACCCAGAGATTTTTTGGATGTTCGAGGGATTTTTCATGCATTTTTTGGGAGGAAAAACATTTTCTAGGTCTTTTTCTAATTTTTTTGACACAAAAGGGATTTTTTGGGATTTTTTTAGTATTTTTGGGAAAATACAAGTCTTTTTGGCTTTTTCTAAATTTTTTTGGTTTTTTCATGAATTTTTGGCCTTTTTTTTTTTGGATTTTTTTTGGCATTTTTTTGGAAAATAAAAATATTTTTTGATTTTTTTGATTTTTCGATTTTCTGGAAATTAAAACATTTTTAAATATTTTTGGAAAATAAAATATTTTTTGGATATTTTTGCTTTTTTTTTTTTTGGAAATTAAATGCCTTTTTAAATATATTTCGAAAAGAAAATATATTTTTTGTTTTTTTGGAAGATAAATTATTGATTTATTATTAAAATATTATTTTAAAATAAAAACCGACCCGGTCGGATCCATGGATTGTGTCCGACCCGGGCCAGCCGATCCGAATGAGGACGGGCCCTCAACGCAGCCCGACTTGGATTTTTTATCCCATTTTTTATAATTAAAACAACGCCATGGCCCGTCGTTTTGGGAGGGATCCGGCCCGGCCCGACGACCCGGCGAAACCCCACCGGATCCGGCCCGAATTCCAGCGATGACCCGGTTCATGCGAGGAACCCTACCCGACCCGGATCCGACCCCACGACCCGACTTGCAGCCACCCCCCCGGATTGCAAACCCTACCCGATTTTCCGGGTCCGGATCCGCTTCGTGACCCGGAAAATCGCAAACCCTAGGGTTTGCGAATCCGCGGCGCCGGAGAGGAGGTCGAAGTGATCCTGCGGCGACGATGGCCACGTCGGTGACGACAACGACGATGGGGACCACGATGACGGCGACGGCAACGGAATGGGATCGCGATGGACGGCGACGGGTGACGGCTTTTTACCTTTGCGACAGGGGGTGGTGCCCACGGCGAGCAATGACGAAGCGGGAGGGCTCGATCTGCGACGGTGAAGACCACGGCGAACAACAATGGCGACGGCGAGACCGGGCCCGGTCAAATCTGGCGGAACACTCTCTTTCTCCCTCGTGTTCGCTCGTCAAGCTCCCCGAAGTCTCTCGGGGACCCCTCCGAGCTCACCACACCACGGCTCGCCTGCGCTCAAGCTCCCCGAAGTCTCTCAGGGGACCCCAAGCCTCGGCTGGCCTCTCTCTCTCTCTCTCTCTCTCGTGATCTCTCGGATCTCTGTGTTCCGGTCTCTCCTCTTCGTCGGGGATGGAGGGCCTATTTATAGGCGCGGGAGCGGCCGGTCGGCGAGGCTTCGACCCGCCGGTTGGACCGCCGTCCCATCCGCCATCATCGCCTCCTCCGGTCACGTCCCGTCGACGCCCCCTGCTCCTCTGCTCCGCACGCAACCGTCGTCTGCTCAAGCTTCCCCGGCGTCGCGCCCGGCCGCGCGTGCTCCTCATTGATGCGAGGAAGAAGACGACGCGGAGGGGGCCGGGCTTGAGGCGACGATGGGCCGAAGGCCCACGTGGGGAGGGGGGCTGCCTTTCCGCTTTTGCTTTTCTTTTTCGTTTTTTTTTTTTATTATCCGAAAATTAAATAAAACAAAATAATAATAATAAAACAAAGCCTAATTTTAGGCGTCAACAATAGCCCTTAAAATGGCCAGTATTTTTCTCAAAGTTAGCATGTGCTTCGGGTAATGCTTTTGAGCCACAGAGTCTAAGATCATGATTTTTGAGTAGTAATTCATTAGTTTACTCGCGGTAAGAAGCACAGAAATTAATTCAGAATATGTGGCAAACTGACGTTACCGGTATTACTGTTGCAATACAATATTTGAAGCATGAAAGGTGGAGAAAGTTTTCTCAAACAATTCTGCATCAGTGAGTTTGATACCGCATAACTCAAGTCGAGAAACGATATCAAATAAAGCAGAATCATATTGTGCTTGAGGGAGGATAACGATTTTTGTATGATCATACCTATCCTTCAACCTTATCCACAAGATATGCGGGTCTCGAACGGATAAATATTGAGTCTGCAGGCTCTCATGTAAATGACGACGAATAAAAATCGGTGCATTTGCTTTATCCTTTTCATTTGAGGTTCCATCCTCTGTAATTGTATTAGCGAGACCTTACCCTTGTAGGTCATTTCCATGTCAAGGCGCTATGATATATAATTCTTTCCACTCACTTCCAGGATGTGGAATTTGGGCTTTTCAATATTTGCCATAATCCTTGCAAAAATTACTTACTCAGTCGATAGATCTTCGTGCTTGCAAAAGTTACTTACTCAATCGATAGATCCTCGTGCTGATAACGTGTTGTAAAATATCACGTTGCAAATATATAATAGAGAAGAGATTTGAGAAGAGAAAGCAAGTGAACACTAGAGATAGTAGCAAGATGAGAGAGCTTTATTTCTAGTATCTCACTGTCGTGTTTCTGTGTGATTGTGTATTGTACATCAAAACTAAACTCCTATTTATAGGAGAACAAGAATGTACTTATCATTAATATTAATGTATCGAATGATACATGTACAGGATAAGGGAGACGAACGTTCATTGTATAGGGAGATGTACTTAGAACATTTGATACAAATGTACCATAATAAATACATTGGATAAGATGAATATAATGAATATTCATTCATGTATTCTATCCATTCATGTATTTCATAACAAATTTTCTAATTTTTGGTATTTAAGTATCATTTCGTGTCAAGTTTTGGCACTCTAGATGTTCTGGTGTCAAAAATGTATTTTTATAGGGATATTTACTGGCTAGCACTGTCACTTTGTGAAATGTTTCCCTAGTCATCCAAGGACCTTTAATTATAACTAAACAAAACCCTAATTAGGAAGTTGCCAAAGAGGAGAGGAACTCATTAGACCGCTTGGTTGTATACTATAATCCATGAATTACCTACTTAGAGCAATGTTAGCACCTCCCCATTCGTCTTGTGCCTATGTCGGAAATATTTGCATCACGTACCTACGTCGATTGTTTTGCTTAGTTTCATTATCTTGATTACCCCATCCCATCAATTTAAGGCAGCTATTTTTTGGCTTTTGAATGAGCTTGAGACAAATCCAAGTTCTGTTTTGCGTTAACGAGTTATGCTTATTTTCCTAACATATGGTCTTGTTCATGAAGAGAAGCTAATTGAGTAAATGAAGTCGCCCAAAATATGAAGAACTATTGAGATCAATAATTGCAAATGTGCAACCACCGGCCGCAGTGGCTCCACTGGCTAAAACTCTACTGATCCTCAACGAAGAGGTGAAGGGTTCAAAACCTAGGGGAGACGCTAGGTGTATTAAGTGTGACTTAGGGGTGGTGGGTCATCCTGCTTAAGTGTCACCTAGGGGTTTACAGCGTGGCTGTCGGCTGCAAGCCGGTTCCTCCAACAAAAAAAAAAAAAAAATTGCAAATGTCAATTGCAAATATACACTATAATGCTGTCATGAAAATATTGGTAATACTGGAATTATCCAAGTTTTAAACATAAAATCGCTGAAGAGACGTTACGGATTTGTGAGGGCAAGGCCAAGGCCAATCATATTCATCCCTATCCCGCTTAGGTGCGGCAAGAAAGTTTGCCCTATTCCCACTAAAAAATCCATTGTTATAGGTTTTATCCGGTCCATTTGGGTCAGGAGTTGGGGTATCGATAAGAGTGGGTAAAATTGTCATTTCCATTGTATTATATTCCCTAGATAGTCCAGTATTAACAGGAGATAGGAAAGAAGGAACCAGCTTTTTCCCCACTTTCTCTACATTATAGATCGAAATTGGTACTTCACAACACTATATATGAACTTTCTGGTTTTGAAACTCTTTTTGGAGCAATTATGGACTTAAAGAGAGTACACCCATGAACTTACTCAGCTTTTCGACCGTTAAAAGAGGAAAATAATCAGATGTACTTGCCATATATGAAAACTAATAAAGAGATGTACTCCGCAATACACAATGTCACTTTACGAAACACACGTCCATATTCATCCAAAGACATTTAATTATAGCCAGGGCAAATGCTTATTAAGAAGTTGCCAACAAGGAGAGGAACTCATTGGACCCTTGGTTGTTTTCTCTAATCATCATCATCATCATCATTATCTACAAGTTACTTATTTAGTGGAATGTTAGTACATGCCCATACGTCATATGCCCATCTCAATGATATTTGTGTACGTACCTTACCATGATAACTTCGTTTAATTTGATAGTTTCGATCCCATCGACATAAGGTGGTTATCTTTGGCTTTTTGAATTAGCACATGATGGATCCAAGATTGGTTTTGCCTTGACAGATCTAGGTACATTCTTGTCTATCAAATATAAGCTAATTAAGTAAATGAAGCTGCTTAAAGTATAATAAAGCAGTTAGATCATCACTAGCAACTATACACTGATATCATCGTCTCAAAAAACCATCTTCTATATAGATTGATATATTTATGCGAATATTGGTGTTTGCTTTATCACATGATCTTTATCATTTCTTTATGGCTATTTGAGAATGTGGTCATCCAAGAGATAGAGCTATGTGATAGCCAGATATATTTCCAAATTAGTCTTATAACTTCAATCCTGTCTTTACTATACTTCATTTTTGGCCAATGTATGATTGTTTTGATAAGTATAATCTTAAGAAGCTAACTTTACACGTGTCAAAACCAATTGCTTCTTAATTTTGGGTAATCACACATTTATACTTCTTGAAATGGTATCTCAGAAAACTTTCTTTACGAGCACACTCACTTTCTCTCAGTCTCTATAAATTTTATGCTTCCCTTCACTCCCCACAAGAATCAAGATCGGGTTGAGAGACCATTGCCCATTTACAAGGTTGCTTCTTTTCGTTGACTACTGTAAGTCTCTCTCTCTCTCTCTCTCTCTCTCCTCCCTCCTCTGTAATAGAGAGATTTTCTGGCTCTTTTTTTTTTACCATGAGCTTGATCTTACAAAAAAAAAAAAAAAAAAAACAGGTCAATGACCTGAAAATGGCTTCTCAAAATGCAAATCTAGCTACTGGAGAAAGCTTACGCACTAAAACATGCGATAGCAACGCAAATTTTTTTTTTTTTTAATGATTTTCAATTTATTCACTGGATCTGTTTGTAATGGTTCTTCCTAAAGATTTGATAAATTCTGTCATTCAATGTTCACTCCATTTTTTCTCCCAAAATTTAGTTGAATTAATGATGCAGTGAGCTTTAACTCATTGGCTTGGGTTGAACACCGCCAGATTTGTGAAAAGTCACTAAGTCCATTGATTATCTGTGATTGACTTGATCCATGCGAATGAGATCAGAACACGCTCCATGCGTTTTCAAGTTCTTCTTCTTTTTGGGTCCTTCCAGCCATCGAAGCTTAGGTCAGTGCTCAAACCATGACGCATTTGATCTAGGGTTCGGATCATCGATCTTTTCTGCTAGCCTCATTAATGGCTGATGGTCTCTTTTGACCCGAGTTTAGCATAACCGATCTTTCGGGCGATCAGAACGAAACAAAAGTGTGCCTGCGTTACGAAGGCTTCTGTGCAAGACGTGTGAGCATCCTCGTGAGGTCTTAGTAATGATGATTATCGTCTTTTTGCTCTTTAATTTATACGCCATTCTATCGATTTCTGTGTCAGGAGCCAGTTCAGTTTGTTACTCATCAAGCGTTTTTTTTTTTTTTTGCAACTTCTTTCATGCATGGCCGGTTCTCTTCTCTCTCTCTCTCATACTACAAAACACTTTGTGAAGCTAGGGTCTCTCTCTTTTCCTAAGTTCATCATGTATTGTTACACATCAAAATTTTTTTTTTTTTTAAATTATTTATGCATGTACACAAATTTCCTAGCTTTGCTACGTAAATAAAGAAAAGAAAACAAGCAGCTTCCAATTTTCAGATACGCATCGGCCATGGATTCTGAGGGGGTTCAACGGGCAGCTGCAATGAACGGCTCTAATGATGAGAAGAACAAGCTGGACCTGGAACTGCGACTGGGATTTCCTGACACTGACGAGAATCCGCCCAAAAATCAGGGTCAAAATTTGGACACCCCTCTTCTGGCTGCTAATAATCATGTCGACCTGAGTCAACTTGCTCTTCACCCTCAGGTATGGTCACTTTAGTTTCTTGTTTTCAGGTATCTATTTCCCTTTAAGTCATTTTAGAATGTGCAAACAATACTTGAGTTTCCTTCGGATGTTTGAAGCTGCTGCTTGTTTGATCTTCTCGATAGTTAGCAATTGGATGATAATTGTGACTCTGTTAGGACGAATCTTGCAGGACTTTATCAGTATCACAATGTTTGTGTTACAATGAGAATAACATTTTATTATAAACCATAAATTCTTGGAAGAGTAGACCCTACAATAATTTATAGCTATGTGTTATTTGATTTTTTGTAGTCTAGAGTAAACTGTTATTCTTATAGTGGATTAAATACCACCGCTCAATCATTTCTCAACCTTGTACTGGGCTAGAGATGTTGAAAAGGGAAAATTTTATGTTATGTGTTTTGACCCCGGTGCCTTTTCAGCAGGTTATATGATAAAAAAAAAATAAAAGAAGCAATACATTATGATCATTCCTAGTCTACTCTAGCTCTAATGATTTGATCCTCCCGTTAGCAAAATAAAATGGTCTTTCAAACTAAGTCTAGAATATGGAATTTTCATCAGATAGTTCACTTACTAGACTCAGATAGTGATCAAACTTGTACATCTCTGTAGGTCATTTGCCCGCTTCATTTTTGATAAATGAATAGAGTTCAGTTCACGTTCCATTTTCGATCATTATGACTAATCATCGAATAAAGTGCTAAATTTTATTGAACTTATGTATTTACATGCTGAATTTCACCCGTTCGTATAAAGATCATATTTAGGGACTAGTACATATTAAAGGATGCAACGATTTTTACATTATTCCCTCTTTGTTAAAAATAATTCCAGCAGTTTTACATTAAGGACTTGACTAGCTTATGTAATGATTAAACTTCTCCATTTCCAACTTCTAGTTACAAAATAAGATAGACAATTGATAACTTAAATATCAAGTAAGTTTACTGTAGTGATATCATTCAACTATCTCTTACTATGTTCATATATTAATCGATAATTTATCTTCGATGATGTAACTAATTGCTTGAATAACTAGGGTCAAAAGGACGATCATGTGCCTCCTGGAGGAGTTCATATCAATGCCGGTGCATGGCCTCCCCAATTTGGAGTTCATGATTACTGTGCAAATCTTAGAAAGCACCGTGCTTCATCAGCAGGAATTGATCTTCCTCCTAATAACCCCCTTATTTTTCCTGGTTTGCCACTGACGATTGTAAACATCAATCAATCTGTTGACATGGCCCAAATAAATAATATGGAGTCAGGGATGAGCTATTCATTCGGTGGACCTCAGAAGTTACCAATTAGACACCATCAACAGAGTCACGATGATACCAACAGTCCTATCAAGAGGTGTGTCAACCCTCAGTGCAATGCTACTACTTCCCCCATGTGGCGTCGCGGCCCACTTGGCCCAAAGGTACGAAACCTACGGACTTTCCAACATTATTTAGCCTCTTTATGCAAATGGGATCGACTATTTGATATAGTTGAATTGTGTTGAGTTGGAGTAGGTAGGATAAAATATGAGGTATACGTAGCATTTTTTTCGTTTATTGAACTACACCGTGAATTGATTATAATTTACTTAGCTCGTTGCTTGCCGTTTATTTTTCAGACACTGTGCAACGCCTGTGGAATCAAGTATAGAAAGGACGAGGAGAAGAGGAGGACTCAAGTGATTATGCAGCAGCTGCACGAGCTTGCTGCCGCCCGTCATAAACCAGCTGCATGAAAGAGAAAGAGCTATCGTCCCATTGATTTCCATCATTCCAGTTTTTTTTTTTTTTCCAAATAATGTATCTCAAATCTGAGAAAGACTCTTGTCGACCGTCTCCTAAACTTCTCCGCTTGCGATTTCTTTGTAGTTCTTGACTACATAAGAAATTTTTGTCTGTTTTGATCTCATGGCTTATCGGTATGACCTTATAATGGCTTGCTGATTTAAAAATATTTTTGATACAACATTTTATTGCCTCATCTCTTCTTAGTAGGTTGAGAAGAAACATCAAAATGCAACCGTAGACTTTGATTGAGTCAAGAACTTCTTACAGAATCGAAGACACCAAATCACTATATTTTAGGGTTTCTCGCCAGAAACTGTCAATCTCTCTAAGATCCTAGCTAGACACTCATTTGGCTTATTGAAACAAATTGGGGTTTTTTAAGTAATGGGCACATAATAGAATCGGTTGATGGCGAAGTTTATGATCTATATTTCACATTGACATAGCCACAAGATTGCATTTTACAACAAGCTTTAATTATATAGTCCGGGTAACCAACTGTTTATACCACCCGCATTCTACATCATTAATATGAATAGTTAAGTCAAATTTTAACCATTACAACTCATGTCAATGCTGGTTAGAGATGTGTACCATTTAAATATCTAATGATTTTGGTATATATAGGACGTTCTAACTCTTCAAAATGAGTTGCAGTTTATTCAAGGATGATAGCAGAAATATTTTTTTTTTTGGTCAGAAATAATAACCTATAGAGCTTTGAGCCAACATTTACACAAGATCCGGCGCCACAAAACTTGCACTCAGCACGACAACAAGTTGAGGCGAGTGAAATGAGTACTGAAAAAGAAGCAATATTATATATTTTTTTGATAAATTTAACTATATAATATGAGTAATTGATTGTTTATACAACCCACATTCATCATCTTTAATTGGAATAATTAGCCGATTTATTCAGGGCTGCGCTATTTCCACCCTTTATATGACTAAATCCACCCAATTTTCACCAAAAAGGACAAAATCACCCTCAATCAATCGACTGTTATATAAAGTAGTAATCCTAAATTTATTTACTTTCCTTTTTTTTTTGTTTTTCTATTTCTATGTAGGATCTCATTGTCATATTTAGAATTTCATATTTTTTTTTGGTTTTGTTTATTGTGGAGACTATGTTTTCTTTTTAATGTTTAGAGTTTACTCCCATAGGAATTATTTTTGTTGAAAAGAAGAATTTTCAAAGAATCTAATTTTTTTCCTACATTGCCAAGCAAATTGATGGATCAACTATAATGTAGAATTTATAATGGAATGATAGGATGGAAAAAAAAACTTTTCGTCATTCTCTGATGTAAAACTTCAAGAGACAGAATTTAATTAAATCAAAAGATTGCTTATAATAAGATTTAAAAAAAAAAAACCATGGAAATCTCATCATTTTAGATTGACAAAAATCATTATATTCCATAAAATTTTTACAAAAAAATAGCAAAAAGCTTCATTATGCATTACTTTTAACGTCGAATTTTTTAGTATATCCATCAATACTCCTATAATATTGTACATGCTCCATGTCAAAATTTTTTGGCAATATTAATGGAAAAAGGAAAATTCTTTGATGTTGCAAATTAAGAGAGTTGATATATATTTCTTGGAAATTTCTCTTTTGACAAAAATTATTCCTATGGAGGTAAAATCTAAAAATAAAAAAGAAAACATAATGCCTTTTTTTGGTATGAGAAACATAGTGCCTTTAACATACATGGGATACCTACAATATGCAAAAGTAAAACATTTGAAATACTTAATTATAGCAACTAAATCTTAAATAAAAATAAAAATAAACCAATATAAGAAGGAATGGGGCCACCACCATAAGTTGCAATAAAATGATCGAGGGCAATTTTATCTTTTTAGTGAAAATGGGTGAATTTAGTCGTGTAGAGGGTAGAAATAGCACCGCCCCTTTATTAAATTACCACTACTCATGTCAAAGATGGTTATGGATGTGCACTGTATAAGATTTTTTCTTTTTTGGGGTACATACTTGATGTTCTAGTTCTTCAAAATGAGTTGCGGTTTATTGAAGTAGGAAACCGCAAGCAAGGTCATAGCATAAATAATATCTCTGGAAGTCTTGTAAAATGAGAACTAAACAAAAAGCAATTAAAATGTTATATACACATGTTTTGTGAACAGCCACTTAATTAAAATATTAATACCGATGTCAATGATGGTTATGGATGTTTACCATATAAATATCCTTTTTTTTTTTTCTTTTTTGTACATACGACAATGCCAGCTCTTTAAAATGATTTGGAGTTTAGTGAAACATGAAACCGTGAGCTAGGTGAGAAGTACGAAATAGCGGAAATGTCAATCTCTATAAGCCTCGCAAAATGAAAACCCAAAAAGAATCGATTAAAAGGTTATACACACACGAAATGTGAACAATCATTTATTGAGCTTCACCCCTCTTTCTGATTACATCACGTCTGATCTCTCCTTATAGTTAACAAATCGGTTAAGCTTTCAGTTCCGCACAATACGACCTATTCATCATTTTCATATATTCACTGTATTCATCCACTTAGCCTCTTTCATAATTGATGAAATAAGTGGCTTTTGCAATAACTCCCGTCACCATCTGAATTCTCACGCAGTGGATCGTGGGAGGCACACGGCTAACTAAAGAGTTACCAATACCATCAGGTTGATGTGAAATTAGCCCAAAAAAGAGATAGAGAGAGATAGAGAGAGAGAGAGAGAGAGAGAGAGAGAGAGAGAGTGAGAAAATTCAAAAGACAAAAAGACTTTCTGAGAAGGCTGAGGAAGTGCTCCCCTTTAATCTCTCCATGCGCAAGTATACTTTAAATCGTAGCCACATTTCTTCTTTAAATTCCACGAACAATTCCTGTCAACGGGAGTATTATCATGCTTCAAAATCGAGTGAAATCGCCATCCAAGTTGTATAGTGGGGGATGGTGGAAAACTGGGTTTTCGATTTGAGGCCGTGAAACCAACACGTGAAAGCAAGTATGTGGTATATATTTGGTCTACGTTACATTGGACACGCGACTGGATGATGGTAGGCACACGTTGTTGCGTATCCAGAATTTTTCATTGTGCATTTCGTCAGATTCAATTTGACCGTCTGCGCGTACTTCTCGCGACGTGAGGTATTAGTAACCCTCTTATCTTAAATTAGCTTATCAAATGTAGCATACTTGGATTTTATCCATACAGAGAAATACCATCTTTTTGCAGTAGGCGAATGTTGTAGTTATTAGCGTTTGGATGACTCTTTTCTTCTTCTTGTTATGTTTATGGGATTTTTGCTTCTCAATGACAGCCAAAACTCGGATGCATTGGTGACTCAGCAAGCCAAAAAAAGGGTTTTGGACGGGGTTGGAACTTATGAAGTATCGATACTCTTCAAGAGCTTTCGTGTCGTGTCGGACACTTCGACACATATTCGATACTCTCTGACACTCTCTAACACTCTTCAACACTCGGTCAACATGTGTCGGAAAATCGGACACATGGTCAACTTTCTCAACACTCTCCGATATTGAGTCGAATTATGCTATACAAGTTTCTGACACGTAATTCGATATTGAGATCAATTTTTTAAAATATATATATATATATATATATATATATATATGTGAAAAAATAAAACACAATAATAAAAATAATAAATGGAGAAAGAAGAAAAACCGTGTATTCTCTTCTCTTCTAACTCCCACTTCCCGTGATATATAATTCACCTCTTAAAGTTTTTTTCTCCTCTTTCAATATATTTAACATGTGAGTCCAAAATATGAATCTCTTGTTTTTTCTCCAAGTTTTGTAAATTATTGAAATAGAGTTGAATTTGTCAAATTAAAACAATGAATGATATTAATAAATGGCGGATTAATATTTTTAAAGTATATTTATTCTAGGCTTTTTTAATTAATTAATTATTTATGAATTTGATTCAAATTAATTTGATTGAAATAATCATAAAAATGATAATTTATTATGCATATATAAAAATATATATTTAATATACAACACGTATTTAATGTGAATTAAGTCTTTATTTTTTGAAAAATGATGTGTCGGCATATCGTGTCGTGTTGTATCATATCGCGTGTTGCGTATGAGTGTTGATGCTACTTAGATTGTAACCTACCTCTCTTGTTGCAACTGCAGGAACGTTCGGCCGACAAAGTATCAACCTCAATACAGCTCCACTAGTACGACAAAAATAAAAATAAAAATAAAAATGCATCTCCACTAGGTGTGAGAGGGGAAGCCCAATATCAAAACGCACTTAAAGCCCAAGCCCATTCTTAGCATACTAATCAAGGTTTTCTGACACCAAATAACATTAAAGAATCGAACCCGTAACTTTCGGCTTGCAAACGTAGTCTTGCACCACTCAACTAACCACCAAGTTGGTTTGAATTGCCTATATTTGAAAAGGGGAGAAAGCAAATCTGTGCTGTGTATCTTATCCAGCCTGTCTTAATTAACCAAGTCAACCCAATAACCTCGGAGACTCGTTAGACACTTGAAATTTGATATAATAATCCCTTCAACTTGCTAATATAGCTACTTGAGAAATGATGCATCAAAACCGTGCATCGGCTGTCATTGAGAACGAGCACAGTAATACAGAAGCTAAAGCTCTTGAACAGAAACCACCTGTAATGATGTTTATCCATTTCACATACTATTAGTAGTCTATACAAAGCCTTTCTCAGATTAGCTAGAGAAATTACATATAGAGGTTCACCTTTCCATTCCTTCAAGACCCCAACCAAGAAATGGTCTATAGCAGTCAGTCGAGTCCTGTTACACTCGATCAACCACTTGCTCTTCTGGTCCGATCTTTACAGCGGTCTTATTATCGGCCTCGAGATTAATGCACTTGTACCACTTCGCACAAAACAGATAGATCATGAAATCAAAAGCTGTAAGGACCGCTAGAAGGAAATAGAACCGGTCTATATGGCCCTTGTTTAAGTCCTGCGGGATCCATCCTTGTTCATTACCTCTAGTGGTAATTGCTGTGACCATGACAACGAGCAAGCTGCTGACGAAATTCCCTAGTGAGATTGAAGCCATGCAAAGTGAACTCCCAAAGCTTTTTATGCCATCCGGGGCTTGTCCATTGAAGAACTCCAACTGACCCACATACATAAAAACCTCGGACACGCCAACCAGAACGTACTGTGGCGTCTGCCAAAATATGCTGAGAGAGCTGCTCTTCTTTCCTGGTTCGACGTATTTAAGCCTCTGGATCTCAGTGGCACCAGCGGCGACCATGGCTAACATCCCGAATATCAGCCCGACACCCATCCTCTGGAGCTCGGTTAGGCCTTGGGGGTTACTGCTTAGCCTTCCGGCTAATGGCACCATGATTCGGCGATAGATTCCAGTGCAGATAAGGACGCTGCAAATGTCAAAGGCGGACATGCTGGCTGCAGGAACATGAAATTTCCCGAAATTGGAGCGCATGACATCTCCTTGCTCAACAAAGAGGGAAGCCATTTGCGTGAACACGACAGAGTACATTATAGTGCATAACCAAACAGGCAGCATCTTCAGAACACATTTGGCTTCTTCAACCTGAGTTACAGTACAGAGTCTCCACGGATTCCTCGAATGGCACAAGTCGTCCTCTGTTATCGTCGCTGCCTTATCCAGGAACCTGTACAGTCGAGAACAATCATGAAAGCGACAAACTGAATGGAAAAGAACTATAACATAACATGCTTTAAAAGTATAGTAAAGAAAGAATAGATCCAACAATTTTTTTGTCGCGTTCGAATAGAATGACAGCGCCGGAACGTTTTATCCCGGATAGCGGGAAGCATTTGCACCACATCGACTGCACTTTATGTCATTTAGTAAAGTTGAATAACTTACGCAAATTCACAGCTGTGACGAATCTTTCGACTGCCTTTAATTGCAGATTCTGATCCTTCTAACTCATAAAGGTCCCCCTCTTTGGTTGGAAGAACATTCATTTTTCTAGTTGCAGCAAGAAAGACCTGAGCGATGCGTGGTAAAGGATTTCCACATGGTTTGACATGCCGATATCCACGAGTGCCGATCAAAAAAAGTACTAGAGCTATAACAGCAGAGGCGGTAGAGACGAAGAATCCAAGTGTCCATTGGCCAGAATCCTCGTAGCAGACTAAAATGGTATTGGATAGCAGAGATCCTGCATTTAAGGCAAAGTAAAAATAGGAGAAAAAGGCCAGTTTGGATTTGATCTCTTTTGGGTTTTTCTCGTCGAATTGGTCGGCTCCAAAGGTGGCAATAGTGGGTTGGTAGCCGCCATATCCAAAGGCTATCAGGTATATCGACAAGTAGAATAAGGCCACACCAGCTGAAGAAGGGGCCATGCACATCATATCTTCATTGCCACAACCCTCAGGTTTGATCAAGTAGACACTAGATGTCATGGACAAAAGCGTCAATCCCTAATATTTGTAGCAATTAATCAAATAGTTATGATCATGCTAACATGTAACCTCAAGAAATCCAAAAAATTCACAGATCATAGTTCATGATTACCAGCACAAATATTAGCTGAAAGACTGTGCACGTTAAGTAGCGGCCCCAGTAGGAATCACTGAGGAAGGCGCCGATCAGCGAGCACAAGTAGACAGTTCCGGTCCACTTACTCACACTATTGGCAGCGGTGGCATTGTTGTGACCAAGAACTCTGGTTAAAAATAAAACCAAGTTCACACCAACACCAAAGAAAGCTAGAGTTGCTAGGCCCTGATTCACTGCACCATATTGATGAAGAAGAGGAGGTAAAAAAATCATGAACAATCCCACAATCTGTATTCAACAATTTATTTGAAGTAAACAGAAAAAAATGTTATCCAGTGATCATCTTAGTGGTTGATTCCTCATCGACAGACAGCCGGACAGAATTACCTCCGGGACAGAGAAGTATGGATAAAGCAAAATGTTTGTTGGACTTGAGTTCTGCAAATGCAGAACATCACTTGACTACTCATTACCTAGCAGAAAGCTTGCCCATTTCCATCCTCCTGTACTCTTAGGAGCTTTAGCTTGTTCAGTGCTTGCATTTTCATCTCTTCCCTGATCATCAGAAAGTAAAGTGGTGACTTAGGATAAAATCTTCTGTGGAATTACTACGATTACTATTCAATAGCCTGATCAAGCCAAGTTACTTTAATTGGTGTAATCCGACATTATCATCATCAGCACATACTTCCTTTGCTCGTCTTTCCTTATAAAGAAAGAGAAATGATTCTTGTGGACATAATTACAAATCTTACGCCATTAAGTTAACCACCTAGTTAACTTCTAGGGTCAAACTTGAATTTGAAAGTGAGGCAGAGATTATCCATTTCGTGCTTCCTCATTTTGAACTGCGTTCCTCATAATCTAGTAGTGTAGGTCGGTAACAACACAACATCATCACCATTAGGCAAATTCAAGAAGAGGGTGGTCAAAGATGGGCAAACGCACTTCAAGAAACCCAAGAAATTTCTATCTTTTTTCAGCTATGGAGCCGAATCACCATCAATCTTGCACCTTAGCATTCTAACTCACCCGCATTCCTTAGTCACAAAACACTACGACTATTTTTATTTGTTTTAAATTTTTGCCTGACCTTCACAGCCCCGTTGCGGAAGTCGAGCAAGTCCATGGCGGCAGCAGCGACAGAAGAAGCTCTTCCTCCTGCAAGAAAGAAAGAGCAAAACAAAGACAACAGAGTCGCAATAAATTACTCAAATGCTCACGAAGTCAAGCACGTAAAGAAATGTGTAGTGGGCCGACGTGACGAAGAGGACAAAGCAAAAAAGAAGAAGGGAAAAGGGAAGAGTTTCATGCATGATTTCCACCTCCTGGAGTGGTGGGGGAAAGCCCCAAAACAGGCATCGCGCTACGTGGCCATCGATTCATAGTTCCCGAGGACAAGTGCTTCTTTGAATACGTCAGCCATGAAACTAATCCAGAAGAAAAAAGGGGAAACGCACCGACATGACTGACAGGGTTTCGGTTCTAGCCTCGCAATATCCGAACGGTGACGGTGTTCTTGAATTTCGGAGCGCTGCGTACCTACCGTCTCCATGTTTCTTTCAGCTGACGCGAAGTCCTAACCGGCTCTTGGATCACGTGACTCATCCGTTACTTGTCTTGAACGGGTTATGTGCGGCCCCGTCTCGGCTCGCGATTCTCTTACATCTTAGATTCCTAATTTCTTTACATCGCATCTTCTTCTTTTCGCGATGAAGGAATGAGTATTCGAACACTCGTCATCATCTTCTCAATAGGAAATTCCACCGAACGCGACTGCGAAAGCGTTTCCAGTGCATGCGAGAGCGTCGATGTACAAGTATTACCGGCTTGAACTGTTTTAGACTAGCACTTTTGCCTCATTTGGTTTGCACTGTAAGTCTACTCTTTGAAATTTCTAAACTTGAATAGTAGCGTGGGGACAGAGATGAGACAACTCCAGCTATGGCGTGACGGAGCTGGAGATGAAACCCCAACACATCTGCCCTACCTGGCCCCGTCGCGTTGCCATCTCTACGTGGGCCTTTGAATTATCTCTTCTTGATTTGATCAATGATCGTGCATGTTTGGGAGGACATTTAGTAGCCAGACATATATATAGACTTACCCATCTATGCGGAAATTCCATTTTCATATACTCATCCAATGAAGGTGAGTTAAGTGAGGAGGAATCCTTGTCATTCTATCGAATTGATTAGAAGCAATCACAAACGTTTAGATAGCAAATATACTATACTCCAAGGAGGACATAACATACGTGGAATTCGACAAAACAAGATGCTCGAAGAAATTTGAACTCCTGGCGATTGCTATAAATATGAAATCTTGCACCATGGATTGTCAACTTTTGGCATAAAACATAGACGCTGACCATTTGATCAGCTTCATTCTTCCGAGTTATATCCCCAGAATATTGTAAACATTCTTGATGTCTTATCTATATTCCTGATGTTATATTCCAAAACATTTTGCGGTTTTCAATTATTTGTGACTAAAACCACTCTTGTAAAGAGCCCATTTCGGTTTCATTCAAGAGTTCTTTACGTGCTTCCCTGTGCATCTTTGAGACCCTAGAAAATGGACAAGTTCTTTTTCCTTTTCAAGAAAAATGCATAATATTGGTCGCTAAGCAACAATGATAAGCCCTAGACCACCCAGATGATTTCCTGATCTGGGACTTGCTTAATAAAGCAGTAGATGTCATAGACACTCTTACGCGGTTCCAGGGATTAGTTGGGGGTTGATGGATGTCTTAAGAAGGAAAGAAGTAACTTCTCTGACCCTAGAATACGGGGATGTCGCGAACATCGCCAGCTTCATCGGCGCGGAACCAGAGCCAGTGTTCTAAATTGACCATTTTTCACTTTCAAAAGAGCTTGAGAATGGTTTTCCGGAGTTCCAAAACTCATGCATATGTCCATGAAATGTGGTAAGATAGCTTATAAAGAAGAATCAATTGCCACGCAACAATGGAGAGGAATGAGTGTACTCACAGACTTGGCCTTGCCGAGGTGAAGTCGCGATGGAGATCAAGACGAGAAGCCACAACTGAGATGGCAAGCGAGGCTTGTATATATAGCCAAACCGGCGTTTTTGCAGTGCGTGGGAGCGTCGCTTTCCAATGCCAACTTGTGCATGCATAGTGCAATGGACCGAGACGTTCCTATGTCGATGACATTGGGTGCGGGATGGTTTTAGTGGGATAGGAGGAGAGGTTGTGTTAGGGTTTTTCTGCGCCACAAATTTCTTCACCATAGGCTTCCTTCATCATGTTTTAGGTCTTTTTCAGTGGCATAGTGCGATGGCCTCGGACCTTAGGAAAACGATAAAAAAATGTGCCATCTGTTTCAGGTTCTTTGGCTGCCAGTTGAGGACCGATCCACTGTCACTCCAACATGCGTAGGTTAATACACGTTCACAAGTTAAATTCCAAGAAAGTTTCGTCACAAAGCACAAGGAGCAGGAACCGCGGATGGCGCATTTCTAGAACACTTATAAGCGTCACTCGCTCTCGAAGCGTTACATAGATATGGAGCATTCAATCAAGTGAGGATCAACACTTGCTCGACTGGAAGGTTTGTTGTAGGTGCAGAAGTAAAAAGATTTGAGGGAATTAGTAGACTGATCGAGATGTCGTTACCTAGATTAAGTCCACACATTGTTTCTTAAAAGATATAATATATCAAATACAAACTAAGTTGGGCATTTTGATTGGCCAATGGAGCCCTCGTCGGCCATTGGGCGAGAGTAGCAAGCCCTCGCCAACCATTGGGCAGGGGCCTATAGGCCCTCCTCGCTTGGGACTGGCAAGGACTTGTAGGCTCTCTCCTAGTGACTGGCGGGGGTCGTCGGACCTTGGTTGGTGACTGGCAACTCCTGGCATTCTTTAAAAATTTAAAAAAAAAGAAAAAAAAAAAAAAAAATGAAAGTAAAGAAGGAAAAATAAAGGAAAAAAATAAATAATTTGAAAAAAGATATTAAGATATTATTTAGAATTTTTCACATCAACGCTGATTGTGTCATGTAGGACGTTTAGCGTTCATATTCGTGATTTTTGACTATAATTAGTCCGTTGGACTTAATTAACAAAATGTGAAAATATTTAGGACTTAATTGACATAAATTAAAATAATTAGGATTGAATTGGGAAAAGTATAATAGGTTATTTAGGACTTTTTGGATAATTTTGCTCAATTTTAAACAAATCTAAGATCTAGAACATTGGTACCGTTGACAAGTGTCCTTTTAACGAGCGAGTGCACGGCAATAAAAAACAATTTATCTTTTTCATCTGCCCAAAACACGTCTTCAGTGCCCTATCTACATGGTTAAGATAGTCGATAAATCCAGGCAAGACTTGGAAAACATTACCAGATGCCGGTGTTTCTCAAAACTCAAAGTACGCTCCAGACGTTGCCCAGAATTAGGAGACGATCGGTTGGCATATCTTCTGTACTCTTAACAAGAAAAGCCTAACGAAGCACCCGTACATTGGTTGAACTGCCTTCAGTTTGCAATATCATCACTTCTCGAAGGAGCCATGAATATCTTGGTTTTCCCATCGCAACCGAAAGTTGAAATGTTTGAAACCACCTGAATCAAAGAAATGAAATATCCAACTCGATTAGAAAAGTCCTATATAACCGATGTGAAAGAGACCACTGTTTTAGTGGTTATTTAACTTCTGGAACTTCGAGGAGTCGTAGGAACAATTGCTATATTAAGGAAAGAGGCCTATTACGTACGATTTCGAACGCCAGTTTCCGCCCTTCCGTTCAGCAAGTTGGTTCCAACCGACTCGTTAGGATTTAGTTTGAGATTTAAATTTGACGATCCTCGCTCTCGAAATAAAACCTAACCCTCGTCGTAGCATCAGATAATCATGATGATTTCCTGATTGATTACGCAGGGCGGCCTGTTCCCACGTAAGGTTTTTTGTCCTTTGGCTTTAATGGCGTTTTTAGCTGACGGTACTCTCTCTCCCGGTTCCAAATCTCCTGTGGGAAGTGACGAGTCCTAGTTACAAGTTGTATGAGTTCTCTTACTGAAGAAAGTGACGTCCATCTTACAGGGAATTCCATCTAGTTTTTACTCGCTGATTTGGTCCATTCTTGAAATGCATTTGTTGTAAACACGTCAGACATTTCGCGGAGGTTAGGATGACGGCGATGACAGCAGCCACCCTCGTCTTGCGTGATGATTGCGAAGCGTCCGACGTGCGGAAGAGGCCAAGGTCCTCTGAGAGGAGCGGTGGCGACGATGACGCCGCCGCTCCATCCGCAAAGCTCGTAGGGGTGGTGCCGCTGCCAAATGGGAATTGGGGCGCGCAGATATATGCCGACCAACAGAGGATATGGCTCGGTACATTCCAGACCGAGAGGGAAGCAGCCATGGCTTATGACAGTGCTTCGATCAAGCTCAGAAGAGGGGACTCGCAGAGGAATCTCCCGTGGATCGACCTTTCGAAGCATGAACAGAAGTTCCGAGATAGTTTCGCCACGGAAGTAGTGCTGGACATGATTAGGGCCGGGACGTACCGGTCGAGATTGATGGAATTTCTCCGGAACCAGTCGGGAGATGAGGAAACGGCGGAAGTAGGCATCAATCCGAAGTTAAGATCGACGCCTATGGGTGGACAATACTTGTGTACGCTACTTTTTCAGAAGGAGCTAACCCCGAGCGACGTAGGGAAGCTCAATAGGCTCGTCATCCCCAAGAAGTACGCCATCAAATATTTCCCTTGCATCAACAGAAACGCCGAGGGAAATGCACTGCTTCATGGAGGTACCAACGATGTTCAACTAGTTTTCTACGACAAGCTCATGAAGTCGTGGAAATTCCGGTATTGCTATTGGAAGAGTAGCCAAAGTTTTGTATTTACGAGGGGATGGAACTGGTTCGTGAAGGAAAAAGAGCTGGAGGCGAAGGATATCGTCGTGTTTTATTCGTATGACTGCAATGAAACGCATGAAAACGGCGATACTTTTGGTCTAATTGATGTACAGTATCATGGTCGTCATGGTCGTCACAATAACACGGGGATCCACGATCTGAATGAAGTTGGTCTGGAGGTAGAATTGCCATCGAACTTGGGAATAAGTTGCGGATTCACGAAAGCGAAGCATGAGGAAGAACTCGAGAAGGAGACAGCAAAGAAGTTGAAGGGTAGTAGTTTTAAGTTATTCGGTGTACAAATGAACTGATTCACGGCGTGGAAAACCAACAATAACCAAGCAAATTGTACTTAAGGACTGACATCCAAAAGTCTTATTTGGAGGATTCAATAGTCGACAACTCTCTATCTATGTTTCGATGTGTATAAGAATGATAACAATTTGATATCGGAAAGTTCAACAGATCGCTCTTCTCCTATTCACAAACTGAATTCCCGAATCTTTATCTGCCATTTGCTGTATTCACTAATCTTCTGGATATGCAGTCAAATTATGAGCGATCATACAAGAGTAGAGCTGTTGGAAGATATGATTTTGTAATCTCTTTTGATAGGAATTGTAATCTCTTTTGATAGGAATTCTAATATTCTTTAGGATAGAAAAAGATAGACAAATATAGAATTTCCTTTATTATTTCTCTTCATTGTAATTAAATACAGAATTACATGTACAGAGTTACTATCAATGAAATCGAAAGACAATTGCTCCTTTCACATCTTCATCTTTCGAGCATCTTCATCTTCACTTTCTGACATGGTATCAGAGCCATTCCGGTTTTGAACTATTTTGCTTCCGCTTCTGATTGCCTCATACATCAGCCTCGATTTTAGAACAATATTGCCAAGGGAATCAAAATCCTTGATTGCCTGAAGGAACTGTGTCTGCACAAGAGGAACAGAGGAATCAATTTTCTTTTCCAAACATGTCAACACCACCAGACCTTACCTCACCTCCTGTTGATGAATCTGCATCAAATACTTCAACACAAGACCCAGCCGCTATAGTCCCTGTATCAGAACAGCAACAACAAATACAGAACCAACCTTCGCACGTGCCATGGCAACATTAGGCTCAGGCATTTTCAGGGCAACCATTCGCAGGTCACCCTTATCAATGGATGCCATATCCATGGTATCCTGGGCCTATCCCCAACGCATCATTGCCTGGCTACCACAGCAGCGCGCGGGCTGAAGCAGGTCCACCAACCAGTGACGGGGCAAACCCTAGCATCAGCTCGGGGCAGACGGGCGGAGCAACTGTACCAGATCAGGGATTCCAAAATGCGGATTACGGATTCGGCCTCGGGGGTTCGGTTCAAGGAACAAATTCCTTCCCGACTCCTGCACCGGGATTCTTCCCATATCAGTTTCTTAATACCAGTGGCCGACCGGAACCCGGCGATCCATTGTATACAACAAACGGCGACGGCCCAGAACTGAAGATCATAAATCAGCAACTAACAGGAGCAGATAATTATTCAAGTTGGTCACGCGAATTCCGGCGGGCACTCATAACAAAATACAAGGAAGTTTTCATCGACGGATCGTTCCCGATTCCGTCCGACGAGAGAATGGCACGAATGGAGGAGATGCAGCCAAGCGGTAAGAACCTGGATTGGGCGCATCGCACCAGAGGTCGCGGCCGGGCTTCCCCCGACGGAGGACCCGAAGAGAATGTGGGAAAGCATAAGGGAGATGTATGGAAAGCTCGATCAAGTTAAATTTTTTTACCTAACGCAGCAAATTTTAGATCTGAAACAGGGAAACATGAGCATCGCAACAACATACAACAAACTTTCGAGTCTGTGGAATGAGTTAGAGGCAGCCGAGGAGAAATTTGACTGGCCCGATCATATCCAACAACAATACAAGCAGATGCGAGAAAGGGAAAAAGCAACGAGATTCCTTCTCATTCTCAACGAAGCATACCAGCCATTTCGATCCCACATCCTTACCATGGAGCCTCTACCAAGTCTCGGCCGGATCTATCAACTCGCCATACAGGAGGAGAGCCAACAAAGATCGGGGGAGCAAGGCAAAGGAGGAGACAAAATTGCTCTGGCTGCGAAGAGCCATTTCCGCTCATCACAGAGAGGCTCGGGAAGGAGAGAGGCGGATCTAGGGTTCTTCGAATCCGAAAACCCTAGATCGGTTTTTAAGAGAAGCACGGACGGAGGAGATCAATTCCTCTATCAATCGGACGGATCTCGATCGTTCCAGGGGGCGACAGGATCGGACGGCTCACGTTCAATCATCTCTGCTCCATCCGACGGCTCACGTTCTGTTTTCATGAGCCCATCCGACGGCTCCCGAAGCAACTATTTACTCGGATCGGACGGCTCACGTTCGACTAGCACCAATGGGCTAGATGGCCCGCGCGGGTTGTTCCTTGGAGGATCCGATGGCCCATATGGGTCTATTTCGGCCCAAGCCTTTCAAACCAACAATAGGCCCAATTCAAATGCAAAAAATGGGCCAAAAGGAAGAGGTAAGATGTACTGTGATTATTGTAAACGCCCACACCATACAATTGAGAATTGTTGGAAATTGCATGGAAAGCCAGGAGAAAGAGAAAAGGGGAAATTTTCCTCCGTTTTTCAGGTATCAGGTCAACAAATGGGAAAATCAATTACCCATGAAAAATATAACGAGCTGATGGAAACTCTGAAGAAATTAGATCATTCGGATAAAGGGGGCAGCTTCACAGGTACATCCTATTGTTTGATGAACTCAGTTTCAAAGGATGCATGGATTATTGATTCAGGTGCTAGTGATCACATAGTCTGTGACAAGAATTTACTTTCAGATATTATTAAATTATCTTTTCCTGTATCAGTACAACTTCCAAATGGAAATACTACCAAAGTTACAATGACTGGGACTGTAAAGCTTAGTTCTCTTATTACCATTAAAAACATGCTTTACGTGCAGATTCCCATTTCAATCTCGATCTCGTTGCCGAGTCGTGAAGAAAATTCATGTCACATTCTTTTCCATTCTGATAAATGTTTCTTTTAGGCCCGTTCGACTGGGACACTGATGGGCTTGGGTAGAGTCAGCCATGGATTATATTTTTGGTTGAATTTTCCATACCTCTTAAAGCTATCTCCTGTTGAATTCAATAAATCTCTATGTAATGCTACTGCCAATGGAATTAATTTCCTTAATCATAGACGTTTTGGGCATAGTGCGTTATTTCCTTATCCTAAATGTCCCATTTGTCCCATGGCTAAGCAAACACGTGCTCCTTTCCAGAATAGCACTTCTCGAACAGAAGAAATTTTTTCTCTTATTCATGCTGATGTTTGGGGACCTTATCATACTTTAAATCATGATGGTTCCAGATTCTTTCTCACAATTGTGGATGACTACTCTCGTGCTACATGGATTTTCCTCATGCAATCCAAGAACCAAGTCTTTTCTCATTTAAAGACATTTCTTTCCTTATCCAAAACTCAATTTCAAAAACCAATCGTAGGATACGTGCGATAATGGAAAAGAATTTTTTAATGCTGAATGTGCTTCCTTGTTCAATATAAATGGGATATTGCATGAGAGCTCTTGTGTTTACACACCTCAACAGAATGGAGTTGTTGAAAGAAAACATCGCCATCTTTTAGAAGTGGCGCGTGCGCTTAAATTTCAAGCCTCTATTCCTGAAAAGTTTTGGGGAGATTGTGTGATTACTGCAGCGTATCTTATCAATCGCATGCCATCACGCATTTTAAAGGGAAAGGCGCCTTTTGAGTTATTATATGGAAGAAAGCCGAATTTATCTCATCTCAGAGTCTTTGGGTGTCTATGCTATGTAACCACAGTGGGCCATAGAGATAAGATGGCGCCACGAGCTACTCAATGCATCTTTATGGGCTATCCAACTTTGCAAAAGGGATATAGGCTTTATGCACCTTCTACAGGAAATTTCTTTATCAGCAGGGATGTTGTATTTCATGAAGATGTTTTCCCTTTTCATTAACATCTTTACCTGAAGAAGAGCAGCCAAATCGTCAATTCTTGTTGGAAGAACATTCATCACCTGAAGGAATATTTATTGTTCTTACTCCTCCAAGAGAAATTGATGTCTTGCCCACAATACCTCTTGCGAATCCTGCTATAGACTCCAGTGAGCAGCCATATATAGAAGAGTCGTCACGTGAAGAACGAGCACAGTTGGCAGATACCTCGGAAACAATAACTTCTGAAGAATTATCCACACCTCAGGTGTCACAAGGCGTTCACATCGAATCAGTAGACTGCCAACTTGGACGAAAGATTATATATGTGGCTCTTCAAGATCATCAGGTACTCGATATCCCATCTCTTCTTATGTCTCCTTTGATAGATTGTCACCAGAACATCTATGTTGCATAAGCCATATTTATGAAGATCAAGAACCTTCTAGCTATAATGAAGCCAAAGATGATCCTCGTTGGCAAAAGGCCATGGAATCTGAATTGCATGCATTAATAGAAAATCACACTTGGGATGTTGTGTCAATGCCTGATCATCGCAAACCTATTGGATGTAAATGGGTATATAAGATAAAATACAGAGCAGATGGTTCTGTGGAAAGATACAAAGCACGGTTAGTGGCAAAAGGTTTTACTCAACGAGAAGGTTTCGACTATCATGAAACTTTTTCTCCAGTAGCAAAGGATGTAACGGTTCGTACTTTTCTGTCCATTGCTGCTTTTCGTGACTGGCCATTACATCAAATGGATGTTCATAATGCCTTCTTACATGGTGATCTGGATGAAGAAATATATATGGAGATTCCACTAGGATTACAGAGACAGGGGGAGTCAAAGGTATGTCGTCTCCGTAAATCTCTTTATGGTTTGAAACAAGCCTCTCGACAATGGTATGCTAAATTCACCAGTGCACTCTTGGCTGCTGGGTTCAAGCAATCCAAATATGACTATGCCTTATTCACCTGGACAAAAGGTATGTCATCCATCTACTTGATGATCTATGTTGATGATATCCTCATCATGGGGAATGATGATTCTGCTGTTAAAAGACTCAAAAAGTATCTGCATTCGACTTTTCATATCAAAGACTTAGGACCGCCTAAGTATTTTCTTGGAATTGAAATAGCTCCCTCAGATCAGGGGATCTCATTAAGTCAGCGGAAATTTGTGATGGAAATAATATCAGAAGCAGGGTTATCAGGATGTAGACCATCATTTATTCCTATTGAGCAAAATGTTAAACTGACTTCAATTAGTTATGACACTGGCATATCCTCTCCTTCTGATGATCCTATGTTGCAAGATCCCTCAGGATATCAGAGACTAGTAGGAAAACTGATATATCTTACAATGACTCGGCCATATATTTGTTATGCAGTACAGACTCTTAGTCAATTTATGCACAGTCCGAAGCAGTCTCACATGAAGGCAGCCTTAAAGGTTGTGAGATATTTGAAGACCTGTCCAGGTTTGGGAATACTTCTTTCCCGAAAATGCAACATGGAGATGACAGCCTATTGCGATGCAGATTATGCCACATGCCCTATGAGTAGGAGGTCCATTACTGGTTTCTGCATTAAATTTGGGGAATCACTGCTCTCATGGAAGACAAAGAAACAGTCCACTGTATCTTTATCATCGGCTGAAGCTGAATACCGATCTATGTCCAAGACTGTATGTGAGATAGTCTGGTTAAGGGGTTTACTTCTGGATTTCGGAACTCCTATTAAAGGGCCAACTTTACTCTTCTGTGATAATGATTTGGCACTTAAGCTTGCAGCAAATCCTGTACTGCATGAGAGGATGAAGCATATAGAAGTGGATTGTCATTTTACTCGAGAAAAGATTTAAGAAGGAATTGTCGAGACAAGAGGAATAAGGACTTCAGAACAGACTGCTGATATTTTTACTAAACCTCTTTGTCAAAGACAACATACATATCTTCTACACAAGCTAGGTGTCTTGGACATATACAGACCACCAGCTTGAGGGGGAGTGTTGGAAGATATGATTTTGTAATCTCTTTTGATAGGAATTGTAATCTCTTTTGATAGGAATTCTAATATTCTTTAGGATAGAAAAAGATAGGCAAATATAGAATTTCCTTTATTATTTCTCTTCATTGTAATTAAATACAGAATTACATGTACAGAGTTACTATCAATGAAATCGAAAGACAATTGCTCCTTTCGCATCTTCATCTTTCGAGCATCTTCATCTTCACTTTCTGACAAGAGCGACCGTGATAGGGACTTGGCAGTACGTTGCGCCCTACGATTGACTCATCCGACTTATCAAACTGAAAAAAAAGGAAAGAAAGATGATCGCAAATGGCCTTATTCAAAAGATATCTTATCGGGAGTTGGTGGACCTCTCTATGGCAAAGCTGCGTCCACATCCGACATTCCGAAGCCTTTCCAATTTCCTGTGACCTCAGACTGTTGGACAGCTTATCGGTCTGGTCCGACCACGGGGATAATCCGATGCGCAAGCAAACAGAAATTCCACTTCTAATGATGCTGCGGCCAACAGAGAAAGGGAAAAAGGGATCGTGAGCGATGTTCATTTGATGGTGAATGTGTACGTGAATACAGGATCGATCTTGTTTGATTAGACCAGTGAATAGGGCGATGACCATGGTCGATGAACGTGTGGCTCAAGCTCTTTCAGATGGAGAAATGGATGAGCCTCCTTTCGATAGTGAATGTCCACCAACTCTGACAAAGTCTCCTCCTGCATAACCGGCTTCATGCTTCTTTTTGTCTGTGCTCGTACAAAACAAAGGAATTACGAAGATAAATAATGCATCAAGTTGTTTGTAAGGGTCAACTTGGTCTTCTTCCCCCTAGAGCTGTTGGCTTCAACTACCATCCATATATGATTCATACTAGATCTGACCGACTGTCCATTCTATCTCTTCTATGTTCTTTACAGCCCATCTTTTATCTCAATAGAGTCTTTTAGTGGCATGTTTCGTTCCTCTTTCTCATTTCTTAGAAAAAGTGAGCCATTGATTTAAGTACAAGATGCTATTATTACTGCCTAGATAATTAGACATAACAAATTTACCCCAAACTGATATGGATTTTCTTGTAGACTTGCTATGTCAATTGAGTTATTATGGATTAGAAATTTTATGGTTTAGAAATTTTATGATAAAATTTGACAGAATTTAACAAAGAGTAAATATGTCATGAGTGTATCGGTTTGAGATTTTTGTCAACCAAAAATTAGGTTGGGGCAGATTTGTCATAGATGTATCTGTTTTAGATTTTTCGTTGTATTAATCCTAAGAACAAAGAAAATATTGAATAAATTAAAGAAGGATCGGACAAATGGAGCGAAGAAAACATATCCATTATCAATAGCGATGAATTCAGGATGGATGATTTTATGCCTTCTTTCTTCAAATTTTGTAACATCGTCACTCGCTTCGAGACTAACTGCTTAAATATTGCAATTTGCCATTGGCAAGAGTAGTCTAAGGGTGTGAATAGTAATGTTTATGTTCTTTTTTTGTTCTAGGGAACATAAATAAAAAAAAAATGTTTCTGTTTCGGGGAACAATTTTTTAACAAAAGAACGCGTTTGGTAACGTTTGTTCCGGAAATAAAAAATGAATAGAAACACGTTTGGTAAATTTTATTCTTTTTTTGTTTCTTTTAATTTTTTAAACATTTTTTTAATTTTTTAATTTTTTCCTTTCTTTTTTTTTTTTTTTTTTTTTGACGGCAGCCTCGCCTAGCCAAGGCGAGGCTCGGCGTTGACGGCGCGGGCGAGCCCGAGCTTGCGGATCTGGGCGAGCCCGAGCTCGCCCAGCCAAGGCGAGGCTCGGCCTCGCCGGGGGTTGGCGATGCTCCGGCGAGGTCGCCGACCCTCGACGGCCGTTGACGGTCGGTCGCCGGCCATGGCCGAGGTCGGCGACCGGCCAAAGAAAAAAGAAGAAAAAAAGAAGAAGAAAAGAAGAAGAAAAGAGAAGAGAGAGAATAAGAGAAGCGTTTCTTTTTGGCTTTGAAAAATGGTTTCTTTTCTCCATAAACAACTTTTTTGTGTTTCTTTTTTTTTGCTCCAATTTTGTTCCTGGAACAAAAAACAAAAAAAAACAAACGCAACCAAACGCGTTTCTGTTTTTTTTTTGTTCCCGGGAACAAAAAAAGTACAGAAGTGTTCCAGAAACGTTTCCATGCACGCCCTAAGAAATTTGATGCATCACAAAGAACGTGCGTATGAAATGAGAAACACGTCGTTTCAGGTCAATCTCGTCCATTTAAGTGAAAAATGAGCTATCATGTTCACCTCATAAATACTAACATTATTACATCGCAAATTTATTACTATCTTCATCTTCATTTTCCTTTTTTGGGTTCCCTAACAAAAAAGGCAATTGATTGCTAAACTTATTTGCGTGAGGGAGCATGTCCGAGGGGGTCCGATGTTTATGGATCTAAAGTCATGGGCCTCATGGCCCATGGACTTTTCAGATAACATGTCCAGGCGGTCCAAGAGAAAGTTGTACCTAACAAGTCCTCCCGATTCTAACGACCGATCAAATGCACCAATTAATTATAATTATTATAGGTTTTATCATGGGAATATCGTTTAAGAAAACTTTGTTATGGGAAGCCAGTATAACGTCAAATGATATAAGCGCGTCTTGGATATAAATGTCGGGTCGAATCAAGGAATCCAATCGTTTTTTGATGGATGAGGTTAAAAACTATCTAACCTTTTATACCACTGCATGCGGTGGCCCAGTTGGATAAGGTTCTCATGATCCTTCGCAAGGAGGAGAGGAGTTCGAATCTCACTGGCCGCACATGATCTTAAGTGTGACGTCGGAGTGGTGGGTCCTCCGCTAGCGTCATTCCGGGTTTACCTCGCTGGCTGCCGGCTGTACGGGGGTTTCCGGGTAAAAAAAAAAAAACTATCCGACCTTTTTTTGATCCGATTGATCTTCATGTTATTACCCATTTGCATGCGATGCTAACTTATGGTAAATCAGGCATTGACTTCCAAAGTTCCGTCATGTAAGCATTTTTTTTAACGGACTATCACCACTTAATCATCGTAACAAATATTATCAGAGCATTATGTAAAGCGATTAATGCGTCAATTGAGTAAGCAGGTACGCAAAATGCTCCTCCACAGAAATCTTTCTCGAATACGCTTGAGATGGGATTTTGTGTGCTGTAATTTTTGATTTCGAGTTGGATCCAATCTAAAAATTGTAATCCTTTTGTACACTTAATCATGTGAAATTCGAGACCTGACCGAAGCAAAGTTAGCTTAAATGGACAACTAAGAAAGTCTCGGTGTTCTTTTTGGTGATTAAAGTGGTTTAGCTTTTATTTTTACAATTAATCCTTAACGGGGCTAAACAAAGAACCCATCTATGGGTAGCGCAATTGGTTGAGAGTCCCTCCTTCATCGTTGAGGTTGAAAGTTTGAAAACCTGCATTGCTAATGATTTAAGTGGGGGGCCATGGCGGTGGGTGCTAGTCTTCCCCGAGGTATAGGGGCCCGGTTCTTAGCCCCATTCGGGCATGAGGGCATGTGGCGGAGTCCTCGGTTACCAAAAAATAAAAAAGTCAAGAAAGAAAATTTTTGGAAGTATTTTTTCAAGGTGTGTTTATTTCATTAAAAATCAATGACTTAAAAAATATACTTCTTTCAAATGATTGTTCATAACATTTACAAAATTAGCCGATGGAAGGAATTTAAATCATCAATACTAATCCACACCTAAACAATTCTGATGTTGATAAAAATAATTTTTATTAATTTATTTTGAATAATGAGTTTTGATATATAAAGATATATATCCATTTATGATATGGAAATGACTTGTGATAAGTGGTATTGTATGCTAACTTAAGTGCGATTTTGATGTACAGCGTAACTATTGTCAAATTGCATCATGCATTGATCGATCCATAGAAGTGGTGACTGTCACTTATTGAACCATGGTTTTGTACCCTCCCTTTACATTACTATTTGCGTTTCAAGAATGGAGGAGGGCGACAAATTTATGAAGTGGTTGTGATGATGGGGGTGGTTTATTTATTTTGGCCTTTGAAGGAAGCTTACCTGAGTTTAATGAATTTCTAGTTTGGTGCATTTATGATATTTTGGACCTTAGGTTATTTCCATTTATGTAAGGTCTTATCCAGTCCATACCTTTTCATGTCAACAGGTTGGATTATGTTCTATGGATATTGGATTAGTGTTTCATGGTTGACCAGACGTTTTGGGATATGAGTATATGTTCACAAGTCACAACCGACGTTATTTCTAGGATTTAATCACAGCCTATGCGATTTTTAAGGCTTAACTACAGTTGTTGTAGTTTCCAGGCCTGATCACTTGGTGAAGCATAACCATCGTATTTTGACATGAGCAATGAGTTTAGTATCTATATCAAGTAATGAGATGTGATAAATGGTATTATATATTAGCTCAATCGTGATTTAATTATTGTAAAATTGCATCATTCATGCTCATTCCACAGAAATGGTGATTCTCACTTAGAGAGCCATAATTTTGCTTGCTCAACTTTATATTTCAAGAGTGAAGGAGAGTAATGAATTCATGAAGAGCGCGTGATTTTTTTTTTTTTGGTATTGGAGGAACCGGCTTGTAGCCGACAGCCACGCCGTAAACCCCCAAGTGACACTTAAGCAGGAGGACCCACCACCCCTGAGTCACACTTAATACACCTAGCGCCTCCCCTGAGTTTTGAACCCTTCATTTCTTCGTTGAGGATCACCAGAGCCTTATCCAGTGGAGCCACCGCGGCCGGTGGTTTGATTTTGCTATTTGAATGGATTGAGTTCAAAGAATTTACAATATAGTACATTTATGGTATTTTGGACTTCATAGTTATCTCCGTTAATGCAAAGTTTTGTCCAGTGATTTATTTTGATTAGATTGATATGCATGATGACTGTGGACTGCGCGGCTTTGGAGGATTTTTCATTGGCTTGAACGGTTAAAGTCGTCGCTTATCATTTTTACTCTCCGTGCCGAGAAAATACAGCGCAGGCGCATTGCACTTTCTTGTCTCCGGCGCTTCGCTTATTCCTCACGAGGAATCCCAAGATCAGATCCGGCAAGAAGGACTTCATATCTCCCTTCGACCAACTTCGATGATGATTTTGAGCCCCTGAAGGAGGATGAAGAGAAAGTGGGACTCATTTGACACAGCGACGACGTTGGCTTGTGTTGAAGAGGGCCGTTTGTCGTCTGGGGATGAATTCGATGTGTTCGTGATTTTCAGAGGTTGTGACACTTGCCTCAACTTCACCAATTGTCTCTATCTCTTCCTGACTGGAGCTGGGATTCATGTATTTAGAGACGAAGAAGAGATATCAAAAGGCAAAAAGATAAAAGGCGAGCTTCTCCATACGCCATCGAATCCTCCAAAGTATATTTGCTGATCTTTTCTAGGAACTACGCATCCAGCACATGGTGTCTTCGCGAGCTCACCCACATAGTGCAGTGCTCAAGCAAAGCGAATGACAAAGTGGTCCTACCTGTTTTCTTTGATGTGAATTCTGATGACATGAAGCTAAAAACTTGATTGTACCTCGACAATATAGGGAAGCACAAGGAGATGTTTGGCCGGGATGAAGTTCGGCAATGGATGGAGGCTCTGACTAAGGTCGGGAGAGTCGAGGGATGGAACTTGAAGGACAAAGGGTAAGAATATAGGTTTGGAATCTACTTTCTCTCTCCCTTTTGTTTTTCGGGCAATTATAAGTGAGATGAATATAAGGATTAGAATTTTCTGCCATAATTTCTCTTTTAAGCGCACTACCTTAGTTAATCTGCGGTTCTTTTTCCCTTGTAATTTATTGTCTTCCTTTCCCGAACCACTCATCCAAACGTAGTGTTGATCCAATTCTTTCAGAAATCAAGATTTGCTTTTACTTAAAGAAAGTGATATCCCATTCGACAAAATCTCAATTCATTTAGAAATCCGACTAGATTCACTTGCTGGCAAACTAAATATCAGAAACCAGGTGGACAGTTGCAACCTCTAGAGATACCTAAATGGAAGTGGGAGCATTTTGCCATGGACTTTATAGTTGGTCTACTGAGGACGCCAAGTGGTAGAAATGCTATTTGGGTGATTGTTGATGGATTGACTAAGTCCGCTCACTTTTTGTCATATTGATTTGGCCTTTCAATGGAAGATATGGCAAAGCGATATGTTAATGAGATAGTGAAGCTTCATGGAGTTCCAGTAAGCATTGTTTCTGATAGAGATCCTAGGTTCGTGTCTAACTTTTGGAAGAGTTTGCAAGGAGCATTGGGCACTAAACTTAACTTGAGTATGGCTTTTCATCCACAAATAAATGGACAGTCAGAGAGAACGATTCAAACATTAGAGGATATGTTGAGATCATGCATCATTGACTTTGGCGATTCTTGAGATGAACATCTACATTTGGCTTTGCCACCGGCACTATCATATGTCCATCTATAATGTGTTCATTGTCTCTTTGTTGCAAAAATATGTGCCAAATCCTGAACATGTTCTAGACTTTACTCCATTGAGATTACGGGAGAATTTGACATATGAGGAGCAGCCTATTCGTATTGTTGATAAGAAGGATTAGGTGTTGTGGCGACGAACCATTCCTTATGTGAAAATACGATGGCAAAACCACATTGAGAGAGAGGCTACTTGGGAACTCGAGGAGGAGGCAAGACACAAATACCCTCACTTGTTTCGAGGACGAAATTTTTTTAAGAAGGGTAGAATGTAATATTAGGTTAGTGGGCCCAAAAAGAAGAAACATAAAAAGAAGTTGAAAAGTCAATGATCAAAAATGAGAGGAGAGAGGGGTCGGTTAAATAGAAGCTGAGGTCCTCAACCAGAAAGAAAAGAAAGAGAAGAAGAAGAAGAAGAAGAAGAGAAAGGGGAAGAAAGGAAAGGGGTTTTGGCACGTGCACGCCTCATATGCCTTGCCAAGTTGACTCGACCCATAACACAACACCTGGTAAGAGATTAAGCCCCTCGTTTGTCCAATTGAAGTAATTTTTGGGTTTATGGCTCAAATTCGGAATTTTTTTCGAAAATCGAGCAGCGAAGTCCGATTTTGGAGTCATCGAGCCATGTATTTTTGCAGGAATTGTAGTTTAGGGTGTTGTGGAGCCATGAGATTTTACGGATTGTGATTTGAGTTTATGGTTTGTCTAAAACAGAATTTCAAAGTTTCCCGCGCATAGTGAACAATATGCGTCCAGCAGCTTTGGGCCGTATTGTCTTTTTTTCGGCTTGATTGGGACGGTCAAGTTGGGATTTTTGTAATTTGTCAAGGGTTCTCTAGTGACTATAAATACGTTCAGATCAGAGTTTGGAGGAGAAAGTTAAGGCGCGATCAAGTTTTGCGCTTAAACTCCGTGTTGCGAATGGCTTGAACAATCGCCTTGGTTATGCGATTTGTTAGCGCGTAGAAGTCTTTTTGTTAGAGTTAAGACGTAATTTAGTCATTTCGTAGTCGAGATAGAATTTTATTAGATTTTAACATTATTCTTCAGTTATTTGATAGGGCCGTGAGTTCGACGATACAGGTATCGTTCGTCGTTTGGTTGTAGACGACGAGGTGAGTGGTACTATATCTTTTTTGGTTTTGTAAAATCATGTCTTGAAGTATATATATGTATATATATTGAATTGAGAAGAGCATTTTTATTGCATAAAAGCCAGATCGAGTAATTGCTATCCTTTGGTTGATTGTAAATTTCTGAAAAGCATGTTATACAAGGTTTGTGGAGAAATATATATGAAATTTCTTTGTGACTAATTTATGGAAATGTTTATGATGATTTGAGAAATGGACATGAAACAAATGATGGGTTATGTTGTAAAATGTTATTCATTTGGTTTAAGATATTGATTTTTGGATTGGATTTCTAGTATTGGAGGATGGTTATTTATGCTCGATATGAGTGTGAACCCAGTGAGGGGTTTTTGGGGTATGCATACCAGGTTTAGGATATCTTTCTAGGCCTAGCCACCAGCTTTGTAGGTGGAGACCTTGCCAAGAGGAGAATCTTGGTCGCCTTGTCACAATGCGTTGTGTCGTGAGCATGGTTAGTTATTGAGCAAAAGATTAGTCGATGGATGAACCATCGACGTGTGTTTGATATGAGATGAATCAATGGATAGACAATTGAATATGTGTTTTTTATGGAGAATATTCAATGGATTTGACCATTGATACTTGATTTTTTTATGGTGATTTAAATGAGTTTTCCATATTAGTATAAAGTTTTGATGATAAGAAATAACTCTTATATGATTTGATATGTATTTTATATATTGAGTTGGCGTTATGAGGTTTGGTATAGCTTTGTATACATGCATAGTGGTTGTTCGATCTGCTTAGAAGATATATACTACTCACTAAGCTGTTGTTGTTCATTCCACTCCTTATTTGATCTTTTCAGGTTCCTTAGTTAGCGGTGAATAGAGCGAGTGCGCCGTCGGTGGGAACCTTTTGGGAGTTTTATTTTGTTTTTGGTATGATTTAAGGAAGTGGTGCACGTGATCCTTACTAGTGGTTGGATTGTTTGAGTTTTAAACGTATATCTCTTTTTGGTGGATTGTAGAAACTCTGATGTTGCAATCAATTTGTTGGTTTATCTGATATGTATATATATGGTTTGAGATATATATAAATTGATATCAGTTTGTTGGTTGTGTTTGAGACTCCATCCTTCATAAGGAAGGACAACCGTGTCATCCCCATTGTTTGTAGTTTTGGGGTGTGACAAATCCCATTGATGTTCCGATTCTTTCTTTAGGATATAATGGTGTACCTGCTTTGGGATTGCTAGTACAGCTGCAAAATACCAATTTGGAGATGCCATGGATGTCGATCTCGCTGCACATCGGCCCAAATCTGTAGACCCCTTGAATGTACTCAATTCTTCGGGAGATAATGGTATTACTACTGTTAGATTGCCAAAACCGTCCCATTATATCAGTCCACAAAAAGCTATGCCTAGCCAACTGATCGATTTTTGAGCCAAATGGTTAACATAATATTCGGTGGAAATTGAATTGCTCTTCCTCAAAAGGCTGGTAACAATTATAGTATTTCAATTAAGAACGAGACGGAATTAGCAAGTATTCACCGAATTCTCAGGCCAATCAAACAGATATCTCCTTGATATTGTCTCACTGAACATACTTATTTCTTTCAAGTAGTATTAGAACTAGATGAAGACAAAAACAGTTTGGTCCTAGCTTTCCATGCACAGAACTTTCTTACTAGTTTGCTTCGCTCTTCATCGCGTGTGTTTTCTTTGATCTTCTGATTTAGTTTTCTACTTGTGGATCAGATCTCGAGAGATGTGGAAAGAGCTATGGGCTTAGATGGCCTAATCAATTCAAGCCCGACGTTAAGCTTGGTGAATTTTCCCATGAGGAAGACACAATTATTTGCAGCCTCTATGTTACCATTGGGAGCAGGCATTATGAGTCTTCCGTTCTCGTCTTTTTCACTGATCCAGGACAAAATCCCCACACTGGGAAAAATCAGCTACTTAGGCTGCGTTTGTTTGCAACCTGTTTCTGTTCCCAGGAACAAAAATTTCTATTTTTTTGTTTCTGGGAACAAAAAAGGAACATAAACGCGTTTGTTTGCGTTTTTATTCCAAAACTATTTTTTTGTTCCTAGAAACACATTTAGAACAGAAACAAGAAACAAAAAAAAAGTTGTTTCTTGTTTCTGAAACAAAATTTAGAAACGCTTCTCTCTTTTTTCTTTTTCTTTTCTTCTTCTTTTTTCTTTCTTTTTTCTTTGGCCGGTCGCCGGCCTCGGCCATCGAGGGTTGGCGACGCCGTTGAGGGCCGATGACCTCGCTGGAGCGTCGCCGGCCCCCGGCGAGGCCGAGCGTCTCGAGCGGCGGACGTTGGTTGCGGTGCGGGGCTCGGCTGTGGGGTCTCGAGCGGTGGACGTCGAGGAGTGGAGTGGCGAGGACGGCCGGTCGAGTCGTGGGCCGGCGCGGGGTTGACGATCGAGTGGATCTCGAAGTCGTGGATCACGGCGTAGTGAGATCTGATGTGGCGGTGGCGAACGGAGGCTCGAGACCTACAGATGCGTCGATCGGGCGTGAGGCGGAGGGGCGGTCTTTGGGGCTCTAGCGTCGCTGGGTCGTCGGCGGAGGCTTCGGGTGTAGGTCTGGTGTCGCGAGGGGAGAACACGGAGCGGCAGGCAACGGATTTGGGGACGCAGAGGTCGGCGACGCCATCAGGCGCGGGTCCGGCATCGTGGCGTGCAGGGGGTGCGGTGGCTGCTCCGACGAATGGCCGGTATGGTGGCGGCGAGGAGGCGTTGAGCGCGGTCGCCGATGCGGTGGAGGGAGACGACGGTGTGGCTCTGGGTCACCGTCGGCCTGGCGTGGTGAGATCGACCTCGCGCCTGGCTAGGCGAGGCCGCTAGCCCTCGTCGGCCGGTCGCCGGCCATGGCCGAGGCCCGGCGCCAAATGAAGCCAAATGAAGAAAAAAGGAAAAAAGGAAAAATAAATAAGAAAAATAATAAAGAAAATAGAAAAATAAAATAAAAATATTAAAAAATTAAAAGAAATAAAAAAATTATACAAATTTACCAAACGTGTTTCTATTCTTTTTATATTTCTGGAACAAATTTACCAAACGCATTTTTTTGTTCAAAAATTATTCCCTGGAACAGAAACACTTTTTTCTATTTCTGTTTCCATAAATAATTTTTAAACAGAAACGTTATCAAACGCACCTTTACTAATCCGATGCTTATATGATGAAATTTTGAACCTCGGTTCTTGTCACTTGGTAAAAAAAGATTACGGAATTGTTAGGACTTAAAATTTTGAAATGATCCAAGAGAAGAACAACATAGGTTAAACATAAAAGGGTGATGAGTGTATTAATCTTGGCATCTTTCCTTTCCAGAATTTGCATGTATCGGGAATGAATCTGCAACTGTGGACTCCATATCTGATCATCTCTTTTAGCATACATCTCTTAATGACAGTAGCCTCACAGTTTTGGCGCACCAAATTTTAGGTGGGCTATAATTAACTGCTCAACCACCGGGTAGAACCAACAAGGAAGTCAGGAAGTACTGGAACACCAAGCTAAAAAAGAAGCTTCTCGGTACGACTCCTCAATTCAACCAGATAAAAGTCCCACCGCCATTCCCAGATTCGTACTCGAACTCCCCACTATCTTTATCTTGTCAGGTGCTTCCACCATTGTCCCTGGACAGCAGCTCGCAGTACTTTACTTGCAGTCTAAACAAGCAATTCACAAGTCATGAATTGGCCTCATTGCCACAGTACCTCAAGACATTTGACAACAATTTCCTCGGGAAACCCAAACAATTGCACCACTTTTCAAGCCCAGAAGGTTATATTATAGTCCACCGAAAAGAAGAACAACTTCATGTCTTGGGGCGAAGGACGTTGCCCAAACCGTCCCATAATTATTGATGGGTTCAGTCAGAGCCTACCAATGATGGCACCCTCCTATCAACTCTTTTAGAAGATTTTTGGGGGGCTAATAGGTTCGGTCAGAGCCTACCACATGATGACACCCTGGGGGCTGACTGGTTCAGTCAACTTTTTTAGAGGATCTTTTGGATTTATAGGGGCCGACAGGTTCAGTCAAGTCAGAGCCCACCACATGATGCACGTTCTTTCACTGACCCCGCCATAAGATGACGGTGTTGTTAAGAGGTACCAGCAAAGGTGTTAACGGCTGGCTCAAGATGAAGGCAGTGGTACTGATGGAGTTTCTTCACCAGGAAGAGAGGCTTCAGAAAGAAATCAGAATCGAGCAGTTAGATGACCCATCGATTGAAGTCCTTGTCCAATTTGATAGTTCTTAATGTTGCATTGCGTATGACAATTCTCCGTTTTCCATTTCATAGAAGTGATGGCACTCTTTCCTTGAGAGGTTGTATTAGTAACTTACCTATATTCCACCATGGGATGATTGTAGTCATATTGGTACAGAACAGCTTTTTTGAAGGCCTTCGTAAAAGTGACTAAGTTTTCATTTTAAAAGTGTCTCTCTACTTCAGTTCTTTCAACATCTTTCTTTGATAATTCTTAAGTTTTTACCTAAGTACGTCATATAAAGAGTGTACCCTAATTATGTGCTTATTACGCATCAAAATGACAATCTTGTCCATCAAGTCCTAAGCATCAAGTCTTCCCTATTGTTGCTATCCACAGGCAATAGAGCTAACGTACACATGTATTATTAAATCATGATGTCATTAAGATTATTATAACACATTTATTTTGTGAAAAATGAATAATTGAAGTATATTTTTAAAAAAAATGATCATCTGAATCATTTACAAAAGTAAATGAATGAAAAATATCATCGTTCAAGAAATTATTTGGACATGAAACGTTATCGATAATTTGGATTGATCTGCAGGGCCTCTTTCCACATAAGGATTTTTTGTCCTTTGGCTTTAATGGTGTTATTGGCTGATGGTACTCTCTCTCCCTGTTCCAAATCTCCTGTCGGAGGTGACGAGTCCTAGTTTCAAGGTGTTTTGAGTTCTCTTTCTGGAGAGTTACGTCCATGTTAGAGGGAATTCCATCTAGTTTTACTCGCTGCTTTAGTCCATTCTTGAAATCTGTTTGTTGCAGGCATGTCGGACATTTCGCGGAGTCTGGGATGACGGCGACGACAGAAGCCGCCCTCGTCTTGCATGATGATCGCGAAGCGTCTGACGCGCGGAAGTGGCCAAGATCCTCCGAAAGGAGCGACGACGACGACGACGACGCTGCTGCTCCGTCTGCAATGCTCGTAGGGGTGGTGCCGCTGCCGAGTGGGAATTTGGCGCGCAGATTTATGCAGACCAACAAAGGATATGGCTCGGGACGTTCCGGACTGAGAGGGAGCGGCCATGGCTTACGACAGCGCTTCGATCAAGCTCAGAAGAGGGAACTCGCAGAGGAATCTCCCATGGACCGACCTTCGAAGCACGAACACGAGTTCCAAAATACTCTCACCGCGGAAGTGGTGTTGGACATGATTAGGGCCGGGACGTACCAGTCGAGATTGATGGAATTTCTTAGGAACCGGTCGGGTGATGAGGAAGCGGCGGAAGTAGGCATCAACCCGAAGTTAAGATCGACGCCTACCGGCGGACAATACTTAGTGTAGGCCACTTTTTCAGAAGGAACTAACGCCAAGCGACGTAGGGAAGCTCAATAGGCTCGTCATCCCGAAGAAGTACGCCATTAGATATTTCCCCCGCATCAACGAAAACGCCGAAGGAAATGCACTGCTTCATGGAGGGACCAACGATGTTCAGCTAGTTTTCTACGACAAGTTCATGAAGTCGTGGAAATTCCGGTATTGCTATTGGAAGAGTAGCCAAAGTTTCGTGTTTACGAGGGGTTGGAACTGGTTTGTGAAGGAAAAAGCGCTGAAGGTGAGGGACATCGTCGTGTTTTATTCGTATGACTGTGATGAAACGCATGAAAACAGCGATACTTTTGGTCTAATTGATGTACAATATCATCGTCCTCATGGTTGCCGCAATAACACGGGGATCCACAGTCTGAATGAAGTTGGTCTGGAGGTAGAATTGCCATTGAACTTGGGAAGAAGTTGCGGATTCACAAAAGCCGAGCATGAGGAAGAACTCGAGAAGGAGACAGCAAAGAAGTTGGAGGGAAATAGTAGTTTTAAGTTATTCGGTGTACAAATGAACTGATTCGGGGCGTGGAAAACCAACGGTAACCAAGCAAATTGTACTCAAAGACTAACATCCAAAAGTCCAATTTGGGGGATTCAATAGTCGATGACTCTTTATCTATGTTTCAATGTCTATAAGAACGATAAAAATTAGATATCAGAAAGTTTTACAAATCGCTCGTCTCCTATTTGTGAACTGAATTTCCGAATCTTCATCTGCCATTTGCTGTATCCACTAATCTTCTGGACATGTTGTCAAATTATGGAGTTGTAAAAATACCCTTCAAAACCCTATTGAAACTGGCTTTGATGTACATAGCTAGCATGAACGATTATATTGAAAGGAGCAATAAGACGAGAGCGATGGTGATAAGGACTTGGCAATACATTGCACCCTGCGACTCATCTGACTTATCAAATCGAAAAAGGGAATGAAAGAAAATCACGAATGGCCATATACAAAAGATATCTATCTATGGCAAAACCGCGTCCTTGTCCGGAAGCCTTTCCAGTTTCCTGCAGCCTCGAATGGTTGGACGGCTTATCGGTCTAGTCTGATGCCCATCCAATGTGCAAGCAAACAGAAATTCCACTTCTAATGATGCTGCGGCCAACAGAGGAAACGAAAAAGGGATCACGATGTTCCTTTGATGGTGAATATACACGTGAATACAGGGATAGATCTTGTTGGATTAGACCACTGAATAGTGCGTTGGCCATGGTCGATGAACGTGTGGCTCAAACTCTTTCAGATGGAGAAATGGACGAGCCTCCTCTCGATAGTGAATGTCCACCAACTCTGATAAAGTCTCCCCCTGCAGAGCCGGCTTCTTGCTTCTTTTTGTCAGTGCTCGTTCAAACAAAAGAATTGACCGATATTGACAACCAAAATTGATACATGCGTAATCAATTTGCCATCAAATTAATTTTTTGATCATAAAATATTCCAGAATACACTTTTTTTTTTCTTACCATATTTTGCTCAAAGGGTTGCATCAAGTTGTTCTTAAGGATTAACATGATCCTCTTTCCTAGAGAGCTGCTGGTTTCAACTACTATCTATTTACAATTCATACTAAATCTAACCAATTGTCTATCCTATTTTTCTACGCTGAGTTGAGTCTTTCAGTAGCATGTCTTGGTCCTCTTTCTCATTTCTTAGAAAAAGTGAGCCATCGGTATAAGTACAAGATGCTATTATTATTGCCTGAATAATTAGACATCATAAATTTACCTCAAATTGATATAGATTTTCATGTAGACTCGTTATGTCAATTGAGTTATTGCCACTCAACAATTTCACGGTAAAATTTGACGGAAGCTAACAAAGAGTAAATATGTCATAAGTATATTGATTTTGGATTTTTGCTGACCCAAAAATTAATTTGGGATAAATTTATTACAGATGTATCTGTTTTAGATTTTTGTGATATTAAGCCTAAAAACAATGATAATATTGAATAAATTAGGGAGATATCAGATGAATGGAGCGAATAAAACATAACAATTATCAATAGTGATGAATTCGGAAAGGATGATTTTATGCTTTCTTTCTCCAGATTTTGTAACATTGTTACTCGCTTCGAGATTAATTGTTTAAATATTGCAATTTTCCATGGCAAAAGCGTTTTAAGAATTTTGATGCGTCACGAGGGATGTACATATGAGATGAGAAACGTGTTGCTTTAGGTCAATCTTGTCTAGTTAAGTGAAAAATGAGCTATCAAATTCGCATCATACATACTAACATTTTTTTTTTGGTCAAACTCATACATACTAACATTATTACATCGCAATTTTTTTTTTTTAAATTACCATCTTCATTTTCTTTTTCCTTTTTAGGGTTCCCGAACGAAAAGGCCGTTGATTGCTAAACTCATTTGCGTGAGGGAGCACGTCTGAAAGGGATGTTGATGGATCTGAAATCATGGCCCATGGGCTTTTCAGATTAGGCGTCCAAGCGGCCCAAGAGAAAGTTGCACCTTGCATCGATGTGATCGAGCTACGAGTCCACCCGATTCTAACGACCAATCGATGCAACAATTGATTATAATTGTTTTAGGTTTTATCATGGGATATCGTCTAAGAAAACCGTGTCATGGGAAGATAAATGTCAGGTTGAAAATCGAGGGATCTAATCCTTTCTTGATGGACGAGGTTAAAAGCTATCTAACCTTTATCAATTTGATTGATCTTCATGTTGTTATGCAATTGCACGTGATACTAACTTATGGTAAATCAGGCATCGACTTCCCAAAGTTCTGTCATCTAAGCACCTCTTTTTTACGGACTATTACCACTTAATCATCGTTACGAATATTATCAGAGCATTATGTAAAGCAATTAATGCGTCAATTGAGTAACCAGGCAACGCAAAATGCTCCACCGCAGAAATCTTTTCTCAAATTCGCTTGAGACGGGATCTTGTGTGCTGTAATTTTCGATTTAAGATTTATCCATTTTAAAAATTGTAGTCCTTTTGTAAACTTAATCTAAATCACTTGAAATTGGACTGTGGTCACCTCACTCTAAGAAAAGTTTGCTTAAGTGAACATTAAAGAAAGTCTCGGTGTCCTTTTGGTGACTAAAGTAATTTAGCTTTTATTTGTACAATTAATCCTTAACGGGGCTAAACAAAGAAAAATCAAGAAAAACAAATTTTCCGAAGTAATTTTTAAAGATGTGTTTGATTCATGAAAACTCAATGACTTGGAAAATATGTTTCTTTCAAATGATTGTTTATACCATTTATAAAAATTAATCGGTGAAAGAATTCAAATCATTGATACTAATCCATGACTAAACATTTCCGATGTTGATAATAATATTTTTTATTACTTCATTTTTAAAAATGAGTTTGATATCTATATTCCTTTATGATATTGTTGGGAATAACGGATCCCCGAAAACTGGATTCGACACCGAATCGAACCCCTAAATCATGCGGAAGACGAAGCCCAAGAAAACAACACGCATCACCGATCCTAAAGCACACCACGGATTCGAGCGTACCTTTTAGCCACAGATTAAACACCGACGTTGATGGAGGAAGAGAAACGGTCCTGTTTGATCCGAGGAAGCAAAATCCTTTCACGTGCTTTGCTGTTTTTCTTTTGAAGAAAACGGGAGAGGGAGGGAGAGTACGTTGAGAGAAAAAGAAGACGTACGTCTTTTCTAAAAATGAAAACGTACCTTTTTCTCTCTCTCTCCTCCCTTTTATACCTCTCCCCTTCCACGGGCCATATTCCCGTGGATCGGGCTTCCTGGGCCCAACTTGGGTGGATGGGCCTTAAGCCCAAAAACCAATAAAGCCTTCATCTCCCACTCGCACATGGTGGGCCAAAAAAGTATTCTCTTTACCTCTCTTCAACATTCATATTGGTGAATAATCCGTGCGACCAAAGCATACTTTGAGAGCTCGTTCTTTATCATCGTTAGGAATATATAGCAGCTCATAATGGGCGTCACACTCCGAGTAGATTTAGTATGCAATACCCTAGATTGATTGATCACATATATATCTCCCTTGATCTCTTTTAAACATGATATATATTGTATTCACAATTATAATTATCACAAAGACAGTTATAATTGGTCGACCAGTGAATACAAAACTACAATGTGATTCTCCAAAATCGATCTTCCTCTTTCCTTCAAACTCTCAATTTCAGTTCAGCCTGCGTTTCTAGAAATGTCCCATTAGATCGAATCATCTCATGACCATTGGCAACATCCTAAGATAGTAAACACTAAATAGAAATCTTGAGAATAAGTAAGAGTCCTGAGGGGACTTCAAAATTAAGGAATTCTTTTCCTCAAGAGTCTCACATGTCATAAAAGTTGAGATCAAACTTTTTTTGCCACTCTTATTGGTAGTCTCATGCATACGTTGTATGAAATACGTATTACTGTATTAACTCCTTTCCCGTGGAGCGTATGTCTACACTTTTCAATACCGTACAGATGATAGTTCAGACATACCCAATGTCTAACTTGAGTTCACGTATCTACTCATTCACAAAATTCATCAGAACTCACATCGGCATCTTAGAGATAAAGTAAAAACATGTGGGGTTATTTTACTTTCGGACATTTTTAGTATTATGTCCTCATCTTAACACCTAGTTAAGGCGACATACGTGTTTTAAGCTTGAGCTCTCAATTATCACCTAGATAATAAGCTTAAAAACAGTCTCATCTCTATTTATCACACAAGAAAGAAGAGGCGATTACCCGTGTGAGTGGGCTAATCTTATATCTGTCCGACATACTTCTCAACTTAAAATAATGCACTGAGCATTAAGATGCATAAAGATTATACTAAGGTTCATAGGCATTAATCAATGAAAAAAAAAATTTCATAAATGTGAACAACTCAGGGAAATTACAATTCAGTACATCAGACTCTACGCAATCCTAGAGATTTTACATAACCACAAAACACATCTCTAGGTATTGGCTTTGTCATAGGATTTGCTACCATTCTATGCGTAGATATGTACTGTAAGTTCACATCCTTTCGTGCAACCATATCTTTTACAAAGTTATACTTGGTATCTATATGTTTGGTTTTGCCATGATACTTTGGATCTTTGGTGTACGCTATAGCTGCTTGGCTATCATAGTTAACCAACAATGGATTTGCAGCTTTCTCATCAACACCTAAATGATCCAAAAATCTCTTAAGCCAAACTCCTTCTTATACCGCTGCTGATAACGCCACGAACTTAGCTTCCATTGTGGACAAGGCTATACACGTTTGCTTCTTCTTTGCTCCATGATATGGCGCCATTGTTCGATAAGAAAGCAAATCCAGAGGTAGATTTTCTTTCATCTAAATCTCCTCCCCAATCAACATCCCGAATAGCCTTCAAGTCGCAGATCCTTTCCTTGGTAATTCAACTTGAAATCAGCAGTTCCCTTCGAGATACCTCGTATTCTCTTGACGGCTTTCCAATGTCTTGGACCTGGATTAGATTTGTATCTACTCACCATTCCAACTGCAAAGCATATGTCGGGTCTTGTACACATCATAGCATACATCAAGCTCCCAACAGCACTAGCATAAGGAACATGTTTCATTTGTTCCTTCTCTTGTGGAGTCCCTGGACACGATCTATGACTCAATCATTCACCTTTTGCAATAGGAGTGTCTATGGGTTTACGAGTCTTGCATACGAAATCGTTCAAGAACCTTATTTATATAGGTTTCTTGCGAAAGAGACAACGATCTCTTCGAACGATCTCTCGAAATCTTAACTCCAAGAATGTATGCAGCCTCACCCATATCCTTCATCTCAAAGTTAGAAGACAACCATCTCTTGACAAGTATTAACCAACTCCATATTGCTTCCGGCAATCAGTATATCATCAACATATAATGATATGATCACAAATTGATCCTTGGATCTTTTGATATATACACAATGATCCTCATCAATCATTGTAAAATCATATGCCACTATGGCATTATGAAAACGTATATACCATTGTCTTGATGATTGCTTAAGACCATATATCGACCTCAAAAGTCGACATACTTTTTCTTCTTGGCCTTTCACTATGAAACCAGTAGGTTGTTCCATATATATTTCTTCCTCTAATTCTCCATTGAGGAAAGCAGTCTTTACATCCATTTGATGTAACTCAAGATCCAGACTAGCTACTATTGCCAGAATAATGCGAATCGAGGTAAATCTCACTACAGGAGAAAACGTATCTTCATAATCAATTCCTTCCTGTTGATTATACCAATTCGCCACAAGGCGAGTCTTATGCCTTTCAATCGAGCCATCAGCCTTTCGCTTTATTTTGAGAACCCACTTGTTCCCAATAGCTCTGCGTCCCTTTGGAAGATCAACCAGTTTCCAGACTTGGTTTGATTTCATTGACTCAATTTCTTCTTCCATTGCATGAATCCATTTTTCTTTACTAGGGCAATTAAGAGCCTCATTGATATTTCTAGGCTCATCCTCATCTTGTGGAGCAACCATAAAAGTTTCTCCTTCAATGTCAAAACGTCGACGGGGAATACTTTGGCGACTTGTTCGCCGTATGGGAGATTGTACACTTTGCACATCATTCCTTATTATGCTCCCACTTGGATGAACTCCACTAATATCATTGTCTTGATCCAAGGTCTCAAATAGGGAGTGATCTTCCCCTATTTCGCCCTTCTTAGGGAACTCATCCTCTAAGAATGTAACATCTCGTGATTCAAATTCAGTTACACTCCCACTTTCCTGCTCACCAATAAACACATATCCTTTCGAGTGTTATGAGTATCTTATGAAAATACTCTTCTTTCCTCTGGGACCCAATTTCCCAAACTTGTGAGAAGACTCATGTGTATAGGCAGCACAACCCCATGGTTTAAGAAAACTCAAGTCCGGTTTTCTACTGTCCATAACTCATATGGAGCGGAAGTAACGATTTGGAAGGCACCCGGTTAAGTATATACGCAGCAGTTAACAATGCATCACTCCAAAAAGTGATTGGCAAGTTAGCATGCGCCATCATGGACCTAACCATTTCCAGTAGGGTTCTGTTTCTTCTTTCCGCAACACCATTTTGTTGAGGAGTGTACGGAATAGACAACTGTCTTTCTATTCCTTTTTCATCACATAATTTTCTGAACTCATCAGATAAATATTCTCGACCTCGATCAGATCTCAATGTTTTTATTTTCTTATCTAATTGATTCTCTACCAGGTTCATAAACCTTTTGAAACAACTTATTGCTTCAGACTTATGAGTAATCAAATAAACATATCTGAATCGAGTATAATTATCAATAAAGGTGATGAAATAAACAGCCCCATGCCTTCCTTTTACATTCATCGGACCACAGACATCAGAATGGATTAAATGCAAAGGAAATTTAGCTCTTTTTCCTTTTCCAAATGGTTTCCTTGTCGTTTTCCCTTCCAGGCAATGCTTACATATGGACAAATCGACTTTTTCAATATTGCCCAACAAGCCCTCTTTGGCTAGTCTATTCATACGCTGTTGGCCAATGTGACCAAGTCTAGCATGCCACACATTCACATCATTATCATATTTATTAGGAGACGTGAGAAGGGAATGACAAACATTAGCATTAACATAATCAATATCTAATACAATAAAACCATCTAGAAAATAACCACAACCATAGTAATTTGTCTCCAAAAACAAATTCACACATCTACTACAGAAGTTCATATTAAAACCTAATTTAACCAACATCAATACAGACACTAAATTCCGACGAATCTCCGGAGCAAACAGCACATCATGAAGAAACAAAGTGCGTCCACCACGCATATTCAGTTGGCATGTGCCAATTCCTTTTTCACTTCAGCTCGGAGTTGTTTCCCACATAGATCCACTTAGTTCTAGTTGGTATTCGTCGGAATTCCACGAAGGATCCTCTATCCTTCGCTACATGGTCCGTTGCTCCTGAATCCACAGTCCACAAAGGATTAGACTCAGTTAAGAACACAGAACTCGACACAAAAGTAAAGTTCTGAAAAATACAAGGGGTGCTTACCTTCTTTGGCTCACGACAGTCGCGAGCATAGTGACCCTTCTTGTCACAGTTGTAGCATTTCACCCTTGCAAGCTTTTTCATGCGAGGACGCTTTCCTCTGTCATGTTGGTTAAACTTGGGTTTCTTCCCTGAAGGACCTGCTTCTTCTTTGCCTTTCCCCTTATCAAACCAGTTAGGGCGCTTGCGCTTGGAGCTCGAAGCTCCATTTGAGCTAGAACCAGCATAATAGAGTTCAGCATCCGGCTTAGCCGCCAACAGGCGGTCCTCTTCCAGCTCAAGATGACGCATCGCATCCTCAAAGGTTTTGATGTTTTCATTATGAGTCAGGTGCACCTTCATATGCTCCCAACTCTGAGGCAAGGAACGAATCACTGCTTGCACTTGCTGCTCATTTGTGAGGACATGGCCAGCATCTTTCAGCTCAGTTATCATGTTTGACATTTTTCTAAGATGTTGCTTCATGGTCTAACCATGAGGCTTCTTATAAAGTCAAACCTGATAGTGAGCTGCCTCAGTCTAGTCACCGAAGTATGACCATATCTAGCTGCCAATGCCTCCCACAATTCCTTGGCATTATCAAAACGCCGAAACTCTCGCATGACGTCATTTTCCATGCTGCTCAACAACGTGATGCGAGCTAGAGAGTTCATTCTTTTCCACGTAGAAAAAGCTTCTTTATTTCTTTTGTGTTGTGCAGTGGTTCCCTCTTTAGGTTCTACCATGGTCATGACAAGAGCCTCAAGTGCTTCTTGCTTTTCCAGCACATACTGGATTTTCATTTGCCAAACTTCATAGTTGTCTCCATTGAGCTTTTCACCTTTGTTCAGCTCGGCAACTATGCTCTTTGTGGCTGAAGCCATTGATCTGAACAAATCAGACAAATATGCACGAATTATTAATGCCTACCATTTATGCATCCCTATTTACATAGACCCATCATATCAATGAATAATTTCAAATAAGGCTTCAGAATCAAAAGGTCACTACGTTTCCAATCATCCTCCAAAAATCCTAACTTAAAACTATTATTAATATGATTGTCATATGCAAAATCAATTCTATGAAGCTACAAAAACTTTTAAAACTACAAACAGCTAATTACCCACAGCAACCAGCATTAACAGAAAGCAACAGATAATTGACATACAATAAAAAACAATAATGCTTTCAATTAACACAATTAGGTAGTAATCATTACATTAAGTTGTCCACAAAGCACACTTAATATATATCGATCAATACAACTAACACCAAGTCAAGCACACGAACCGGGAAAGATCATCTTTTGTTCAATTTCTTGATCTTTTCCCTTGAAACAATACAGTAATATTCATTTACAAAATCCATCACAATTTTCTTATAGGAAGCAGCTCCATTGACATCCCATATGCAATTCAACACATCTTGCCATTCAGGTGGAAGAGTGTTTATGAAAAATCGCACCATCTCTAACTGTGACAAATGACGACCATTCCATATGACCTGTTGAATTTTCCCATTGACTTCAAGGACATGATCAATTAAGTCACCTCTCTCCCATCGATGATCATCATTTCGCCTATCAACTCGCATTACCTATTCTTTTGTTCATCGGCAGAATCGCGCGAATAGGTGTGCGCAACCTTAGGGGAGGCATAGTTCCTGCAACAAATGTAGAACAAATAAGGGATCACATTATAATCCACATAGACTTAATTGAAAAAGAAACACATTCTTCCCCCCCCTTTTTTTTTTTTTGTCAACGGTCAAAGTCAACGGTCAACGGTCGTCGGTCAACGTGGTCAACGGTCAAAAGTCAACGGTCAAAAGTCAACGGTCGTCGGACGTCAGACCGTCGGACGGTCGGGCCGGTCGGACCTTCGCGCGGATCGGACGCACGTGCACGCGCGCGACGCGTGCGGGGATGACGTCACGCAAACGTCATCCGCACGTGCCGGGCACGTGCCTACGTCAGCGGGTCGGGTCTCCGTCGGGTCGGGTTGCCGGCCGGTGACCGTCCAGCGAACGTCGTCGGTGATGACGTCATTGGTGACGTCATCCGTACAGTTACCGACAGTTGGATGACGTCACGGTGACGTCATCACGTGACGTCGCATGCGTTTGTCCATGGACCGCGTGCCGTTCGCCCGCCGGGCGCGTGCACGCCCGGTTCGGACCGCGTGCGTGCCAATGCCGGCGGCGGCGCGTCGCTCCCACGCGCAGCGCGCCGGCCCCGCGTATGGGCGCGTGCGGCGGAGCCCGGCGGCGGTCGACACATCGCCGGACTCGTCTCGACGTCGCGCTTCTTCCTATGCAATCACAATTTTATTTTGACTTACGAAAACTCAAAAAAATGGCCGAAAAGCGCTCGGGTGTCGGGATTTTCGCCCGATTCCGTACGGCCGAAGTGATTTCGCGAAAAATCAATCAAAAACATCAAAATTGATCGGGAAAAACGTGAATTAGGGCTATGATACCAATGTTGGGAATAACGGATCCCTGAAAACTGGATTCGACACCGAATCGAACCCCTAAATCATGCGGAAGACGAAGCCCAAGAAAACAACACGCATCACCGATCCTAAAGCACACCACGGATTCGAGCGTACCTTTTAGCCACAGATTAAACACCGACGTTGATGGAGGAAGAGAAACGGTCTTGTTCGATCCGAGGAAGCAAAATCCTTTCACGTGCTTTGCTGTTTTTCTTTTGAAGAAAACGGGAGAGGGAGGGAGAGTACGTTGAGAGAAAAAGAAGACGTACGTCTTTTCTAAAAATGAAAACGTACCTTTTTCTCTCTCTCTCCTCCCTTTTATACCTCTCCCCTTCCACGGGCCATATTCCCGTGGATCGGGCTTCCTAGGCCCAACTTGGGCGGATGGGCCTTAAGCCCAAAAACCAATAAAGCCTTCAGATATGATGACTTGTGATAAGTGGTATTGCATGCTAACTTAAGTGCGATCTTGATGTACGGCATAACTGTTGTCAAATTGCATCTTGCATTTGATCGATCCCATAGAAGCGGTGATTGTCACTAATTGAGCCATGGTTTTACTCACTTCCTTTACGGTGACGAATTTATGAAGAGGTTGTGATGGGGGTGGTTTCTTTATTTTGGTCCTTGAATAATGCTTATCTGAGTTTAATGAATTTGTAGTTCGGTAGATTTATGGTATTTTGGACCTTAGGTTATTTCCATCATGCAAGGTCTTATCCGGTTAATACCTTCTCCTATCAACATGTTAGATTATGTTATATGAATATTGGATTAATGCTTATGGCTGACCAAACGTTTTGGGATATGAGTATATGTCCACAAGTCACAACCGATGTTATTTCTAGGATTCAATAGCAGCCTATGTGATTTTTAAGACTTAACTACAGCCGTTATAGTTTTCAGGTCTTGTCACTTGGTGAAGCGTAACTATTGTATTTTGACATGAGCAATGAGTTTGATATCTATAGCAAGAAATGACTTGTGATAAATGGTATTACATATTAGCTCAAGTGTGATTTTGATAGACTACATAATTATTGTAAAATCACATCATTCATGCTTAATCCGCAGAAATGGTGATTGTGACTTATAGAGCCATAGTTTTGCTCGCCCCCTTGTGTCACCGTTAAGTTTTCAAGAATGGAGGAGAGTAATGAATTCATGAAGGGGGCGAGATGGGGGTGGTTTTATTTTGCTATTTGAATAAAGCTTATCAAACTGAGTTAAGAGAATTTACAGTTTGGTACGTTTATGGTATTTTGAACTTCATAGTTTTGAACTTCATAGTTATCTCCATTAATGCAAAGATTTGTCCATTTATTTTGGGTTAAAGGCTTCATCCTTTATTTTAGGGATAATTTTAAATAAGGACAAAAAATGTTATCATTTTTTCAAATAAGAGACTAAAGTACATATTGTTTTAAATAAGAATATGAAGTGTCATTATTTCCACAACTAAGGGTTTGAGGTTGACATTATTCCAGGGAAAAGTGCCAAAAAAGTCATAAACCTTTTGGTTTTGTGCCGATTTAGTCCTAAACCTTTTTTTGGTGCCGATTTAGTCCTAAACCTTTTTATATTGTGCCAATTCAGTCCTTTCCGGCCAATTTTGGCCGGATTTTGCTGACTGGACGCCGGCCGGCTGACGTGTACAATTTTTAATAATATTTTAATATTTTAAAATATTTTAAAATATTTTTTATTTTTATTTTTATTTTATTTTTTCCTTCTCATCTTCTTCCTCCAACCGGTCGCCGGAGCTCGGCAATTGGCCGGAGGAGATGGCCGGCGAGGTTGACCTCGCCGGCCACCTTGCCGGTGGCCGCGAGGGCGGCCTCGTGCCGGGCGGGCGAGGTTGAGCCTCGCTCGCCGCCCGGCGAGGCCGCCCTCGCGGCCCGGGTGGCGAGGGTCGAGCCTCGCCCATGGCCGGCGAGGGCGAGCCCCGCCAGCTCGACGCGAGGCCCATTTGGACTCCTCCCGGCTCCGTTCTCCGATCCCAATCTCGCCTAGAAATTTCCTCCCTCCTCCGCTCATCGTCGTCGTCGTCTCTAGGGTTTACGGGAGCTCGGGGTGTCTTCGATCGCACGGCTCCGGCCCCGGATTTTCGCTTGTTTCTCCCGCGGCGGCGATTCGTCGGGGGTGGGGGTTTTGTGATTCCTAGGTTCTCCGAGGCGGGCGGCCTCGCCGAGCCGGTGGGGCTCGCCCTCGTCGGCCATGGGCGAGGCTCGACCCTTGCCGGATCCGGCGAGGCCGAGCCTCGCCGCCCGGCGCGAGGCCCCTCACGGCCTGGGTGGCGAGCCGGATCTGGCGAGGGCGAGCCTCGCTGGCCATGGGCGAGGCTCGATCCTCGCCAGATCCGGCGAGGGGGAGCCTCGTCGGCCGTCGCCTCTGGCCGGTCACCTAGCTCCGGCGATCGGCTGGAGGAAGAAGATGAGAAGAAAAGAAGGAAAAGAAAAAAAGAAAAGAATAAAAAGAAAAGAATAAAAATAAAAATAAAAAGAGAACAAATAAAATAAAAAATAAAAAAAATATTTAAAAATATTAAAATATTATTAAAAATTGTACACGTCAGCGCCGATCAAGCCATGTCAGCCGGCCGGCGTCTAGTCAGCAAAATCCGGCCAAAATTGGCCGGAAAAGACTGAATTGGCACAATGTAAAAATGTTTAGGACTAAATCGGCACTAAAAAAAGGTTTATGACTTTTTTGGCACTTTTCCCCATTATTCCAAATAATGGCTCGAAGTAGCCATATTGGGTTTAAAGAAGGGTCTGGCCTCACGAGCTTGCTAAGGTCATTTTTTTCTTTAATTTTTTAATTTTTGTTACTTTTTTTTCTGGTTTTTTTACTAAAAAAACAAAAATTGAAGAAAGGAAAAAAAAGCTGTTTTTTTTTTTTTTTTTTTTTTTTTCAAATTCAGGCGAAGGGATGGCATCCCTCACCCGCTTGTGGCCACTGCCTTGTCGCTGTTGGGGCGGTGGTCACAGGCGAGAGGGCTAAGGCCAACCTTCCCACCTTTTTTTATTTTTTATTTGTGTTTTTTTAAGTTTTATTTTTATTTTTATTTTTTGAATTCATTTTTTATGGAAAAAATAGAAAAAAAGGAAAAAATAAAGAAAATACAAATTAGATGATGGAAATGTCCTTGATTATCTAGTGAAGTAAGATTTTTTTTTTTACGATATGTCACTTCACGCTTTCTTATTTGTAACAAAGATTTCTTCATGCTTTTATTTAAGAAAATAAGAATATTTCGGGCTCTTATTTAAAATAATATTCACTTTAAATTTTTATTTGAAAAAATGACGAGATTTCAAGTTTTTTATTTGAAATTTTTTTCTTAGTTTGTGAAGGATGGCCAGTAAGGACTTACACTACGCTAAAACGTATGTACACTTGACGCGCATGATGACGGTGGACCCCGCCACTTTGGAGGATTTTCATTGGCTTGACTTGTTGAAGTCCTCGCTTATCATTTTTACTCTCTGTGCCGAGAAAATACAGCGAAAGCGCGTTGCACATCTCCTGGATCCGGCGCTTCGCTAATTCCTCATGAGGAATCCCAAGATCAGATCCAGCAAGAAGGACTCCACATGTCCCTTCGATCAAATTCGATGGGTATTCAGAGATCCTGAAGGAGGATGAAGAGAGACTGGAACTCACCCGACGCAGCGACGACGTCCACTTGCGTGCGTCTATGAGAATGTTCTCCCCTCAGAACCACCCCGTGGCTCAATACCAAGCATCCCATCTGGTGCGACTCTTCCTCTTCCCGAAGGCAATCGCGCGATGGAAGATCTCCAATCCGCCGTTCTAGATGATATGTTGGACGACTGGTTGAGTAATCTGTCCATTGAGACCCTGCCAACTGGTAACAGCAGAGGCGTTAACGGCTGGCTCGATATAAAGGCGGTGATGAGGTGGGGTTTATTCACCAGGAAGAGAAGTGGCGGAACTGTGCAGTTAGATGAGCCGCTGATTGAAGTCATGGTTTGATTCGATTAGTTCTTAATGTTACATTGCGTAAGATGATTCTCCATTCACCATTTGGTGGGAGTGACGGTGTCTTAGACGAGGTCATATCGGTTACCCGTGTTCGACCGTGGTCATCATGGATGATGCTATTCTTTCCGGTATATAGAACAGCTTCTCTGAAAGCCCGCTCAAGCGACGAATTTCTCATCCAAAAGTGTCTCATCTCTCTACTTCAGTTCTGTTTAACATCTTTCTTTGAAAGTTATCTCCAGTCTTTAAATGCGAGGAGCGCAAGGCATGTCGTTCAAAGAGCGTACAAGGATCGCGTGCTTATCATGCATCAAAATTGCGACCTTGTACATCGAGTCCCATGCATTGAGTCTTCCCCAGACAATAAAGCTATCATTCGGAACGTAAACACCGTTAAGTCTCGATGTCATTCAAACTGTTAGTCGAAATAATGACGTCGGCTTACGAATGATAGCTAGTGGGGATTTTACATGACTCCACAACGGCCATAAATAGAGGGTTTAGCCGAAGGTGTTCTGTCAGACGGACACGAATAAACTTCTACCGTTTCCCGGGCCTCCTCTCCTTGTTTTCTCAATCTTGAAATTTGTTTTCTGTAATTTCTTGGAAACGAGCTTTGCGGATAGTTTTTTTTTTTTTTTTTTTTTTTTTTTTTGGGGTAAAGTAGCAATGCCCCTTTCTAAGTGGACACCTATCCACTTCTTTTTGGTCATTTTCTTTCTCTTTTTGGATTCTTGTTAGACTCTTATAGAAATTCTAAATAAAAACTTGAAGTGTTATTATTTTTTAAAATAAGAGTCTAAAGTGAATTTTATTTTAAATAAAGATATGGAGTGGCCATATTAGTCTTAAAGAAGGGTCTAAAATGGTTATGATTATTTTGAATAAGGGTCTAGCTTCGTGCAAATTATTCTAACCAATTAAAAATATTTTCTTCAAAACACAAATTAAAATTAAATTAAATTAAATTATTTTTTTTATAAAATAAAACTTAAAAAAAGGAAAACACATGTGGTTGTTGCCCCATCGTCGGTGGGGCGGTGAAGGTCGGCCGGGTTGCCAACGCTTGGGTGAGGGCTAGCAAATCTCACTGATTAGAGGGGAGGGCCACGCGGGAGAGGGCGGCGACGCTCGCCATGATTCTATATGCTTTTTGTCGACATTAACATATTATGAATAAGGGTTAAATGTCCAATTGAATTGAGGAATCGTATTGGCTCCAAATGGATGACCTAAAAAACAATCCAAAAACTTTTAATCGATTGACGTTCATGATCTTATGCATTTACACGTGACACTTGCATATGGTAATTCGGCATCGACTTCTAAAGGTCTATCCCCTAGACCATCATCAGAGCATTTTATGTAAGCAATGAATGCGTCAATTAAGCATCGGATGACAACGCAAATGCTACGCCATAGAAATCGCGTGCTGTAATTTTCGATCATAATATGGATCGATCCATTCTTGAAAGTTTTGCTCGTTTTGTACGCTTAACCTTAGATCACTTGAAATTCAAGTGAGGTTACCTCTACACGATAATTGACTGAACCAGAGTTTAGCTTAAACGAACATTAAAGAAAGTCTCAATGTTTTTTTGGTGATTAAAGCGGTTTAGCTTTTAATTTTGCTATTAATCCGTGATGGGGCTAAATCAAGGAAAATCAAGAAAGACAAATTTTTGAAGGCTTGTTCGTTCCATGGAAACTCAATAATTTGATTTTATATATATATATTAAAATGGATGGTTATCTCACTCAAAAAAATTAGTCAATGTACAGAATTTAAATCCTCGACAATAGTTCACGCCTAAACATCTTCGACGATTATGACAATATTTTTCTCATTATTTATTTACAAGCACTACGGGCAATCATCATCATAAGTTATTATTGTTCCTGGATACAAAGCGCATTATAAATTATATTTAGGGAAAATTTCAAATAAGGACCTGAAGTGAATTCATTTTCTTAAAAAAAGGATCTAAAGTGGACACTGTCTCAAATAAGGACCCATAGTGGCTAACTTACTCTCAATTAAGGACCTGAACTTCTAATTTTATTCACAGCCAGGGGTACTTTTGTCCAAGAATATTGTTGTTTATTTTTTGTCTCTCTTTTTCTTCTTTTTTCTTTCTTCATCTTTCTCACTCTCTACATCACCTCCATTATCAGCCCCTCCATCGCTCTTTGTGTCATCTCGTTGTATGACCAAGATTGGGTTATCTTTAACAAGACCCATTACAACGTAGTCTAACTCGTTGAAAATTTTAAATTTCGCTCCTCAAAATGGTTTGAAGACAATTCCATGAAGCCGAAATGAGCCTTCCAAAATAAGTTTTTTTTTTATTCCAACATTCATCGCAAATTATGATCTCAAAGCCATAATATGAATATGCTTTTGCTGAGATTTAACTTCTTGTCCAACTCCCAAGCTATGCAACTAATCCATTTGGCAATGTATTTCTCTTGCCTTGAGAGTGCATCAAACTCCACTTATTCCAAGCCTTCCGCTAACCCAGCAACTATAATTTTTTGTGCTGTTTTTGGTCTTGCTTGCCAACAACAAAGTAGCAATATCCAAGCATTGCCGGATTGTCTTGTTTGACTAACTTATGCCTCTATTCAATTAACACTTGGTGACCAACAATTTCACGCCAAAGAACAATTTTGTTGTAGTTGGCGACTATTTCAACCTCGGCAAGAGTTTGCCTCATCAATTTCAAATTTGAGTTTGCCTCTCTTGCGTAAATTCAATTTTTCAAAGATTCCCCTTCCCCTTTGCAATGCCAATGGCTCCTTTCAATAATCCCTAGTCTGGAGACACCCACTCACACTCTTGCTATTCTCATCGACACAACTCTTCTCCTCAATCGATACCCCATCTTGAGATTGATCATTAGTCATATTTGACATCATTAACTGTAGAAATTATTGTATTTCGTTGCCCCATTGCCGCCATCGACAAGTCCTATTCGAGCTCTCGACCTCATTGACTGCTGCCCCTGATAGAAAATCCTTCGTCGTCGTCGTCAGATGGAGGTCAATCCGAGCTTTAGGCTGAGCACAAGCGAGCCAAGATTTGATGCATCTTGAGGAATTGAGCATTTTAGCATCCGAGAAGGTGGCCGGTAGCAAATAACTCTAATCCGACTTTTTGTCACGAGGACCAACTATGTGATGACATGAAGCTCATGAGGTCGCTGGTAGGGGCCTGATTATGGTGTTGAAGAAGGAGGCAATGTAGACTGAAGGAGGTGTGAGGAAGATGAAGAAAGAAAAAAAAATTAAAGAAAAAATGTTCTTGGACAAAACTACCCCAAACTGTAAATAAGATTGAAAGTTTGGGTCCTTATTTGAAACAAAATTAGCCACTTTGGGTTCTTATTTGATACAATGTCCACTTTGAATCCCTTTTTGAAAAAATGAACCCAATTCAGGCTCTTATTTGAGATTTTCCTTTATATTTATGTTGAGTTTCCATAGGTGGCCGCAATAATTTTCCGCGTAATATATATAGTGGGCAGATTCATTTAAAAAGAATTAATTGTAGGTAGCTTTGGTTGCGTTTGTTAAAATGTGTTTCTGTTCCCAGAAACACAAATTTTTGTTTTTTTGTTCCTAGAAACAAAAAAACAAAAATACGTTTGTTTGTATTTTTGTCCAAAATTATTTTTTTGTTCCCAAAAACACATTTGGATAGAAATAAGAAATAAAAAAAAAGTTATTTCTTGTTTCTGGAACAAAATTTAGTAACATTTTTTTCTCTCTCTTCCATTTTCTTCTCTCTTTTTCTTCTTTCTTTTTTCTTTGGCTGGTCACCAGCCTCAGCCATGGCCGGCGACTAGCCGTCGAGGGCCGGAGACCTCGCCGGAGCATCGCCGGCTCCTAGCGAGGCTCGGCCTCGCCTTGGCCGGGTGAGCTCAAGCTCGCCTAGATCCGGCGAGGCCGAGCTTGCCTAGCGGCCGGCGAGGCTGGCGTCGGCCGCCGGCCACTCGCAGGTCGGCTCGCCCAGATTTGGCGAGGCCGAGCTTGCTTAGCGGCCGACGAGCCTCGCCGTGGCGGGCGAGGCCGCCGCCCCCTCGTCGCCGGTCGCCGGCCATGGCGGAGGCCGGCAACTAGCCAAAAGAAGAAAAAAAGAGAAAAAGGAAAAATAAATAAGAAAAATAAGAAAGAAAATAGAAAAAATAAAATAAAAATATTAAAAAATTAAAAGAAATAAAAAATTATATAAATTTACCAAACGTGTTTCGTTCGATTTTACGCGTTTTCTTTTTTTTTTTTTATTAAACCCCCCCGATTCAGATAGAGTCACCATACTAGGTTAATCGCTTGGCGATATCGTGGATCGAACGCAAGACCTCTCGTGAAAAGTTCTCTTGCCCAACCACCTACGCCACCACCACGGGGGTACCATACGCGTTTTTTTTTTCAAAAATTATTGTTCGGAATAAACACTTTTTTTTTTTTAAAATAATTTTTAAACATAAATATTACCAAACGCACCATTTCTAGCCCAAAAAAAAGAAAAAGAAAAAAGAAAAAAAGACTAACATATTTTCATTCGGACCACCATCCTCGTCAAGCCTTTCACTTCTTTCTCCATCGTGGGTGGGGAAACTGAGTACAGAGGTTGGTTTACTCCAACCATCGCCAACCCACCAACATCCTCTCTCTCTCTCTCTCTCTACCCTCGGAAATGTCGAATTACACGGTCGAGTCATGCAAGGTCGAGTCCGCCGACCGGGTCGTCCTCCACACGCGGCTGTTCAAGCCGAGGGAGGACGCCGGGAGGGCCGACGACGGCGGCGGCGGCGGCCTGGGGGTCGTCCTGGTGCATCCCTACACGGTGCTCGGCGGGTGCCAGGCCCTGCTGAGGGGCATCGCCTCCGAGCTCGCCGGGAGGGGCCTGCCGGCGGTGACGTTCGACATGCGCGGGGCCGGGAAGTCCACCGGGCGGCCCTCGCTCACCGGGTTCGCCGAGGTCAAGGACGTGATCGCCGTCTGCAAGTGGGCCTGCGACAACCTCTCGCTCCGCAGGATCCTGCTCGTGGGTTCTTCTGCTGGTGAGGTTTCTTTGAAGGATTTGTGGTTTGATTTGGGTGATGTTATGAGGTTCTTGGGAAGTGTTTGATGGTGGCGCGGCTTGGTTTTCTTGAGTTAGATTAGGGTGAGATTGGATTGGTCGTCTTCTTTTTAGATGGTCTGGTTGAGTATTTCGTTTTGCAGATCTACCGAATGGGGCTTTGTGTTTTACTGCTCTGCTTGTTAGAAAGATATGTGAATCGTCTTTAGCCGTGCCTTTTGATGTGGAAGGTGATGAATTTGTCGTCAAAACGGTAGAAATAGGGGGTTTGGACTACTGTTTTTGCGGATGTTGCCTTGCTGATTGAGTCGTCTCTAGTCTGTCCACTGTGATCCTTTGCATTCTTGAGCTGTCTGCTTGTTTCCGATCCTTTGGCTATGATGCAAATCTTGGTTGACGAAGGTCTTCTATCACTCTATAATCTGAAAGTTGCTTTCTGGTGGTGTCGCTGGTTGCTGCTTAAATTGTGGCAAGTCTTGGCCGACAGAGTCTATCTGATTTTCAGTCCGAGAGTGCTCAAAATTTATTATTTTGAACTCGAGCTTTGGAATGATGGTTTGTGCATGGCTGTCTCAGAATCTAATAGATTGCATGTGGGTACTAGCTTGTGAGTGTGAACCGGAAAGTTTACTCAATCCCATCAACTGTCCATCTTACAGCAGCTATCGCGTTGGATGACAATACCAGCGTAGTGTCCTCCCATATTAGTTTCCAGTCTTTGGACTTTGTTTTTAGTCGTTATAACAATCACATTAAGCTTCCTGCTAAACTGGCACTGCAACAGAGTTTTCTATTTCTGTGCATATACAATAGCAATGAAGGGGCAATATTTGCACCTATGTAGATGTAAGTGTAATAATAATAACTGGCATAATATATTCTCAATGTGGTTAAAAACTCAATGAAGTTGTCATAAAAGGATTGGGATCATTTCCATTTGTTTACTCAATTTGGGTGCCCAAACATTGTGCTACATCACCTTGAAGGAAACATTAGTGGTTAAGAATGAGATGTCATTATAAGTCATATGTCATGATCTTAAAAAAGTAAATCCTTTCCCAGAGAAAGGATCCCAATGCTCTTCAAAATTAAGCATCTAATGTGCATTGCTCATTTGCTTGTGTCAAGACTACTGTTGCCCCCCGCCCCTGGGGGTGGGGAAGAGTTGTTTCATGTACTGTGCAAAGGCAGCATTGAGACTCTTTAAATGTAGATATTAGGTATGCAAACTGTGTGCATCTGTCTTCTACCTCATTAACTAAGAGTAGGTTCTTTAAACCTGACATGAGCGGTTGCTTGTGACGAAGGAGAAGGCTGTGATGGTTATTCTTATGAATCATCATCTTAGCATGAGAGGTGGGACAGAAGAAGGCGGGAGAGTGCTCTATTTGCTACTCTCATTTTTCCAGCATCTAGAGAATACAGACATTGGAGGTGGAAAGTAATAATTACAGACTTTAGTATGAACAAGATGGGGATCGGAGTTAAAATTGCGAAATCTAGTACATCTGGAGGCTGATTGATCTGATTTGTCCGCTTGCAGTTCCTTTTTCCATATTGAATGACCAAGTATGGAAGTTACTGAAACTGCCACCTTATCTAAACGTTGGAAATTTCACTAAGTTGCTTGTGATTATGCAGCACTTTGTACCCTTATTTCGCTAACATATGGAGGTTTATTTCTTTTTCTAATTCTCTTACAGGGGCACCAATTGCTGGCTCAGCTGTGGATCAGATAGAACAAGTCGTGGGATATGTTAGCATAGGCTATCCTTTTGGAATGATTTCTTCAATTCTCTTTGGGCGGCACCATAAATCTATCTTGCAATCCCCAAAACCGAAGTTCTTCATCATGGGAACTCGCGATGGCTTTACGAGTGTGAAGCAGCTAGAGAACAAGCTGAGCGGAGCAGCAGGTCGAGTAGAAAAGCATCTGATTGAAGGAGCAGGGCACTTTCAAATGGAAGGCCCTGCTTTTGATGCGCAGATGGTGAGTATTATTCTTGAGTTCATTGCGTCTTTGTAATATTATTGGCTTGTTACTATGCAACAGCTGTTTATAAGGAGTAGAGGCTTGAGTGCATGCCTTCAGTTCTGGGGCCTTGTGCCCGTATGCTTGCTTGCCTTCTTGGTGGAGGATGTTGAATCCTAGTATTGGCAATTTGGCAGTAGTACCTGTACCTAAGGTTCCCTGTTCTAATCCTGTCTCATGAAAGCAATCTGCAACAGCATGCATCCCACACACACAAGTGCGCACATGTGTGCACACACAGAGATCACTTAGAACTTGGAGAATCATTGTGTAGAAATGATATACAGTTCATTTGATTATCAAAGAAGCTGTACACAGTAACTGAGTTAGGAATCAGTTTGAGATTCAATTACAATGACAGGTCAGTCAAGCCTAACTCTAGTAAAGGTTACAGGCTCAGATATCGTTAGAACTGGCCAGGACTTGAAATGCAATTGCACTCTCATCGAAATATGTGATGTTGAGAAAACCACCGTCTCTCCGGTTCTCTCCATCAGATCCAGAACTTGGTCTGCTCAAAGTCTCAAACTGCCCCTCCCCTCGATTGCCTTTTTGGAAGGCTACAATCCCTTTTCATCTGTTGTGAAGATAAAAGGAAAGCACAAAGAATTGAAAATTGCACTTTGGACAATGGTGAACCGACGCATTATACCCATATAAATTTGCTCCTCATGGGCATCATTGAACTATGATATTTTTATTGGTCATTCAATCCAATCTCACAAAATATTGGGAAAAAGGAGCCACTCTATGGATTGATGAATGAAATCCAATGTACAAGGAGGGAAGAAAGTGAAAAATTTTAAAAAGAAGGAAAAAGAGAGAAATGAAGAACTTAAGGACCTCCGAACCTGACTGTTTATACTTTGATTCTGACAAGTTTTACAGAGCTAGCGATGTCTACAATGGCAACGCGCGATCTGTGTCTGAGTCGTCTCGGTCTAACTTCATATGCTAGGTTATTGGGTAAAAGTAATCAGTAATAATTACCACTTTCACCATCGGATGCATCTTGAAGCATGGATATCGCACCAAGCAGGGCCTGCTCCTGCTCCTGCATTTGGACACGCATATTAGTGTAAAGGCCATGCGAGATGGAATATGATTCGACCGTAAGCGGAATATGTTTCGTATCATTACCTTAAGAGCCCTCTTCGCTTCTGCAATCTCTGCCACGTCGGGCGGGCTCGCACTTAACACTTTCTCCACCTGTATGGAAGTCAACCTTAGATTAGTCACAGATTAAATGACATGACTCTTAACCAGTTAGTCCATACGAAGACAACAGCCCACCTCCTTGACTAGAGAATCTGTGTTGAGCAATTCAATGTCGCCCAAATCCTTTCGGCCTACGCCACTTTGCATTGAAGGGAGATTCTTTCGAGTCTGTCCCTTCGTCGTCCCTTTACCTTTTCCAGGTCCAGTAATAGCACCGCCTTTCGGAGTGGACTTCTTGACTCCCCGGCTGACACCAGGATGGCCCCTTCTATTAGAAATTCCATGGTCATGGCCTTCCCACCGGATGTCTGAGGGAGGTATCTACCATTAAGACAAAAAGGAAATTGTGAGAATTTCTTTGAGACAAAAGGGAAGAGTATTAATTTTTGTAATGCAGTATGTCACTATCATGATGATCTTACGGCTGGAATATGCTATGGTATAATGACTGGTAATAACTAGGACCACGAGACTCCTCTACCAGTCTATTCCCCAACATGAGTCCTCAGTATTTGAGCAGCCTATCCGTGTGCTTGCATTTTGAAGACATATTATTGAGGGTCCAAAAATGTTAGAGGACTCGCCCCAATGACCAGGTTACAGCAGGATGAGGATGAGATTTCCCACGTTAAATTCGAAAGCCACGCTGCTTTTTCTGACCATTCTGACTACTAAGTATATGAAACATGTAAGTCTTGACTAAAATCAACCATTCACCTTTGCTGGCTACTTTCATGAAGCTAATAAGTTAGCAAGCTTTGACTATGTCTGGCTAAAAGGTTGAGACAACTTAAAGTGGCTTACCCTTCTCTAACCAATTGCTAAAACCAGCCAGTCTAGGCCCAATTTGAGTACAAGTGGCTTCGGTTAAGTCATGGTAGTCATGATTCATTGCGACACTCGTCAAGATTTTCTCTACTAAATTTCAATTATGTAATGAGGTTGAGTAGACATTCTTACCTCTCTGAGGTCAACCCATTCCCATGTTTCATTTGCTGTCTCAATATCGTAGACCAATGCATGGTGCCCCTATTAAAACACAAAAAGGAAGCTCAATGGAGGTGCATTTGCAGTGTGGTTTCATTAGCAATAAGTTACTTACCTCAACTGAGTTATAATCTGTTATGACAGCCTCATAGAAGTTGTTATCATCAGGCCATCTAGTCCAAACTTTCTTGCCTATCAGTGAATCAGAGTTTGCTCCAAAGGCCCCAGACAAACCACGAATGGCACCTTGAGGCCTTCCACCAGCACCTGCAGTAGAGTTCTGCATGGAATTTATAGATGATCCAGCTAGCAGAACATAATAAATCAAGCAAAGAGGAAAGATCCAACTGAATTCGCCATTACTTCTATATCAAATATAGAACTCACTGATTTTGGCTTCTTACTCCTGCCTCCAGGATGAGGCCCTTGTCTAAATGTTGATGGAGATGGTTGTAATGACGGTATTGCTGGAGATGGTGCAAATGCAGACAAAGAAGCAACAGACTGTGTGGTCTTCATTTTCCTGTAAGATGCCAAAAGATTGTGACTAGGTGCAGGGTTTTGGATGTGCCTAGAAGTTCCAGGCCTGCCTGGTTGAAGACCATTTGCCTTTCTCCACTCTCTGCTCCGTGATTGATTGCAGTAGTCAAAACACAGGGCTTACTGGCAACTATATAACATATAATCAGCAATTAGAAAATGTACATGATGTCAAGCTATCGCACCTTATCCGCTGAATAATGTCTTCCGAATTGACCTTGGAAAGAAGCTCTCTATGTTGCTCATCTGACACTCTCAGCTCTTTCCTAAGTTCAGTAATCAAACTCTCCTTATCCTGCAAAAACACCATATATGGAAGCTGCTTAAGATAAAGCACAGAAGACGGATCCACTGAAATAACAAGTCAGGTAAAGATACCCAAGTAATGGCGTCAGATTGAGCCTTAAAGGCTCGAAGTATCGAACAATAAGCTTCTTGCTCAATATGGTTGATCTGATTTTCCATGTTGTTGTGTATCTTGAGTAATGGCGCAGTTCCTAAAACTGCAGATCTTCCATTTCCAGCAGTGTGTCCTCTCTGATATCTGCTCCGGTGTGGAGGAGGGAGGCCGTCATCTGTACCTGCAGTAGTTTAGTTGGCAAAAAATTGTCTTGAGATTTACCACATGCGACTGCATTGGTTATGATTCTTTCATTCTTCATCAGTACCCAAAAAATCAAAATATAAAACGCTTGCAAGTGTATGTAAAGCTAGGTACTTAAGTGATCATGGTTAAGTTCCAACAAACTCCTAACCACTGCATGTTGCAGTTTTCATAAACAAAGAGAGCTCCCAATCTTTACACTATAACTTGGCCAACGATCTTGAGCAAATCAGCATCATTGGTCAAGCATACAAGCAGGGGTGGCAATTTCTGACATGACAAAGGAATGCACCTTGAAGACAACGTGACACAGGAAAAAATCATAAACAAAATCCGAATATGTCATAAAATGAACACGGTAAACAATTATTTAATCCAGTTGAAAAACCAGATCATACTAGAGAAAATTTAAACTATTTAGCAATAACATGGTTTGATACAACTGATTGACAGAACCACAATGATTGGACACAATTGACAGCCCTGTGTACAACTAGATCAAACACATAGCGAGTGAAACTCCCACAAATTCAATATGTATGACAAAGAAACACGTATGTCCTGATGAGAACTTACTCCCATAAGCTTCCCCACACATTCCAACAGCATAGTTTGAAGAGCACCAAGAGAAGTCAGCATTCTCACAACCTATCTCAATATCTAAAAGTTTTACCACCACCTTGGCAGTTTATATACCAAGGGGTGAAACCACAAAAGGGTGAAACCCGATCCTTGCTAACATGGTACATCTAATCATAGTTATCACCGACATTAGAATTGGAAGTGCTGCTAAATCTTTTCAAGCCAATTCTCAGATGAAACAGCAGCAGCCCCAAACACTTTCTCAGCACCCTCAGTATCTTGAACTATCTCTCTCCACTCCCCTCAAAACTTTAGCAGGAAACAACCATCAAAACCACACAATTCTACAAGAGCTTTCATAACCAAACCAAAATTGTAGTTCTTCAACCCTTTCAAAGCCAAGTCCATAAACCCTTCCAAAACTTAATCATCCAGTTCCACGTACAACTCTGCACTAAAAGCACAAAAAAATTCGTACTTTCCTGCCGAGCAAGAACCATAAAACACAACAGATTGCTTTGATTTGCCATGGAAACAAACTGCTATGACTTCACTCTCATCTCAAAATTTAACTAATTGGTTAACATAATAAATTCCACTAATAAATTCCAAAAACGACATTAGACACCGACACAACCTCGAAAACAACAGAATCAGTCAAAAAAAGGAAAGTGAAAAACTCACCGCTGCTGCTATCAGGCATATCATGATCCATCCCCGTTGCTTCAAACCAAGAAATTTCGCCAATGAAAAACCCAGAATTCGCTTCAGCCACACTCCTAAGCCCCACGAACCCGGAAGAACACCTCAAGGAAAGAATCGACGAGTCTCGATACCGAACCCGAACCAGTCATTTCTAAGTACTCATCGAATCCGCCTGAAAGAACTCAATTTGATGCATAAATACACGAAGAAACCGAGAGCAAGCAACAAAATCACAACAGGGCGTACCTACAGTCGTTAGCCATGGAACTTTCCCAAGAAGAGCCGATTTGCGTGCGATTATCGCAAAATTTGTGGAGAAACACCGGCAATCCGAACAATCGAACTTCGGGATCACGAATTAAGGAAAATCGAACTCAGATGCGAAGGGAATTGGAGTTGAGAAGAAGAATTCTGAGCGAGATTACAATGAAAATTAGGGTTTGAGCAGGAGCGAGGGAGAGAAGGAGAGTCTCGAGGGGAGAACTGGGGATTTTTCGGTCCCGGACCGGCGAGAGGAGAGAACCGGTCAGAACTGGAAACCGCTCCCGACTCGGCCGGTCGAACGTCCGGTCCGACCCCGGTCTAGAAAAACCAACCACATAGACTAGCAAAAGAGCACTTCCGAGGCCGGAGAGATTTATGATATAGAGATCAATGGCGTCTAGAGAGGAAAAGACAGTCCCCTCGATACACCGAAAGAAGGGCCGTATTGGGGGTGTTATATACACGGCACAGATTTAGTTGCCGGTTTAACTTTGCCTTTTTGCAAAAATGATCTATGCCCTGATGTATCCAATGTCAATCCACAACATTAAAACTTTCGGCCTATCTTGGTAGACTATCTAGAGATGAAGAGGCTCAGATTATTTAGCTTGTATGAAACATGCTAATCGCGGGTTAGGTTACGATATATGTCGATGTCATCGTTGGATTTCCGTTAACGGAAATGTCTCTGGCTTCGTATAAGGTATTTTTACATTTTTCGGCATGTTAGGTATCGATGTAATCATCAATTACTTACTTAACAATCCGAAACATAATATTATCTTAGCTCATCTTGGCATATCTTAGTTGGGTAGGTTATCCAATGACGAAGAGACTAAGGTGGATATGTTTCGTGAAAAATGAATGATTTGAAATATATTTTTTTTAAAAATGATTGCTCTTATCACTTAGAATAATTAGTCAATGAAAAATATTTTATTAATCGATCACAATTTATGTCTAAATATTTTTGTGGATTATAAAAATATTTTTCCTTTATTCTTTTTTGTAAGCGATATAAACAATCATTTTTAGTAAGATTTTTTTTCATCATTTGTTTTCCCCAAAACAAACACACCATGATATCACCTTGATAATAATGTTTTCACATTTTAAGACATGCCCCTATGGCTCTGACCAATTGTATGATGGTCAAGAATGAGTTTGGTTAAGAGGTACTAAGGTTCATTTTGTCATATCTGATCTCTCTGATTTGTTGTGCTAAGTCTTTGATTGAATCCTTTTGTTGGGCTTCATATTCACATGGACTAAATTCGATAGAATCCTTTCACTTTGGCAATACATCATGCCCCATGCATAAATTTGTCTAGAACTGAACTGACTATAGTGTAATTTTTTCATGAGAAGAAACCTGTTATTTACTAACTTGGATTGTTTGTGGCTGCATAGTGAGGAAGGTGAGAAGGCCACGAGATCTTGTATATGATTGGTTTAGAGACTGTCGAGAGTGGGGTATTTTGACTCTTGTGTTTCGAATTTGCATAGTGGTTGGTAGAGTTTGGTCTTCCGAGTTCCAACTGGTATGTATGAACATTGTGAGGAGATTTAAGCTTTCACTTCGATCTACCTTGTTATACTCCCAAACCATTAAGAATGGGGATGACACGGCTGTCCTTCCAATCGAAAGACACAGTCTCAAACCAAATCTAAAGTCCACTTCCAAAAATCCACATTGACAACGCTCCTGCTTTATTAGTTGCTAAGCAAATATCTTGAAAAAGTTGGGAAATAGAGAGGTGATCAATCACAACTCGGTGAGTGGTGCCATCTCTTCTATAGATTTATAAATTCATGTCTTGAAAGAGATTAAAAATTTAAGTATTATACGAGTAATTAAAGCATGTTTGTTGGATAGAAGTCTGGTGGGCAATTACTACTTTTTAATATTTGAGAATGATTTGAGAATGGTTTCACAAAAGGTATCGTGAAATGATATATTGCTTTGTGAATTGGTTTATGGAATGAGTTCTAAGATGATTTGAGAAACCTTTTATGAAAAATGCTATAAAAGATTATATATATCAATTTGTGAATCTATTGGATGAATTGAGTTATAAAAGGTTATATGGTTGGTTTACGAAATGCATTGTGGATTATGATATTGCTTATAAATTGAATTTTTGGTATTGGAGAATGGTTATTTATGCTCAATAGGATTGTGAATCTAATGAGGTATGTATATTGGGTTTAGGATGTCTTTTTGAGCCGAGCCACCGGCTTTGCAGATGGAGACCCTACTAAGGAGGATTTTGGTTGTTTTGTCACCATGCGTTGTGTCGTGACCATGATTAGGTATTGAGCAAAAGATTGGTTGATGGATGGACCATCGACACACGTTTTGATTTAAGATGGATCAATGGATGGACCATTGATATGATAGAGATTAATTAACGGACTTGACCATTGATATTTGAATTGTGATGGTGAATTTAAATGTGTATTTCTAACTTGTAATGAATGACTTGTACTTGATTTGATATGTATATTTAAAGAATTGGATTATGAGTTTTTAGTAGTACAAAGCTCTATACTTATAGATATGCATAGTGGCTGTCCGATGTGCTTATAAGAGATATGTACTACTCACTGAATTTGTGGCTGCTCACCCCTCTATTTCCCAACTCTTCCAGGTTCTTTAGTTAACAGTTAATAGAGTGAGAGTTTTGTCAATGTGGATTTTTGGAAGTGGGAAAAAGTGGGTTGTAAAATTTAAAAAGCAGAAGGAAGGGGGGCTTGGCTAAATAGAAGCCAAGAGCTCCCTTGAGCAAAAAGAAAGGAAAGAAAGAGAAAAGAAGAAGACGGAGGAGGAGGAGGAGGAGGAGGAGGAGGAGAAAAGGGAAGAAAGGCAAGGGGATTTGGTGTGTGCACGTTGTGGATGCCTTGCCAAGCTGACTTGACTCCGTAACACAATGCTCGGTAAGAGATTAAGCCCCTCTCCTTTGTCCAATCTAAGTATTTTCTAGGTTTAGCGCTCAAATTCAGAATTTTGGGAAAATTGAGTGGCGAAGTCCGATTTTTGAGTTATTGAGCTATGTACTTTTATAGGACTAATATTTTATGGTGTTGTGAAGCTATAACATTTTACAAATCACAATTTGAGTTTACAGTTTGCCCAAAATAAAATTTCAAAATTTCCCGCCCATGATGAATAGTGCGCATCCAGTAGCTTCAAGCCATTATATTGTCACTTTTCAGATTGATTTTGGGATGGTCAAGTTATAATTTTTGTAGTATGTTTGAAGGGTTTTCCATTGACTATAAGTATGTTTGGAATGGGGTTCGGAGGAAAAAGTTTTGGCATAATCAATTGTGTGCCAAAACTCCGCATTGCGAACAACTTGAATAATAGCTTTGGGTATGTGACTTATGAGTGCGTAGGAGTTGTTTTGTTAGCGTTAAGATGTAATTTAGTTGTTTTGTAGTTGAGGTAGAGTTTTATTTGGGTAAAAAGAACGCTTTAAGTGCCAAAACTTGGCACAAATTGACACTTGAGTGCCAAAATTTATGAAAGTGCCACTTAAGTGCCACTTTTTATGAAAAATGGGACACTTGAGTGTCACATCCGGCAAATCTTGCCGGAAATCCTACGTGGCATTTTTTTATATTAATTTTCTCGCTTATGTGGCTCGCCGAAAGACCGACTCAGCAAAACACACAAAAATGACGACGTTTTGGTATAATTTGAATTTTAATACAAAAATTAATTAAATTAAATTTAAAACATAATAATAATAATAATAATAATAATAATAATAATAATAATAATAATAATAATAATAATTATAATTTATAAAAAAAAAAAGGTTGGAGGAGGAGGAGAAGGAGGAAGGCGGTCACTTGCGCCCCCACTCGGGCTCAATGGCCCGGCCGACCCTCCCCACCTTTCGGCGACGGGGGAGGCGGCGGCGGCGGCGAGGGTTGAGCCCTCGGTCGTTGGCTACCTTCCTCCTCCTCCTCCAACTTTTTTTTTTAAATTATAAATTATTATTATTTTGTTTTTAATTTAATTTAATTAATTTTTATATTAATTATTTACTACGTGGGCATTAAAACGATGTCGTTTTGTACTAAACTTATTGGAAAATTACAATGTCAGCGTTTTGGTCATATTTTCTCATTGTTGGCACTTAATTGATTCATTTGTTTTGATTTTGACACTTAAGTGTCACTTTCGTAAGTTTTGGCACTTAAGTGTTTTTTTTTGCGCAAGTTTTGACTCTTAAGCTGCGCATGACAACATTTCTTGGCCGGGAACAATTTTTTTTCAGAAATATTTCTTTTATATTTCTATTATGGGGAACAATTTTTGAGCAAAAAAACCCGTTTGATAATCGTACAAAATTTTATTTTTGGAATAAAAAAATAACAGAAACACGTTTGATAAATGCACAAAATTTCTATTTATGGAATAGAAAAAGAACAGAAACACGTTTGGTAATTGCACAAAATTTCTATTCCAAAATTTATTTTTAAAAAAATTAAAAAAAGAAAAATGAATACATTAGATATTACATAAAAATTGACAAGATCAAAATATTATTAGATTAATAATACATTTGATTAGGTGTAAGCATTCTAGTTGAATATGCTTGTAACATAGGTGGTATTGTAATGGAACGTGAGCTATTATTTTATATCTATGTGTGAGGATCTTTACTTATGTTTTATAGCGTATTGAGTTTATGTAGCGCTTTGTTGGAATCAGTATTCATAAACTGATGTTTTGAACTGTAATTCTCAATAATATTTTTGTTGTTGCGAATTTTAATGTTTGGTATAGCAAATATAGCGAAGAAAGCACACTTGATATTGTCAGCCAAATTAATTTATGCTCATTTCCTTGGGACTAAGTTTTTACTCTTTAAAAAAAAAATTGTAATTCTAGTGCATGCGTGGCTTAAGGATTTTAGTCTCTTCTAATCTTGACATAGATGTCAGGTTGGGGTTGGAAATTTCCAATTGTTGGAATGGTGCATGCATGGCGTGGCTTTATAGTTATTATGCATTTAGTTCATAGTATGCTCCTAAAACACTTAGTAAAGACCTCGGTTTCTTGCATTTTGAACCGTTGATGCATCCCATCTTGATGTTACTTTTTACCTTGTTTCTTCCGAATTACCTTTCTGTCGTTATAAGGTTTTGGCTAATTTTGATAAAGGGAGGTGTATTTCTTCTCCTCTTTTGCTTTTTTTCTTTCTTGACTAGCATACAAGCTTCGAACGGCGGTTTGTGGGTTTTGAAGTGTCAACTATATAATAGGTTACCATTTGCTTCTCTCCTATTTGTCCATATTTATGATACATTCAATGGCATTTATGCTCATGGAGATAGAATTGAATGACCTTAATACTATTAATAGAAATGTATTCATAGTAGTTTACAAACACATTGCAAAAGTTTTCACCAAAAAACAAAAAACATGTCGCAAAAGTCGGAAATAAAAAGTCATGGAATCTCTTGCATATTGTGATCCATTGCCATCATATTTGCAATATTTTTCCTAATCATGTTTATCTCAGCCGCCTCATCATGTGATGCATTATCTACAACCTCGTCTTCTGTAGATCCAAGTGGATAATCTGGATCTCCATAAAGGGCAAAGTTCTTATCTATCTTGTCTTGGTCGCGAATATAATTATGAAGAGTACAACATGCGATTACAATATATGCTTGCTTTCGAATTGAAAATGGAGGCATGTGTCTCAAAATGGAGAAGCGATTTTTTAATTCCCCAAATGACCTCTCGATAATATTTCTCAATGAAGAATACTTATGGTTGAACAATTCTTTTGCTGTTCTGGGCCGTCTCGTTCTACCCCTATACTCATTCAAACTATACCGTTCACCTTTAAATGGAGTTAAAAATCCTGGAAGTGATGCATAACCAAAATCTACTACATAGTATTTCCCTACAAGAATATATACATAAATTTGTTATGATAGACAGAAGTCCAGCACAAGTGTCATAACTTGGCACGCCGGGACACTTAAGTGCCATAACTTCAAAACGGTACACTTAAGTGCCATTTTTTTTTTTTTTTTTTTTGAGTGGGATACTTAAGTGCCACCTCCGGTGACCCTTGCCGGAAATCCTACGTGGCAATATTTTATTATTATTTTTTGCCTACGTGGCTCCCGGAGCTCCAAATCAGCATAAAAATTAAAAAAAATTAAAAAAAGAAAGTTTTAAAAGTTTTAATTTTAAAAAATTTTAAAAATTAAAAAATTTTAAAAAAATTTAAAAAAGAAAATTTTAAAAAAATTTAAAAAATTAAAAAAAAAAAAAAATAAGAAATTTTTTTTAAGAAAAAAAAAAAAAGGGGGGGGGGGGGGGGGGGAGGTTGAATGGGTGGCTGAGGGCGAGCCCTGCCGCCGCCCCCGCCTCCCCGCCGTTGGCCGGCGACGGACGGGGGAGGGTCGGCTGGGGTTCGGCCGGCCCCCGGCCGACGGCGAGGGTTGCGAGCCCTCGCCGGATCGTGGCGAGGGCCGCCGGCCCCCCCGGATCTGGGGTGATCGGCGACCCGGCCGACCCTCCCCCTCCGTCGCCGGCCCTTCCGGGGACGGCGGGGACGCGGCGGCGGAGGCGAGGGCTTAGCCCTCGGCCACCCGTTCGACCCCCCTCTTTTTTTTTTAATTTTTTAAAACTTTTAAATTTTTCTTAATTTTTTTAATTTTTTGAATACTTTATAATTTAATTAATTTTTATATTATTATTTACACGTAGACACGAAACGGGCGTCGTTTTTGCGTTTTCTCCGCCACGTCGGCGTGCAAAACGACGCCATTTTGGACTAAACTCGCCGGAAAATTGCCGCGTCAGCCATTTGGCCGGATTTTCGCCGGAGTGGCACTTAAGTGTCCCATTTTACTCCGATGATGGCACTTAAGTGTACCATTTTAAATTTATGGCATTTAAGTGTCCCGGCGTGCCAAGTTATGGCACTCCAGGTGTCCTCACCTCGTTATGATATGTAATAGCTACGCAATCATAAAAAAATCACTTAATATAGACAAAACAACTACCTGGTGGTGGTCGAGGAAATTGCAATCGAGGAGTCTTGAGTGCTGCCGAGAGAACCCGACAATCATTGGCAGATTTTCCCACCTAGCATATACGAAAATAAATTTCATATCAAATGAACAAGCACACATCACATTTTGAGTGGTAGTCCCTTTCTTGCCTCTAAATGGAATTTGTTTTGATATAGGGACATATGCATTAATGTGGGTGCCATCAATAGCACCAATGTAGCCTTGTGATTTTATGAAATTATAGCGTTAGATAATATTATCAACTATATATATAATTTATAATGTAAAATTGATATTAAAATCATATCTTGAAGTAACGTGCATGGTTAAGATCGATAAGAATCTCCTCTTGAACAATATCAAAAAAAGGCGGCTTGATAATCTCTTTTGATAATTTGAGAAACGCTTTTAATACCAGAGTGAAGAACTTATTGATTGTTTGTCCCGGACGTTGAAATCTCTCACATAAATCTCTATTTGTGTTTTTGTGACCAATTATAGATAAAAAAATCCCAACTTGTTCATCTATCTTTATATATCTAGTATATTTCAGCCAACCTCTTGCCTTCATTAGATCACATAGGTTAAGAAAAACATGTCTCTCTAACCTGAATGCTTTATATATCCTATCTAAATGTCTATAAACAATTTCCCTTATCCATTCGGCTCCTGATAATTTACTGTCCCTAATAGGCTTTTTCGTATACAAAAACATGTCAAAATTAACAAAAGTTAATCATGCTATTATTATGTCAATATCAAAGTCATCCAAATACCATTCAACTGCTGCTACCTCTTCATTATACACACTATTTGATTCATCTTCCATAGTACCTATACCATTACACAAATATAAGAAAATCAATATAGATATATGTAAAAATAAAAAAAAAAATAATAGAAACCAATAACGTAAGTAATAGAGTGAAAAGGCAAACAAAATATAAAAATTCAGCAGAATCCATCATATCCAAACCACAACACAAATGCAAAAGTCTCAATATCAATATCTTGAACAACAAAATAACAACCAAATAACATAAAAAACATTGTCTAATAAAACTCCATACAATCCACGACACATTTCCTAACATCCAATAAAGACGTTGGAGAAGTCCATATCTCATTTCAGTTGGGATTTTGATAAAAGCCCCCCTCCACATGGCATTATCCCAGGCTCGCTTTATTGCTTTGCTATAGAGATTTGGGTCCAACATAGGCATGGCAAGTAGGGTATCAATCACCACAGATATGGAGAATGGGTCTATAGATGATGATATCACTTGTGAGTTGACAGAACCACTTACAAATTGATTAACCCTACTTTTGATCATCTCTTGTAAGGCTTTGCAGATGCTAGCAACATCAAATGATTGACTCTTCCTTCTCCTCTTAGTATTTGGAGTTTTATCCATCCTATGTTTGTCATGAACTAGAGTAAGAGTTTTGTCAGATATAACATCTTCCTCATTAACATGCTGTGCACCAAGTCCTATGGCCCATTGTTTGCATCATCACCACCAATGTTAAGTTCATCCGACATCACCAAATCTTCCGCATTTCCTGTTGCATAGTCCTCAGTAGCATATGTATCACCAAATACAATACACAAGTCAGGATATTGAGGAAACCCATCTTTCTTGAATTTCACCAACTCAATATTATCTTGCAATTTTCACAATGATGACATATATTAGCAATACAATTAAACATATTGGATGTTCATATATAGTGCTATGAAAATGGTCAAAGGTTAAATCATACCTTGATATGAGATTCCCATATGCTTGGATCATCAACAACAACTTTTTTGTTCACATTATCTCAGCCAAATCCGGATTGTGAAAGAAGCTTCTTGAAACTAGCATACTGCTTTTTCAATTTGTTCACCTTATTCTTCAACTGTACTGCAGTATATTGAAGTTCTGCTCGTTTGTTGAATTCTATCCGTATGTTATTCCAACTTGCTTTGTTGAAAGTAGAAGATGTGCGATTTTCTTTTTTGATCTCTTCTACCAACAAACTGACGAACAAGTTCGTTAAAGGCTTAGTCTACTTTGCGATGAATGCATCTTTTTGGGATGCCATGTAACCTTCTCTAGTTGAACATCATATGAGTTCAAGACAATTAAAAAGAAAGTGCAACATGCTGCTACCTTCTTTTCTCATCACTATCTTTTAGACTAAACAAAGACACAATCATCAAAATGTTTTTATAGCTCTAAACATTGGATAGCTATTCAGTGCATAAACATTGGGAGTGCAATGTTTGAATTCTCAAATGTTTCATTCCATTATTGTATATTTTTTCAAGAAAATTTACTCCTCAAAACAAAGAACCAGCAAGATCAGTAAACAAAGAACCAACAAAATCAGCAAAACAGAACTAGCAAAACAGGAAAACAACAAAATCAGTAAACACAAATCAAGCTGAAACTACTGCAGAATTGACAGATTTCAAATATGTTTTTTAGCAACCAAAAGACATCCATTATGGGCGTACGACATATCAAATCGAAGCTCTAGAAGTGTGTATTTTTTTTTTTATGTCTAAAAGGGCTTGAGGTCAAAAAAATTCATCTAGCACTTCGTTTAAGCCAAAACAGTAAGTCTATCACAAAGATACAAAATTGCAGAGTAATACAAATCAAGCTCAATCAACCTCAAATTCATGATCATTGATCGTCAATCCACAAAAAATCATCCAATAACATCATCAATCACCGGATCTAAGCATATTGTGTGAATCTAAAGTCGAATCCTAAGCTCGATCTGTGACTCTAAACATAACATCCAACAGAAAATTAGTTCCTCACAAAGCATGACTAAATCATTTGTTTGCACCAGCAACATCATATCAAGATAATAGCTTTCTGTATTACTTGAATCCTCATTATACGAAAGCACAATTCACGAGAAGAACAAGTAGGGAAAGCTTAATACAATGTCACAGCAGAAGACAACCAATATCTCTAAACTCATAACCAAGATTCAAACAAAAAGTACCAGATAAGTGAACCACAAAGTCATTAGTGAGGACGGAAGTGATATAACAATAAGCTTTAATAGGCAAACTAATCACACATAATAACAACAAATCACAGTAGTGATTCACTTTACTCATTACTAACAGCAATAACCAAGGATCAGGTACAAGAAAGGAATTAACTAGGAATGAGCTTCAAATTAACGAAAACATGATTACACTGATGAGCAGAAGGTTGTCTACATATAACAGACTAACTACCTCTTTGCTTTTCTACTTGATGCGAGACTAGATGTTAGGAAAAAGAATCTCAGAAATACTTTCTAATTCCTACATGAGATACTCCAACAAGAAAGACAGTGAGCATTGCAAACTTGCAGTTAAATAAAAAATCAAAGCAATTATCAGCACATAAGGTGGCATCCTAATTTATAAGCATTCATCCCCTTTGCTTTATAGTTTTGTAAGGTTGGGCATCCCTTGCTAGTTCATGAATGAATCAGATAGATATAACTTTGAATCTATGAGATATTTCTTGATCGGAAAATTGCCACAAAATTTTTGATGAAGTATATACCCAAAGCTTCACACAAGCATCAATGACAACTAGAATCAGGCATATAAAAATAATAAACCGAATATGTTATTCTAGTAATCAATACTTCAGAGAGTTTCAGGTATGCAATTGATAGGGAAAATAGAGAAAGTGCAAGCGTCATATTGAAAGAGAGAGAGATAGATCGTATAGTCCTTATTCAATCTAAATTAACCATAAAATTCAGTAAATATATGTGCATAAGGCACAACATGCTTATCTACATCCAAGAAATGAAGCTTTCCTTCATTTAACATGCATATCCCGAACCATTAGGTCCAGGTATCCACTCTACCTCCATTGATCAAGGGCAACACAAGCACGGGGGAAGCAACGTGAGAGAAGTGAGCACAAACAGAGGCAACGTGACAGAGGCGACACGATTCAACTTCAGAAAAAGTGAGAATCACCATTAGAACAGGTACAATGAGAAGGAATTAAAGCAACAAACCTGATTTAGGGCAAGATGACCACGAGGCGACGCGACCAGAGGCGATGCGAGCCGGAGAAACTTGACCAGAGGCAACAGGATTGCAGGCAGTGGGATTGGAGAGAGGCGATCGGAGGCGATGGTACTGTAGGTGGTAGATTCAACTTCAGAAAAACTAGAACATGTACAATAAGAAGTAAACAAAGCAACAAACCATATATGACCAACCGACTTGAGAACAAATTATTAGCAAATTTGACAAAAGAAAAGCACAAGTCCACCAAGAATTCTACAACTCTCAGCTTTGGCCTTTCTTATAATGAACAGTCATATGATATATGATATTGAAGTCTCGGAAGTATGCAGAACCACCAATGCAAATCATACCACTAAGTGTAAGGATTTCACAATAGCTCACCCTCCCTGCCCCCCCCCAACCAAAAAAAAAAAAAAAACACACACACACAAAACACTTTGTCATTAGAGATGTGAGGAAATAGGTTGTAATCAAGGCATTTCTGACATATCTAACTCAATGCTATGTCTTCGATAATTGACCAAATTTGATTAACTTCTCTACTAATTGATACAATATAATCCAACAGAAGTGAAGGTGACGTAGTATAAATCCTCATCATTAATCCGCCCGCCTGCACTACATTTTTACACATTGAAAAATAGCAGACCCTCGATTAGTCAAAACCCAGAAAACATTGCACCATCAACCCAAGAGAATTCGACAAAAAAATAACACCGTAGACGAGCTGAAAAAAATTAAGGGCTTTGAATTCATTCAAACCAATCACAGCCCTCAACAACGCAACCTGATATACAATTACAATCACTCCCATCAATATAAATAGAGACCATCTCGACGAAGGTCGGAACCAATCACACCAAAAAAAAAAAAAAAATCCTCACGACAAAGCCACGGATAGGCTCGTGACATCACAAGAAAACCTCGCAAGAAACGCGGATCTCTGAATGGTACCTCTCTCTTTCTGCAAATTGCAAATAAGGGTTCTTTGTTTTTCACCCTGGGAGAGAGAACGCAGCATTCTTATATCGGATCCTGCAGTAAGGGCCTCTGTTTTCAAGGTTAGTTCCATCTTCCCCAGAAGAATACAACAATCCACATTAAGATCACAATCACCCTTGTCGCGACCAGAGACGACATGATTGATGGCACCGAAGAGAGGCGGAGGTGGAGGCGACGAGACTGGACGCAATCGGCTCAAAGAGAGGCGACCCAACCGGAGTGTCGCGTCGCGACCAAAGACAACAGGATTGATAGCACCGAAGAGAGGCGGAGGCGATGAGACTGGACGCAACTAGCTCGGAGAGAGGCGACCCAACCGGAGTGTCGTGTCGTGACTAGAGACGACGGGATTGACGGCACCGAAGAGAGGCGGAGGCGACGGGACTGGACGCAACCGGCTCGGAGAGAGGCAACTCAACCAGAGTGTCGCATTGCGACTAGAGACGACGGGATTGACGGCACCGAAGAGAGGCAGAGGTGATGGCATTGGACACAACCGGCTCGGAGAGAGGCGACCCAATCGGAGTACGAGACCACTGACGACAGGACCGGCGACGACAGGACCGGCGGCAACAAGACCGGAGAGAGGTGACCGGAGATGAGATCGGAGAGAGGCAAGCGAATGAAGGGAGAGGTGAAAATGGAAGATTGTGAAAGTGAAATTAGGGTTGCCCAATTTGTTTCTTATTTTTGTTCCTGGGAATTCTTGGCTGGGAACGAGAAGTAACTTTTTTTTACTTCTCGGTTCTGTTCCAAAACCATTCTTGGACTAATTTTCTATTCCCGAAAACAAAAAACCAACTTGTCGTTATCAAATTGGTTTTTATTCTTTTTTTGTTTCGGGGAACAAAAGAATAGAAATTCTTGGGCTGGGAAAGGTTACCATGCACAGTCTTAGTGTTTGCGTGTCATTTTATTTGATTTTAACATTTTTTCTTGGTTATTTGATAGGTCGTGAGTTTGACAATATGAGTATCGTTTATTATTTGGTCGTAGGTAACGGGGTGATTGGTAATATATCTTCTTTGGTTTTGTAAAACCATACCTTGAAGTATATGTGTATGTATATTGGATTGAGAAGATCATTTTTATTGTATAAAAGTTGGATCGAGCATTTGCTACCCTTTGATTGATTATGAATGTTTCAAAAATTTGTTATACAAAGTTTGTAGAGTAACATATATGAAAATTGCTTTGTGACTAGTTTATGGAAAAATTTATGATGATTGGAGAAATGAATAGGGAATGGCAGATGGCCTTGTTGTGAAAATTTATTTGCTTGGTTTGTGATATTAATTTCTAGATTGGATTTTTGGTATTGAAGGATGGTTGTTTATGTTCAATAGGACTATGAATCCAATGAAGGGTTATGAGGTATGCATACCAAGTTTATAATATTCTTCTGGGCCAAGTCATCAACTTTGTAGGTGGAGACATTGTCAAGGGGAATTCTTGATGGCCTTGTCACCGGGTGTTTTATCGTGATCATGATAGAGTATTGAACAATAAATTAGTCAATGGATGGACCATTGATATGTGATATTTGATGGATATTATTCAATGGACTTAACCATTGATACTTGAGTTGTGATGATGATTTAAATGAGTTTTTCATATTAGTATTGTGACGGCCCGAGCGGCGGTGCGCGGGGAGGAGGGATGGCGGTGCGTCCGCGCCTCGGTCCCCGGACGTGCGCAAGGAAGGGATCCTCTCCCTCTTGTCCCACATCGTTTAGGGGGGAGTCCTGGGCCTTGTTTATAAGGCTTGGGTTACATTGTCCGGGGACCGAGGCGCGGACGCACCGCCATCCCTCCTCCCCGCGCACCGCCGCTCGGGCCGTCACACTCTCCCCCCTTTAACAGAACAGCGTCCTCGCTGTGGCCCCACACGCTGTCGGGAGTCGGCTCTGATACCATTTGTAACATCCCGGGTCCCACTTGTGTGATATTGTCCGCTTTGGACACTGAGTCCTCACGGTTTTAAAACACGTCACACAATTAAAGGGACCCAAGCCTTATAAACAAGGCCCAGGACTCCCCCTAAGCGATGTGGGACAAGAGGGAGAGGATCCCTTCCTTGCGCACGTCCGGGGACCGAGGCGCGGACGCACCGCCATCCCTCCTCCCCGCGCACCGCCGCTCGGGCCGTCACACTCTCCCCCCTTTAACAGAACAGCGTCCTCGCTGTGGCCCCACACGCTGTCGGGAGTCGGCTCTGATACCATTTGTAAGCGGACAATATCACACAAGTGGGACCCGGGATGTTACAAGTATAAGCTTTGATAATAATAAGGAATAACTCTTATGTGATTCAATATATATATTTTATATATTGAGTTTGAGATATGAAATTTAGTATTGCTTTGTATACATGCATAATGCTAGCTTGATATGCTTAGAAGATATATATTACTCACTGAGTTGTGGTTGCTCATTCCACTCATCCTTTAATTTTTCAAGTTCCTTGGTTAGCGATGAATAAAGCGAGAGCGCCATTGCTAGGAAACTTTTGGGAGTACTGTTTTTGGGTATGGCTTAAGGAAGTGGCATACATAGTTGTTGCTGATTGTTGAGTTGGTTGAGTTCTAGTTGTATATGTTTTTTTTTTTTTTTTTTGTGGATTATAGAAACTCTGATATTGTAACCAACTTATTAATTTATTTGATACGTATATATGGTTTGAGTTATATATGTTGATAGCGGGTTATTAGTTATGTTTGAGCCTGCATCCTTCACTGTGTCATCTCCATTTTTGTAGTTTTGGGGTGTGACATACCCAACATTGATATGGGGGAAATGTATCGGCTGCTTTGCTAGAGCCCTTGGACGTGAACTGCTGCAGAGTAATTCTGCAGCATCCTTGTATGTGGATTGAGTGTCTTTAACTCTTTTCTCTACTCCTGCAATGCCATGTTGGCGAAGCTATGAGCTTGTCCTTCCCATTATACAGACTCACCTCAACGGTTGTTCAATTTGATTTGGAGGTGATTTGCCTTTTATAGAAGTCTTTGGTGCAGACAGTTGCTCCTCCGAGAGGTTGCTCAGTTCTGCTATGCTTGATGACACCTGGTCCCACGTTTGAATCTAATTCCAGTGCTTAGAAACTTCCTCGATGCAATTGACCCCACACTGCTCAAATCTTGGCTAAAGGTATCGGTTACTGTTGCTTCATGATCGAACGAGTTGTCCTTCAGTTTTGTCTTCGCTGGAGCTGCGTTCTGACTGCTGATTCACCATTTCCTACCAGGCCCGCCTTACAGTTTCTTCTGAATCCATGTTATATTCAGTTGAACTGCTTCTTCAAAGCAACGATAAAGTCAAGCTTCACATTACCGGTTTGACTTTGAGAGGGCATTCTGTTAGGTACTGGAGGCTTTATTCCTACTCAAGTCACTTTTAGGACGACGCTACTGGGACAGGAACCTTTTGATTGTGATGTTCAAGGCTAGAGAATTTCGGATTTCTCGTGGGTTGTACTAGTGTTCTTGCATACTCATATGGACAGGAAATTTTTGGCGAGAGAACATTGGATGAACCATAAAAGGTGGAGCCCAAGAAATGAATTGTTCGGTCGCTGGAGACAGAGGATGATCCTGAGTGAACAATGGGAAGTTCTAGTTTTGACTGCAATATGCTCTGTCAATCAGAGCGGCAGTTGCGGCACCAGATTTAAGTTTTCGACGTCTCATGAGTTCATGCTTCATAAGAACATGCTTGTTCATTCAAAGAAAGGTGGTTGAAAGTCAGACCTCAGATCCAACAATCTCGAATCCTAGTAGGGGTAGCGGCAGAGGCTGCATGTTGTCGACGCAGAGGGAATCTTCCAATCCACATGCGCGATTACATTAAATCATTTTCCATTTGCATGAGGAGATCTTCTTTGGGTACATAAACTCAAACAAGTGAACGGCTGACGCAAACAATATGAACGAGTAGATCTAGTCCCGCTGCTGCTTAGGATATGGATTTGTTTTATCCTTGAAGACTGATTGAAGTTTGTGAAGGAGAGAAGCCCGTTTCAAAATGTTGACCGCCGCGAGATCTATTAGGAAAACAAGAAAGTATAGAACTAAGATAAAAACTTTTCTTTATGCGAATCCCAAGGGGTTCCGTCGTGACAGACGAGCCAGCGACGTTGCACAGAACATTCTTATATGCACACTTACGCATGAATAATATCTTAATAAGAGTGCTATCTAAAGAAGATCAAATAGCAATAACATATTCAAAGAGAAGATAATAAGAAAACAGCCGAAAGGTAATTATGATTTGATATGATACGAAATTGGGAACAATTTACATTAACCATTGCAAATATTAAGTCTACGCTCTGATCCGAGACTGGAACATTTAATTAATCATTAGAGACCTTGAATGTGTGTCTCTGCAACTGTAATGCGTGCATTCAAGAAGCTTTGAATGTGGCTGCGACTATGCTTGAAGGCCGAATCTTAAAATACCGAAAAAATCATGAAGCATAGAAAAATGAAGTAAGTGCTAAACAAGGAAACAGTCTCGCGTATGAGGTTGAGCCGAACCCATACTGTGCATTACAGACGACATAATATTTTAATAGTTAATGGGCGATCAGTACCTCAAACCCTGTAATTACATGATGGGCGAGAAACTAATGGCGCGTTTCCAGGAAGCCGACGCAGCAGTATTATCAAGTAAATCAGGCAAAAAACTAAAACCCAGCTAAGTTAAGCTGTGTTTTGTCAAGCTTATTAGAGGGTACACCCTTTATTTAATTGGTTCAGAAGGACAGAAATGAGGCCACTGACATGTGATAAGTCACATGAGACATGTTGCTTAAATATCCAAAGATTTCAGAGATTTCAGAGACGTTCAGGAAGATACAATACTCAATTCATAATCACATGATCAGCTGCTTCCAAGCTCCAACCAGCTAAAAGAAACAACAGAGGAAGCATTAGTAAAATGAAGCATCTTTCAAGGAAAATAAATCGGTAATGCTTGTTTTTGGTTTTGGCCTTCATAGGTGAATGCTCATTGTGAAGAAGAAATTCTGAGAAGCATTCTGATTCCTGACATTATTATATGCCTCCATGACCAAACTACCATGTCCTTTTTATAGCCCAAAATGCGTTTCTTTTCACCTGCTCATCTTCTGTTGCCATTTTTTAAGCTTAAAGATGGGATTGAGCCAAAGACCATAGCAGTGGGCTACAGTGAGGACATTTGACTAGCATCCAAAGTGTGCCAAAATGAAAATCAGTCTCTTTTAGCTGTCTAAATTCCTCATAAACATGGCGTATCATTTCAATTTTTTTTCCCCATCTATCTCCACAGATCCTTTTTTTTTTTCACGTAAATCTGAAAAATCAAGCATCTTGGCGAGAATTTACTTACATGGTATGAAATTGGACTTATACTTATTGTTTCGATTCCTAATCATCCAACTGACCGTACGTGCTTGAGAATCGTTGATCTCAAATCTCCTACAGTCACGTTCCTTCATCAAATAGTCATCCCGGGCTTTTTCCTCCTTTTCTAGTTGGTGAAACTGAAGCGGACTAAGATATTGTATTTTACAAATCACCCGGGACCAAAAATTGGATGCTTCACATGATTTCAAAACAACTATCAAATTTTTTTTTTTTACCATGTCAACAGTGCAATCTTATGTGTTTATATCATCAGTTAAGTGATAAAATGCAATGTTATTAAAAAGGAAAGAGAAAGAGAAACCGAACATTTGACTGCAGTTATTGTGGGTCAGATCTATATAACACCCTTTGTCAAGCTTAAGCACAAGATCAACATAGCAACCTCAGCCTCCCATCATCATTCCAAAGAAATCCTTAACCTCCATCCTTCTTCTTCAGATCAACACCCCACCATGAGATACAGCTGCAGAGCCTTTGTTGCTGTGTTCTCATTGATTCTGTTGCATTGTATCGTGCTGTCACTGCTCACTCTCCATCAAGAGACACAAGCCCAATACTCAAGAGATAGAAGCTATCCAAGAAGAATGCTGGTTCCCTCAAACTCGTTCTCGGCACACTTGAACAAGCTGAGTGAAGATGCTAAAGATCTTCAGAAATCTGTTGAAGCCAGCCTGAAGAGAGCGCCTCGGAGCAAGTCGAATCCGACCCAGAACAGATAGCTCTGGAAGATTCTGTTTTAGGCCATAGGGATCTCAACTCAGACTAAGAAAGAGAGAAATCAACTTTTTCTCTCTTTCTACATTTTTGCAATTTCTTTCTTTTTCTGGTTTTCTGTTTAGGTAGGAGAACTGGATGTATAAGCAGTTGCTTGACCGTATCTGTGGAACATTATTTCCCTGGAATTTGCTCTGTCTGTATCAAGTGGTGTCTCAATAATACATCTGTAGCATTCTTGAGGCCTCTACCTTTCTGACTATCGGCGTGAAGAATTTGTAACAGATTAGAGATGATTCCCACTTTCTTGTCTTGGCCCTTCGATTCAGCAGCATGTGAGCGAGCTATGTAATGAGGAATCATCCGAGATAATCCGTGCAGAATCAAAGGCGAGATAGTGAGATTATCATACAAATGCACATAATTCCAGATCTGACTGAAACTTCACATCTGACATCCCTTATTCTATTTTGGCTAAAATTCACAAGTGCCCAAACACCATATTCCCGGTTAACACTTAACAGTATCACAAAAGTAGATGAAAGATCTTTTTCCTTCTAAGGCCCCGTTTGGTTTCTGGACATTTCTCAAATTTTCTGTTTGCTTCGACTTCATTTCAAAAACAGGGAGTTTGAGAATTCAAGTCAGAAACTTTAATTGGAATCTTGATTATCTTCGTGAAAATGAGGATGGTTTGGAAATTTTCATTAGAAAAATACGACCCTATTTTCTTTTTATAATATATGATCATACTTTGGTACCCAGATCTCTAAACAGGTTCCTCCTAGTTCGACTGACGTCCAAGGAAGACGAGCAAGCCGGACCATATCGCGAACCTCATTTCCAAGTCTTGGTTTTTTCCAGGCCTAAATGGCCTGTGGGCTCTTACTGGACAAAGTGATTTTGCCAATGATCATGGCTCTTTCTTTCTTTCCCAAAACAATGTCACTCTCTTGTGGAATTATCTCACATCTTAAAATTTGTCACAAGCAAAAGTACAATCAAGTCTTTCTATTAACTTCATTTAATTTAGCTTATGAAAAATACTGATATGTTTTAATTTATTATTTTCTTTAAACATGTGGTGGTGAGATAGTGCCTATCAACCGTCACGTCAGAAAGAACTTCAAAATAATTTAAAAATTCCAACGGAATTAGAGTAAAAAAGAAGAAGCTAAAGGTCATAAAAAAAGAAAAGAAAAACAAACTCACCCATGGCTTGGCCAAGCCCCCGCTAATGGTTGCTGTCAGAGCCGTCGAGAAGGGTTGGCGAATGTCGCTGGGTCTGCCTGAAGCTTGGCAACCCTTGCTGGCCCAGGCAAGGTCTTGGCGGCCCTTGACAAGGCCTCGCTTAGGGTGGACGATCCTGGGCGAGGTCTTGCTAGCCGTTGCCGGCCCCAGCTGGAGCGCAACAAATGGAGCCTGTTCATTATCTTTCTTTTTTTTTTTTTTTTTTTTTTTTTTTTTTTTTTTTTTTTTTTTTTTTTTTTTTTTTTTTATAGCCGAGGGCATATTCGTCCCAAGACTTTTTTTCCTTTTTAATCTTTCTTGTGTTCTCTGTTCATCTTCTTCTTCCTTCCACACTAGTCCCGAGCCATTTTCCATGTCCAATCTCGTTCAATGCCATGACGTCGTCGGCGAGCTCTCTACATCGCCTATGGCTGCTCCTCCATCCAGTGCTGGTCAACAATGCCAATGGCTGTTCTTTCTCTTCTCCATCACAGCCATGGCTGCCATCTCTCCGAGCTCTCGGTCGTGGCCATGGCCGCTTGAGCTTCAAGCTCTTGACCATGGTCTTGCGCCAAAATGAGAACTGTAAATGAAAGAATTTGAGTATAATGTAGTCGAATAGAGAAGATGGGAAATTTTACTTTGTATTCACTGCATATTCAACGTACATTGTGTTTTGTATATAATACAATCTGTGTACAAGGAAAAGGTAAGTAAATATTCTATAATTGGAATTACAATCGGAATCCAATTGGATCCGATATTGAATGATCTTGAGAGATGCCGTGTATCTTCCAACACTCCCCCTCAAGCTGGTGGCTTGTATATGTCTAAGACGCCTAGCTTGCTCAGAAGATACGCGTGCTGGCTTTGACATAAAGGCTTGGTGAATATGTCCGTTGGCTGTTCTTCTGTTCGGATCCCCAGTGTTTCAATTATCCCTTGTTTGATCTTCTCTCGTGTAAAATGGCAATCTACTTCTATGTGTTTCGTTCTTTCGTGGACTATCAGATTTGAGGCAAGCTTTATGGCTGCATCGTTATCACAAAACAATCTGGTTGGTCCTTCAAGTTGCACTCCAAGATCTCGAAGCAATCCACGTAACCACACTACTTCACACGTTGTTTTTGCCATAGCTCGATATTCTGCTTCTGCTGAGGATAATGAAACAGTCGGTTGTTTCTTCGTCTTCCATGAGAGTAAAGAATCCCCTAACTTGATATAGAAACCTGTGATCGACCTTTTGCTCATCGGACATGTCGCATAATCTACATCACAGTATGCAGTCATCTTCATATCACATTTCTTGGAAAGAAGAATCCCAAGGCCTGGGCATTTCTTCAAATATTTGACCACTTTGAGTGCTGCATTCATGTGGGACTGCTTCGGATTGTGCATGAACTGGCTAAGTGTCTGCACAGCATAACTGATGTCCGGCCTGGTCATGGTCAAATAAATAAGTTTCCCAACAAGTTTTTGATAACTCATTGGATCTCTTAGTGTAGGGTCAGCTTCTTGAGAGATTCCAGCATCATACTCTGCCGTGGTCAATTTGGTATTTTGCTCGATTGGAATTACAGTGGCCTACACCCCGATAATCCAGCTTCGATATGATTTCCAAGGCAAATTTTCTACGGCTAAGAGATATTCCCTAGCTTGAACGAGCAATTTCTATTCCAAGGAAATATTTTGGTGACCCTAAATCTTTAATGTGAAAAGTGGAGTGCAAGTATAGCTTGAAACTATTGATAGCTGCCTCATCATTTCCCATGATCAATATATCATCTACATATATCATTAAATATATAGATGACTTACCTTTGGTCCATGTGAAGACAGCATAATCGAACTTTGATTGTCGAAACCGGCAGCGATCAAGGACTCGAGAATTTTGCATACCATTGTCTAGATGCTTGCTTGAGCCCATATAAGGATTTGCGGAGACGACACACTTTATCCTCCCCTGTCTCCGTAAACCTAGTGGTATGTCCATATAGATTTCTTCATCCAGATCTCCATGTAAGAAAGCGTTGTGGACATCCATTTGGTGTAGTGGCCATTCTTGATAAGCTGCAACCGAAAGAAATGACCGGACCGTAGCATCTTTGGCAACCGGGGAGAAGGTCTCGTGATAATCAAAACCTTCCTTCGTGTAAAGCCCTTTGCCACTAACCGTGCCTTGTACCTTTCAATGAGCCATCAGCTCGGTATTTGATTTTATAGACCCACTTGCATCCTATAGGCTTGCGATGTGGAGGCAAACTGACAAGATCCCATGTCTGGTTATTTATCAGTGCTTGTAATTCTGATGCCATAGCCTTTTGCCATCGTGGATCAGTGTTTGCTTCATGATAGGTTGAAGGTTCTCGTTCTTCAGAAATCCGAGCAATGCAACATCGATGCTCCTCAGATAAGCGGTCGAAGGAGACATAAGAAGAAATAGGAAAAAGAATACCTGGTGAATTCCTTACTCCACATACGTAATCCTTGGTCCAGGTTGGGGGACGCGTGGCTCGCCCTGATCTTCTTGGCTGGATAGCCTCAGAAGGGGATGGAAGTGCTGGTGTTTCCATCAGATTTTCAGAAGGAGATTCTGATGCAATCTCTTCTCCCAGGTGTTGATCCATGTCTTCTTCTAAGGGTGTTGTGCCCATGGCATCAGTCCCTGTACTTTCTATATAAGGAACCAGAAAATATCCCTGATCACTATGTGGCTCTTCCATATGAGGAGTATCAGAATGTCGATATCTCTGCGCATCTGGTTCTTGGATAGAGAAAGGGAACGAATCTTCTTGAAATTGAACATCTCTGCTGACGAAGAAGTCGTTTGTGGATGGATCAAACACTCGATATCCTTTTTGTAGAGTCGCATACCCCATGAATATGCAACGGCGAGCCCGTGGACCCATCTTATCCTTGGGTCCAACTATAGAAGCGTAACACAGACATCCAAAAATTCTTAGATGATCAAGATATGGCTTCTTCCCAAAAAGAAGCTCGAAAGGACTTCGACCATTAAGAACCTTAGTCGGCATACGGTTAATTAGATATGCTGCAGTCAATACACATTCTCCCCAAAAAATATCTGGAATAGAACCCTGAAATTTAAGGGCCCGGGCAACTTCCAACAAGTGACGATGTTTCCTTTCCACCACTCCATTTTGTTGTGGTGTGTAAGTACAAGAGCTCTCATGTAGGATTCCTTGAGATGTCAGCAAGGACGTACACTCATAATTGAAGAACTCTCTTCCATTGTCTGTCCTAATTTTTTTGACAGATTTTCCAAATTGAGTTTTTGCCAGGGAAAGAAAAGTCTTTAAATGGGACGCGACTTGACTTTTAAATTGCATAAGGAAAATCCATGTAGCTCTCGAATGATCATCGACAATGGTGAGAAAGAAGCGAGAGCCATCATGATTTGGTGTATGATATGGTCCCCAAACATCGATGTGAATCAAGGAGAGAATGTCGGCCGCACGATTTTTACTTAATGGAAAAGAATCGCGTGATTGTTTGGCAAGGGGACAAATGTGACATTGAGGATATGGGAAAAAAGAACTATGACCCAATCTGGAATGGGAAATGAAATTTTTATCACCTGGTAGTTAAATTACACAATGATTTATTATAAGGAAAAACATCTAAATTCTTGGCCGAACTTCTCCAAAAAATAGTCATTCAGATAGATCACCCCATCCTATCAATTTCCCGATCAAAGGGGCACGAAAATGACAACCATGAACATTGAAGGAAATTTGACATGAATTTTCCTTACAGGCTCTAGACACAGATATAAGATTGAACTGGAATTCAGGGATATAAATGACATTTGTGAGAGTGATGGCAGGACTAAGATTGACTGTCCCAGTTACAGTGACTTTAGCAATGCTCCCATTTGGTAATTGCACTATAATAGGACTATCCAACTTATCATTAACAGTAGCAAATAATCCCTTCTCACATGCAATATGATCACTAGCTCCAGAATCAACTATCCAAGTACTTCTCGATATATTATTCAATTGGCAATGAGAAATACCCGTAAAGCTCGCTTCCTTTCTTTTGAACATCCAATTTTTGCAGCGCTTGCATCAATTGCTCATATTCTCCATGAGTGATTGGTTGATTTGGACCACCTTGTCCAGTAAGCTGATATGCCGCCGCTGAAATTTCCTTACCCTTTTTTTTCCAGGTCTCCCATGTAATTTCCAGCAATTTTCCACAGTGTGATGGGGACGTCTGCAAAATTCACAATATAATTTTCCTTTGCCCTTTGAATTTGGCCCAAAAGAATTAGGCCCATAATTACTCGGCCCATACGAATTTGATCCGTAGTTCTTCGAAGCAAGCCCAAAAGAATTAGGCCCATGTTGAGTCAACCCATGAGGCTTTGAAAAATCCCCACTGTTGGATCCTTTAATGAAGAGTCCATTGTCACCGTCGATATCTCCATAGGTTCGCGCGCCTTTTGGACCGTCCGATCGTTGCATGCGATCGTGGCCGTCCGTTGCAGTCCCTTTAAAGGGCTTCTATTCCGCAAACCCTAGGGTTGATTCGCGTCTCCTTTACGATCCCCTTTCTGCTCTTGCGGCAAGAGCTAGGGTTTTCGCCCCCTTTCCCTCCATCGATGCGAGCCTCTGGTTTTCTTCTTGCACGAGTTGAAAAATACGCCCGATTGAAGCGCGCAGCTCCATCGCGAGAATTTGTGACCGAAATGGAGGTAAGAATCGTTGAGAATAAGTAGAAAATGAGTTGCCTTCTCTCTGTCTCTCATCTCCTTGTACTGTTGAAGGGTGGCCTCGGGTCCATTGAGTTTTTCCTCCGTTGCCTCAAGCTCATTCCAAAGAGCCGACAGCTTGTTGAAGCACGTTGTCACCGACGTGTTTCCTTGCTTCAGTTCGGATAGGGCTTGATGGAGCGAAATTTTTTTCGCCCGATCCAGTTTTCCGTACATCTCTCTTATATTATCCCAAAACGTTTTGGAATCTTCTGTTGGAGGTAACCCAGCTGCTATTTCTGGGCTGACACAGTTGCCGATCCACGTTCTTACCAACTGGTTGAATTTTTTCCATTGTCGCACTAATCTTTCCTCTGTTGGAACCGGGACGGTTCCGTCGATGAATCCCTCCTTATCCTTGGTTATGAGGGCTCGACGGAATTCCCGTGCCCAATTCGAGTAATTTTCAGGTCCTGTGAGAGGGTGGCTGATTAGCCGCAACTCAGGTCCGTCGGTGTTGGAGACGTACAGCGAGTCGCTGGGTTCTGGGCGACCCATGGCGGCCGAGAAGGGAAAGGGTACAAATCCTATTGGAAAGCCTGGATTATTTAAGGACTGACCCATATTCGCACTTCCTAATCCGCCCGTCTGCTCAAGGCCGGTGGTTGAGCCTGCTCCGGTTTCGGTAGGTAGGCCTCCATCGACCCGCACGCCTTGGTAGCCCGGCTGTGATGTACCTGGGTTTAGTCCCTGGATCCAAGGGTAAGGCATCCACTGATAAGGATACCCCGAAAGAGGTAGCCCTGGATTGAACTGAGCCGGAATCTGTTACCTCGGCGTGTGTCCAGACATGGAGGTGACCACGGATGGGTCTGATGGTGCTGCGTTCCTTTCCGATTGATCTTCAGTGGGCGAGGTAATCACTTGTGGGTCTGTCATGATGAATTCTGTTTTGCAGATGAATACAGAAGAGAATTCCTTCCATACGTTGTTCTGTTTTGCGAATGTCGCAGCAACAAGAACAGAAAAAAATTGGAAGGCAATTCGATCAACAATGCGGAAGCTAGATTGGGATCAGAAGCTGCTCTGATACCATGAAAGAATTTGAGTATAATGTAGTTGAATAGAGAAGATGGGAAATTTTACTTTGTATTCACTGCATATTCAATGTACATTGTGTTCTGTATATAATACAATCTGTGTACAAGGAAAAGGTAAGTATATATTCTATAATTGGAATTACAATCGGAATCCAATTGGATCCGATATTGAATGATCTTGAGAGATGCCGTGTATCTTCCAACAGTAAACGTCTATGATCAAGAGTTTAGTTTAGTCAGTGGGAATGGCTCCTAAAATTTCCCAAAAGACAAAAGTGAATGCGACAGAAGCAGTTTCAATCTTTTGACTCCAGAAAAATACAAGACAACAACAAATGTTCGTTTGAGATTGCACAATTGTGGGAATGTACTTGTTCGAATAATAATATTTTCCGCTTGCAGAAACCCAAACCTTCAATATGTGGTGAGTAGCCTTGATTCATTCATATTCAAAGACACCATTTTAAGTAGAAGGGCAAATTCAAAGCCGGCAAGTGAGAACCACCTCGCTCGCCATGCAAGAACTAAATTCTCAAGGCTGAGAGAAAATTAATGGTTTAATTATTAGGTCAATACCTTGAAAAACCAGTTTAGGTACAAATATGATAAATATACCAAAAAATAAAAAAATCTTAAATTGGTACATGGTTAACAAATTTACCTCAAACTAGTATATTTGCGATAAATTTATTCTCTGTTAATTTTTATTAAATTTTAATATCAAATTGCTGAGTTGGATGACATGCGATTGTATTAGTTTGGGATTTTACTCTCCGTTTTACCATTTTGTGGTTTTTTGTAATATTAATCCATTTAGCGTAAGATATATTTGTGACAAATAAATCAATTTTGGGTTTTTTTATGGTTAAACAAATTAATTTTGGGTAAATTTGTCACAAATATATTAGTTTGAGGTTTTTAATGATCAAATAAATTAGTTTGGGATAAATTTGTTATAAGTATACTAGTTTAAGGTTTTTTTTTTCTTTTGTGGTTATTTAAGATAAAATTATCATAAATGTATCAATTCGGGGTTTTTCGTGATCACAAATTTAGTTTGAGATAAGTCTTTCATATCAATGTAGGGTTTTTCAAGAATTTTATTTTTTTGGTGACCCAAGGAACCCCCGTGTGCCGCTTCGCGGCGGGGTAAACCCTGGGAAGGCACGTGGTGAAACCACCACCGACGCACCCCGGTAAATCGCGCAATTGCGTCCCCCGGGAATCGAACCTCTCCCCTTGCATTAGGGGGAGAGGTTCGCCACCAGCGAGGCCACCGCACGGGTGGTGGCCTCGTTGGTGGTTCCGGTTTTTCAAGATATTAATCCTTAATTATTTGAACAAAGTAGATACAGTGGCCATGAAATAGGGGTGTGCATGGTCCGGGCGGGCGATTTCCGACCTAGAACCAGGAACTGCCCGCTAAGGACCGGTTTCGAAAAATTGGAACCGGGATCCACCCGTTTGTTGCACGGATCCACCCGGGAACCGGACTGGACCGGTTTTCGGTTCCTGGGTGGATCCATCGAACCGATCTTGATGTGAAATAATTTTGGTTTTCAACATAGAACGGTCGGGTCTATGAGTTGAGAAGGAGGGGAAGAGGTGTATGGTTGGGTTTTTAACATAGAATGGTCGCGGAACAATTTTCCGCGGCTGTGGCGGGTGGCGGCTGACGCGAGGGGGCGAACAACAACGGCGGAGGAGCAGCAGCAGCGGCGTCGACGCTCAATGAGGAATCAAAATGGTGATAGGATTAGGAGGAATCAAGAAAGAGACAAAGAGAGAGAGAGAGAGAGAACCGAAGACGAAGGGAGTGAGGAAATGAGATCTAATCTAGGGTTTCTTTTAGTAATTTTTTTTTAAATATTAAAAAGGTTCCGGTCCGGTTCGGGTGGGCGGATCCGCCCATGGAACGGAACCGGGAACCGGACCGGTACCCACCGGGAAAAAATTGGAACGGGAACCGGACCGGTTCCCTCAAGAACCGCCGGTTCCGGGCGGTCTGGGCGGTTCCCGGGTATTTTGCACACCCCTACCATGAAAGAGGAGATTGGCGGAAAATAAAATGAAGAAAAAGAAAAGGTAGGAGGACGACGAAAACATGTGACATGCAGGATTTGACCCTTATTTGAGACTAAATTACCTACTTTAAATCCTTATTGAGATAAGTCCACTTTGACTATTTTTTTTTTCAGAAAACGGTCTCACTTTATATCTTTATTTGAGATTTTCTCATTATGAATAGGTGATTTTCCAATGGAAAATGGCGGCTGAACAGATGCAATTCTGCTCGCTTGCGGATTTCAGAGGGTACCTGGAGAATTTTATGTAGTCCTTCGTTTACTTTATTTTGTGATGGCTCTAGAAGACCAAAAGAATTTGAACTGGTCCTCTGTTTGAATTTTCATCAGTGGGGCATCATTTTGTCCCATCTAAAGAGAATAAAAGCAAGTAAAAAAGAACCCACGAACTGGTCAACCAATGACTTTGCATGCTTAGAACTCAAGATCCCAAGGGTCTATTTATTAACTTATTCAATAGTGATTAATTTTATTCTTTTATTTCTCGGAACAAAAAATATTTTTGATAAATTTTTTACTCTTGTGAACAAATTGTTCTCAAGAATAAATTTTAAACAGAATCAATAATTCAAAAAAAAATTGTTTATTTGTTCCCGAGAATAATTCTAGAATCAAGCTCAATCTATTTTTCTTTTTTTCTTTTCTTTTCTCCTTCTTCATAGTTGGTCATTGGCCACTATCAGCTATGGTCGCCATTAGTAATCGGTTGGGCGAGGTTCAACGAGCTTACTGGAGGTTCGCTTGGCCATTGTGAGGCTCGATCTTGCCTAGGCGGCATGAGGTCAGCCTGAGGTTGGGCCTTGCCATTATCAGACCTCACCTTGGCTTGGCAAGGCTCCAATAAGCTCGTCAAATCTCACCTAGCTAGTTGCCGGCCACCACGCGACTAGCCATAAAGAAGAAGGAAGAAAAAAAAAAAAAAAAAAAAAAAAAATATGACACATATAATAAAAATATTAAAAATTAAAAGAAACAAAAAAAATTTAAAGAGCCTATCAAAATTTCAAAATTTTGGATAATTACCAAACATGTTCAAATGCACAAAAATTATTTTGTTAAATTATCATTTTTGAAAATAAAATGATTATCAAATGCACGTAACTTATCCCTTAGACTTGGCTTCAACGTTAAGGTAGTGAATTGAAATGGCACAAAAGTATTAAAGCGATAAGAGAACTTGAATTGCAATTTTTTTGAGAAAAGCCAATACCCCCAACAGTGGCATCTTGTTCAACTCCTTTGACTTTGAAGGGGTTTCAACTACGCATCCTCAGCTGAGCTGAGTGGACAACGTCTGCAGAATGGCAAAAGTAAGTACGAAACGTTCAAAATAATGTACGAATGTATGAAACTCTCGGCTTCGTTTTCATTTTTAAGGATGCAGAGTATTTTTTAAGCTTTTGCTGCTGGAAGAAAGTGGAAGGAAACGACGGAAAGAACGCGTTTTTGCACATTTCAGTTGGACTTTTACCGGCATTCTTTTGTCCTGGTTCACTCCCTTCCTCATGTACAAACCTGCCAATTCATCGTTTCGTTATTCAACCTGAAAGCAACAGAGCAACAATGGCTTCTCCTGCTTCTATTACCCATCTGCTCCTGCTGTTCCTTCTTCTTCTTCTGCCATATCTTGCCATTTCACAGTCCAATATAACCCCGGGCAAGTCTCTGGTTGCGGGGGATAAGGAGTCTCCTCCGTGGCTCTCTCCTTCCGGACATTTCGCCTTGGGGTTCAGCCAACCCGACGATGAGAGCGACAGCTTCGTAGTCTCCATATGGTATGCCAAGATTCCTGAGAAAACCATAGTCTGGTGTGCCAGTGATACTAGCAAACGACCTGTCATCGCACCCCGAGGATCAAAACTGGTGGTAACTGCTGATCGCGGGCTCGTTCTGAATGATACAGGAGGCGAAATTCCATGGAAGTCCGATCCCATAGTTAGTGCGGTCGCTTATGGATACTTGAACGATACCGGAAATTTTGTTCTCATGAACAGCGACTCTGAGACTCTTTGGGAGAGCTTCCACTACCCCACCGACACCATCCTGCCCGAACAGATCTTATCGAATAATGGGATTCTGTTGTCTTCTAGACAATCGGCGAGCAACTTCTCTCAGGGAAGGTTTCAGCTCCGTTTGCAGGATGGGAACCTCTTTCTTACGACAATAAACTTGCCTTCCAGTCAAGCCAATGCACCATACTACACGTTCCCTGCTCCTTCGCCCTCTGTATCTGTTACCGGGATTAGTTTGAACGACTCGGGCTTCTTGAATCCCTTCGTGACAACAGCCAAATGTTGCCTCTCAGAACAGCCCGGGGATAACTATTTGAGAGCCACTTTGGAGTCAGACGGGGTCTTCATCCTGTACTCTCGCCCCAAGACTGGGGTAAATTGGACAGTTGACTGGCTGGTACCGGAAAATATATGCAAAACTGGACAGGATATAGGGAGTGGCATTTGTGGTTTCAACAGGATATGCAGGCTTGACGTGAATTACAGGCCAATCTGCGAGTGCCCTCGGGGATTTTCTGTGCTTGACAAGAGCGATGAGTATAGAGGTTGTGTACAAAATTATTCACAAAGTTGTGGGGAAGCGCAGAGTTCAGGACCGGATATGTTTGTACTTGAAGAAATTACTAACATCGATTGGCCAACTTCTGATTACAATCTCTTGCAACCTTTCACAGAGGCCGAGTGTAAAGACTCCTGCCTCCGCGACTGCATGTGTGCTGTCGCCATCTTTAGAGATAATGGCATGTGTTGGAAGAAGAAGCTGCCTCTCTCCAATGGCAGGATCGACACAAGCCTCAATGCAAAGGCCTTCATCAAGGGAAGAAAGGATGGCTTTCCTCAGACCCCTAGTCCTCCAGGACCAACTGATGATAAGAAGGATATTTTGATTCTTGCCGGGTCAGTTCTTTTAGGTAGCTCTGTGTTTATCAACTTCATACTGATTGCTGCATCATGCCTCGGCTTTTTCATGATAAACCAAAACAACCTAAAGAAGTTCTTCAAAGACGAAAGTGGCATGGACATAAATATACGCAGCTTCACATACAAAGAGCTTGAAGACGCCACGGGTGGCTTCAAGGAGGAACTTGGAAGGGGGTCGTTTGGCATAGTTTACAAAGGGGTTATTGCAATTGGAGACTCCAGAAATGTTGTAGCAGTTAAAAAGTTGGATAGGTCTTTTCAAGAGAGTGAGAAGGAATTCAAAACTGAAGTTATAGTGATTGGACAAACCCATCACAAGAATCTGGTTAAGTTGATCGGGTACTGCAACGAAGGGCAAAATCGCTTGCTGGTTTACGAGTTCTTGAGCAATGGATCGTTAGCGAGCTTCCTGTTTGAGGATCTGAAACCCAGTTGGGAACAGAGGGCCCAAATTGCCTTGGGAATCGGAAGAGGACTCCTCTACTTGCATGAAGAATGCAAAACCCAGATCATCCATTGCGACATAAAGCCTCATAACATCCTTCTTGACGAATATTACAATGCCAGGATTTCAGATTTCGGACTAGCCAAGCTCTTGATCAGCCAAACCCACACTCACACTGCAATAAGGGGAACGAGAGGATATGTTGCGCCCGAATGGTTCCGGAACATGCCGATCACTGTGAAGGTCGACGTGTACAGTTTCGGTGTCCTGCTGCTAGAGACCATTTGCTGTAGGAGAAGCATTGACATCGAAGCCGGCAATGAAGAGAGAGTGATCTTAGTTGATTGGGCTTATGACTGCTACCGAGGAGGTAGGCTAGAAGCACTTGTTGAAAAAGATGAGGCGGCCCTGAATGACATGAAGAAGCTCGAGAGATTTGTGAGGGTTGCCATCTGGTGCATCCAGGAAGATCCAGCCTTGAGACCAACCATGAAGAAGGTTATGCTAATGCTTGAAGGGATAATTCAGGTGTCTGCACCGCCGTCCCCCTTCGCATTTAGTACCATAAGTACAGTGTAAACTCAGAGACGTTCTAGCATTTCCGTAGAGCCATCTCAGCCCTTGTGTTTGTGGTACATAGGTTATCATATTTAGTAGATAATTTCTTGCGAACAAAGTCCTGCATCGTGAACCAATCTAGGATGATTTGCTATTAATATCGTCTTTTGTGATGTCTTCTGACCTCAATGAGAAGACATCTGATGTACTCTTTCCAAATAAATGCAGCACGGTTGCAAATTACATTTCCTAAGGAGCATCGCTTCGTATTCTAGTTTTCACCTTTTCTTCTTACTTCTTGGAAGAAGCATAAGATGATTTTTGCACAAAGCCCATTTTCTTGATAATTGAATGCCTGATCCTGATGCTGTCGGATGGATGGATAAGCAAAATGGGATGTAGAAGTGCATAAATCAATCTGCGCCATCTAAGTAATGTTTAAACCTTGAGAAGGGTTCTCTCAGAATGATAATCTCTGCCTTGTCCAATATTAACATCTCAAACCCGTAGAGTTGACTCTCAATTTATAACCATAAAACATCGATCCGATATTGGTCTCACTAGACCAAGCCTTTGCAGGGTTAGCTTCATCTTAGATAACTCATTTTCTTTCAGAACCTTAGGTAGAAGGATAAGGTTACGCGACTGGTGAGTCTTTAGAACTATCGAGGTCGATAAGTTTAGACTTCAGAACAGTGAAATAACAGCGAGCTTATCCTAATCATAAAAGATGTAACAATAACCGCTTTTTCTGCTGGACAGTTCTTTGAAGTTCAGATACTGAGAGACCCTTGCTACGAAAACAATATAAATTTATCATCTTTGTCAGTGAACAAGAACAATCAGAGGACATGCTCTTTGCACGGCTGCTTGTAGACCATGGTTCTATTTGCCATCTTTTCCTGTCATGGCCTGACAACTCTGTTATCTGATCATATAACCGTCTCATGGAATCAAGACTTGCATCCTGTTGTGCTCATCATGGGGGAATTTCAGAGTGAGTACATACTTAATAAACGATGTAGGCATGGACATCCAAAGCATCATAGACTGGCAAAGTTCATCAGTGGATTTGTTTCAACTAGCTTGGTAAGCTCTAGAAAAAGGAGCGATTACTACAACAGAGAACGTAAAGTCACCTTCCCTGAATGGCGGGAGACTGAAAATAAACTAGAAGATTCAGTCTAGAACAGAGCTTATTGACATTACGATAGTGAAAAACTCTAGTCTTGCATCTTACGTTTATATTGTACCATGGGATGGATATCTTCGTTATCGATGTGGGGAAAATTTAATAATTTTCTGTTGCCATAAAAATATTCTGAAGTTGGCTGCCGTTAGGTTATAGTAAACTCAAGTAGAAGTTTCAAACTCGGGTGGCGAATAAACGAGTAGAAGTTTCAAACTCGGGTGGTGAATAAACAAGTCTTTTGCAAGCCTTCTCTTTGACGAAGCTTGCTAAACCTTTTACGAGGACTAGACAAAGTCCTTGAGAAAAATACTAATCTATATAGCGTGCAGATGGGAGCTCCATCTAAGGTGAGAGAGACCTTCCATCGAAGGCAAAAGGAAAAGGACAAAAGAATAGTCGCCTCCCCTACAATTATATGTTTTAATTACTCACCCCCGAAAATCTTGTTTCATCCTTAAGTAGCTTAACTCAAGAACCAGAAGAGAAGTTCATCTATCATGGCTTATTCCGTAGTGCTTGCGATCCTTCTACTTCTTCCATTTCCACTTTCCACCAAAGCTCAGACATACAGCAATCAAACCTCGGGTTCCTCATTAACAACAAATGATCAAAACTCCTGGTTATCACCATCCGGTGAATTCGCTTTCGGATTTCAGAAAATTGGAACCACAGATTATTTGTTAGCTGTATGGTTCGACAAAATAGACGAGAAAACTATAATCTGGTCTGCAAATGGCGACAATTTAGCAGCTGAAGGCTCCAAAGTTGAGCTGAGTGCTGACGGCCGCCTGGTGCTCACTGATCCAAAGGAGAAGAGCTATGGGCTCCTAGCCCAACTGTTACCGGCGTTGCATACGCAACCATGCTCGACACGGGGAACTTCATCCTAGCGAACCAGGATCACACCAACTTGTGGGAGACATTCAGCCAACCAACTGATACAATACTGCCAACGCAAACGTTAAATCAAGATATTATGGTTAATGCTCGCTATTCGGCAACAAATTACTCCTCTGGGAGGTTCTACCTCATATTACAAGCCGATGGAGATCTTGTGTTCTATCCCACTCCAACTCCACTGGTCTTCTCAGATGCATACTGGTCCTCCAATACCAAAGGTAGCGGCTTGCAATTGGTATTCAATCAAAGTGGCCAGGTCTGCGTCACAGCAAGGAATGGAACAGTACTTAATCTCCTCACCTCAGGCACAGTCCCAACCAGTGGATTTTACCAAAGAGCGATCCTTGAATATGATGGTGTCTTCAGGCGATATGTCCACCCAAAGCCAGCAAATTCAAGTTCTGGCTGGCCATTGGGCTGGTCAATGGTCTCTTCCCCTGTCCCTCCAAACATATGCACGAGCATCCGGCAAGATACTGGGATTGGAGCTTGTGGCTTCAACAGCTACTGTACTCTCGGAGACGACCAGAGATGATTGAAAAGCTTGACTAAAACACTCAGCCAGCCCCGGTCAATGCCATTCAACGATAACCGGGCTCAAAACTGGACGAACTGCATACCAAGGCACGGCAATAGAAGGATACATGGAGCATCAACAAGCATCTCATAAGTCACACTTGGACAGCTAACTTTGGAGTCATCTTTGATAGATTAATGAACGCGTACATCCAATTAAAGCGAGCTTGTCTCTCATCATTGATTTCGTCAACGTCTAGAAACCAACCGCCTCAGATGGAATGAAAACCACGTACTACTTCAACGCATCTAAATCACAGAAACCCAAAAAGAATCATCATTTCACCAAAAACAGCGGACTTCATTGTGTCAGAAGAATAGTCGAAGTCCTCCAACGCATTCGCAATAGACAGGAAGTTTCGTGCCATTACAAGCAATGAAAAAGGAGATACCCTCCTTTCTAAATTAACTCCCCGCAGGTGCAGACGTCACTACGGAGAGAGATGGCTGGAAAAGGAATCAAAGAGTATTTTCTTTATTTAGTTTCTTTCTTGTTTGATCTCTGAATGCCGGCAAAGTCTCTATCGCTCTGAGAAAGCAGAATCCAACCCGGATCTTCGTGTAATTTACGGTGGAAGACCATTTTTGGACAGCTTCAACGGAGGAAGTGAACAGATGGGAAAATGCTTCGAATCTCGTTTGCGCATTGTGTACGGTAATCGACGAGCTTCTGCCCATCACTGATGGCGAGATAATCTTTGCATGACGAACTTAGAAAAGAGACAAATCGCGATTTAAGAGAGCCCAAAAATTTCTTCTATTATATAGGCGAAAGCAAGAGAAATTAGCTACATGACAGAACTGATTTCTTGACTGTCTACCTGAATTCTCTTTCATCTAAGCGACATACTAAGAACAAGTACCAGAAAATCAGTTAAACTAGCTCGATATTGAATGGAGATGATATGGTAAAGTTAAAACAAGGAGTTCGCAATTAAGTTAATGTCACACCCCCAAAACCATGAATTAGGGATGATACAACCGTCTTTTCACCCAAATAACGCAACCTCAAACTATGAAAATTCAACTCCCAAAAGTCTCCTTGTTGATATAGTTTTTGTACTAATGATCATTATCCGAAGAACTTGAAAAAGATCAGAAAATAAAGGGTGCACAACCATGGCTCAATGAGTAATGCATCTTTTCTAAGCAGATTGAATATTCGCTATGCACATTTACAAATATGATATCACTGTTTAATCCCAAAGCTAGAGTACTATATACGCAAAATATCAAAAGTAAAGAATATCTTTCCAACAAATATTTGTACACAAAAATCGATAATAACATTCATTTACCATAACAAATCAACTATTAATGGTCTATTATATTGATTAATCTCATTTAATCACAAGTCGATGGTCCATTCCATCAAATAATTTCAACTCACATGATGGTTTACTCCATTGACCAAACTCATGCTCAAATATCTAATTATGGTCATGCATAATGCTCGTGACAAAGTGACCAAGATTCCTTCATTGGTTAGGTTTCCACCTATTATTAGTTGGTAGTTTAGCCCATAAGGATATCTTAGATTAGTATGCACATACCCACAAGTCCCTCGCTGAGCTCACAGGTGATATTAAGCATCAACCCCAATTCATAATAACCTCTAAATTTTACAGTGTCAAACCAAAACATATATCATAAATTGATTTCACAAATCAAAACACATCATCTTTCTGCAACCTGGCTCATTTACTAGACATACATTTCATAAATCATTTCTCAAATTATTTAAGACTTGTTCCATAAATCAGAATAAACTTTCACATACCATTTCACAACTCATTCCATAAACCAAGTTCATAATATGTATGTATGTGTTCACAATATGTGTATATATACACACACACATACATAATGTTTGTCCGATCTAGATTTTTTTTATGCAACAAACATACTCTTCTTAGTTCAACATATATATTAAATCATTAGCACTTTAAGATATGAGTTTACAAATCCTTAGAAGGGATAGTACTACTCACTTGGAAGAGTTGAAAATCAATACACGGTAGTTACTCGAGCCAACGTGCTCAAATTTCTAACAACTAATTGAAAATGATATCAAAATCTGAGTAAAACAACTACTCCAATGGATGATCGATTGAACCACGCTTAATTGTTGATAAAAAGACATTTACGTGCAATTGAGAAACCTCGTTTAAACCAAATGTTCATATTTTCTCCTGACCTGTACTACCCATAGTGCGTAACTTAGAATTTCGTTCCAATTAAGATGTAATTTAGATATGGTTTTCGTCAAATCTCATAGCTTTACAACATCTTAAACTATAATTTCCACAAAACCACAGCCTAATAACTCCTCAATTGAACCTCGTACTTCATAATTGATGTAAGTTCAAATTTGTGCCCTAAATTAGAACAGTACTCTTGTGACATCCTGATTTTCAGGTTCTGATTTTGATTTGATAAGTTATGCTTTTTATCGACGCGCCTATAGTTCTTTTCACTGAGTTGGTCATTTACGAGATAACTAGCCTATCGAGTAAAGCTGTTAAGGGATTTTAAAGCAATAAACTTGAGAATTTGACTAGGAATCGACTACTTAACCGTGCTAATTTGCTAGAGTCATTACAGCATTGTCAAAATTGACCAGAGATCAGGGATATGTCAATTTGACTGAGATACATAATTAAAGTGTGGGTAATTCCACCTGATTACAAAATTCTCGTCAATCGACATTAGATCGATTTTTCTGTTGTTTTGGGTACCATGTATCCATATTTGAAACTTAGAGATTTTCACGACTACAAAGGGTCGTCAATATGTCAAAGATGTACATTGTGACTCGAAATAAATCTAATCAATCACAGGCCAATTGCACTAAAAATTCCAGAAAGCTATCCGGTGGGTTAAGTTATGCTAAAATCGTACTAGATTGAAATTAACCACGAATTTGAATCCGATTTTAGAAATTGAAAGTTATATTGTATCACAAGTCATTTTAGGAACGTTAACTCATCTTCCAAAATTTTTTCTACAAACCGAGATTTTTAGCGAAAATTCAAAATATGGCCTTTTTTGTCCGAAAAATTCAAATTACCATTTTTTATCGCGTTTTTGGGATGCAAGTTGATTCTATTGGTGATGAAAAATGTCGATTGATCGAGGACACCACGATGGAATTTATAGGGACCAATTTGAACTCAATTGGAGAGAAATATGTTCAATTTGGGGGAACTTGGTACCAAATTCGTAGGCCCTTTTGGTGTGCAACTTTTGGACCATTTGGGATATGTTCAAGGGAGAAATTTGTGCACAAAATGGCTGAGGATAGGGTAGAAATAGTGGGGACCAAAGCAATGATCATTTGGGAGGATATTTTGGCTTGGAGGGACCCCCTAGGGTAGCTGGCCTCCTTCTTCCTCCTTAGCTCTACTTTCTCCATTAGAGGTCTATTGAAGCTCCCAGGATTCCAGAGAAATCGAGCCAAGCCCCCCCCTTCGCCGTCAACGCTTATCGGACTAGTTGGAACCACCGCAAGCTAGCCGCGAGCCCAAACCAGTCTTGCCCGGCAGTCCACCTCCTTGCTTGTGTTAGCTCATCCCCGTGCCCCTGTCCGACGTAGCCAGACCTCCGTCCAACTGAGCCAGCCACTGTACGCTGCCGTCTTGTAGTTGCCGTTGCCCGTTGTCGCCGCTGTAGCCAGTCCGCCAACCGCCTTCACCGTTTCTAGCCCAAGCCAAGCTTGAGCAGCCCTCTCAACCTAAAGAGTAGAACCGAATCCCCTCAGTTCATCGTGCACTGTTTGGCCCGTTTCCAAGCTTTTCTCGGCCTCGCTTGGTGTCCCTGCTTTGGAGTTTGTCACCCGTCTTAGCCTTGCCATTGTCGTGGACCCACCGGATCGTTAAACTAGTGGCTTTACTCACTAATCTTTGCTTATGGAGTTAATTATGTTTAATGATTGATTAGTTTAGGCTAAATATGGTTTATGTGGTTAGTTATAACGGATTAACAATTTAATCGTTCGATATTGCATGTTAGGTGGTTAGAGTAGTGCAATTAACAAATAGATAAGTCGTACTATTTATTTAAATAGGTTCGAAAATTTTCCAGACTTGTTTTGGTATTTTAATTAGGCTTTTCCGGCCCAAGTTGCATTTATTGGTATTTATTAATTAATTTTGGTAATTAATTAATTAATTATTATTTTCCAGAAATTAGACTAGGATAGCTGGTGACCGAAATTTTATGCTGATTGCAATGGTATGGTTGGTTTATTTAATTGAGTGCTGAATTGTGCAAATTGAGTGTTGATTGTAATTTTGGATTTTTATCTCAAAATTTAATAATTTCAGTATTTAATTAAAAAATTATTGGGCGTCGGTTTATAGCGCCAAAAATTTTTTTATCGACTAAATAATTAGTGGGGTTTTATGAAATAAAGATATTATGCTTTTAGCTAAAGCATACCATGTACTTATACACGATTATTTTCATATATTTTAACATGATGAAATTAGGCCAAGTTCGTTAATTAATTGAAGGATTGGTGTACAAGGTACAAAATTCTTGGCCGGAGTGAGTTTATCGTAGTTCAGCTTGTGTGAGCATTGGGTGTTCAGCTTGTGAAAGCAGTATGCTATATCAGCCTATAAGTGCTTAATATGTCAGCTTGTGAGAGTAGTATACTATATCAACTTGTGTGAGCAATGATCGTTTATCAGTTTGTGAGAGCAACAATCCATATATCAGCTTGTATGGGCAATGATCCATATATCAGCTTGTGGGAGCTACTATTTATTTATATTAGCTTGGGCGAGCTACTATCTATCATTTTCAACTTGTGTAAGCATAGTCAGGTTTGACAGTATTGGATAGATAGTATTGAATTGATATATAGTATAGATTGGATGGATTGATAGATCGTATTATTTAGATCGATTGATTGTTGGATTGAGCAATCGTTAGTATTGAATGATTAATTGGTTGAAATTTATGAATTATGTTGACTTGTAGGAAGGAGTTGAGACCTGTAAGTCACCCATCTCTTGTGTGCATAGGTAGCTTTTGGCCGTATTTTTTTCCTAGTCAAAGTTTAAGGGGTGAACTTGCTGAGACGTTATCTCACCCTGTCGTGGGCTTAACTTTTTAGATTTTTAGATGACGAATCCCCTTGAGCGTCATGGTCGTCCCATGAGGCTTACCGAGCGGGTTTCTAGTTATCTCGATCTCGGGAGTTTTTGGGTCTATGAGCTTGTTGTAACTACTGTTTGGATCGAAGAGGTTTCACATCAGGAGATACTTAATCGATTTAGAGCGTGGTTTCGTTACTCTCCCAACGGTGTTAGGCTAGGTTCCCTTAGAACTTTTGATATTCTTGATGTGGTAATTGATGCTGCTTTGGACAAGGATCTAGTTGACCCTTTTGATGGCGTAGTGGAGAACCCGCCGTCCCGCCCGGCTCCTGTGGACACTGAAGAATCGGCGAACAAGTCGGACTAGCTGGTCATAAGACAGCTTGTTTTGAGAATCGACCTTTTTGTAGGCCTTGTAAATATCGGTTAGTAATGTATATGAATTAATTCGGTATGTATAAATGTGTGGTTTGGTTTTTGAAATCTGTGGCCCTACTTTTCTATCTCATCTTGTTTTTGTCTGGGGATTTATTTATTCACTTCCGCATATGCATTAAAATGAATGAGTCGGCGATGCGTCTTGAGACGTCGCTATTTAATCAACCACCGAGGGATGAGCACACATTCGGAGGATCGGGGCGTGACAACTCTAGTTAGACAAACGATCATGTTGAATACTCACCAAGCATTTCAATTAGTAATTGATTTGGCTAATCGGCGCATCCGGATCGTATACATGCCAAAATTTCTCTCTCTCCTTCCTTTCCTCCTTCCCTTCTTCAGTACTGTTTCTTTTCTTTCTTTCTTTCTTTTTTTCCCCCTTGCTTTTGGCGTCGCTGTCTTCTTCTTTCTATTTCTGCTCACGCTCAACTGCACTAATTGAGGGGGGAAAAGGAAATGAGATGGTTGGGCTTTGGCTATTAAAAATAATAGGCTGGATTTTATGGCGCATATATTACAGTTAAACCGATCGGGAACGAGATTATCGAACTCTCTGGGTCAGCAAAACAGACCATTTTAACTTGATGCGCTACTGACCAAAAAAAAAAAAAACTTGATGCGCTGAATCTTGACTTGGTGCGTTTGTTTTGACTTTTTAGGCTCACTTTTTTTTTTAGCGTAAAATGTAAAATTTGAAAAATATTTTTTAAGAAGTCATTCTTTAGATAATATTTTCTAGTATCTAATTGAAATATGAAAATGAGCTAGAATTGATATGGAAAATTTGATTTGATTTTTCTAAATAGAAAACACAATTTGGATGTTAATAATTTATATATAATTAGTTGGGAACTGGATATGGGCAACATTATCTCGAATTTGGCCTCAATGGACCTTGACCAGAGCATGGATTGGGGTACGAGCCCTTGGTTTTGGGACCATTGTTGATGGATAGGGGAACAAGTGTCGGGTTCGGCCTTGATAGACTCAAGGGCAGGCACTCATGTCCTAGGCTTGGCCTTAATTGACTCGGGCATTAGCACCAAGGTTCCAGGCCTCGGCTTCGATAGACCCTCGCTTGGGCACCAAGGACTTGAGCCCGAGCATCATGGACCCGGCCTTGAGTGTCGTTGATTAGAGTTCAAGCATGTCGAGTACCAAAATCCCATGCTTGGCCTTTACTTGAGCCTAAGTGCTAGGACATCTGAGACGTGCACCAGAGCTTCGGGTTTGACCTTGATGGACCTTGGCATGGGCATTAGGGTCTCAAGCTCAACCTCAATGGACTTGAGCATAGGTGTTGAGGATGTGGGCTTGAGTGCGGGAGACTTGGTCTTTGAGATCAAGGATTTGGAAATGAGTTTTGGGGATTCGATGCCCAGAGTTTAAAATTTTGGATTCAAATGCTAAAATCTAGTTATATTTGAAAAATAATTTTTAATTTTTTGAAGAGAAAATTATTTTCATAAATTTGGGCATGTGTTTTCAATTGATTAGAAAAAAATACTTTCCATTCACTCATTATCTCAAGCGAATCAAGTGTAATATATTCTGGGAACAAATGGGGCCTGATTTTAGGAAAAAGTTTAAGCCCTTTGTTAATCACGATTTCAATAAAAATTATTTGCTTTTCTTCCACGGGCATGTGAAAGTATCTCTAGCATCGGAAGCAAAATTGCTTCAGATTTTGTAAGAAAAAGGTCGCTACCGTTGCTTCCAGAATCGAATCCCATCTCCCGTTCAAATGCTCCGGAGCGGGAACGCAACGCGTGCGCAATTCTCGACTCGTTCGCGCTGAAGGAAGCCGCTCTAGATTCGTGCTCGTCAATCATCCGGGCGCTTTCATGACGGACTTCAGGCGATGAGCTCCTCTAGACTCGCTTCGAAAACCTCGTCTTTGGACGACCTCAATTTGCTGCTGCAAAGATGCATGAAAGCCAAGTCCCTGTCGTTGTCCAAGCAAGCCCATGCCGTGTTGGTCGCCATGGGGGCTGGCCGCTCTTCCCCATCCTTGAGTTCGACCCACGTCACCTCATCGGTTCGGCGAGCTCGCCAGAGTCTCGCTTGGCCGTCGTGAGGCTTGATCTCACCCAGGTGGTGTGAGGTCGGCCTGAGGCTAGGCTTGCCATTGTCGGACCTCATCTTGGCTTGGTGAGGCTCCAGTAAGCTCGTTAGACCTCGCCCAGCTGGTCACCAACCACCACTTGTGGCCTACAACTAGCCATAAGGAAGAAGGAAAAAGAAGAGAAAAGGAAAAAAAGGAAAAAAAGAAGAAACATATGATTAAGGTATTAAAAATTAAAATAAACTAAAAAAATTAAAGAGTCCTATCAAAATTTCAAAATTTTGGATAATTACCAAATGTGTTCAAATACTCAAAAATTATTTTTGAATGAAAATTATTTACAAAAATAGAATAATTATGTTGACTTGTCCCTCAACCTGGCTTCAACGTTAAGGAAGTGAATTAAAAATGGCACAAAAGTCTTAAAGCGATAAGAACTTGAATTGACAATTTTTTGAGAAAACCCAATACCATCAACAGTGGCATCTTGTTCAATACCAATTTGAGATTTTATTTTATGTTTGTCATAATTGTACCATTTTGTGATTTTTTGTGATATTAATTCATTTAACGGAAGGTATATTTTTCGCAAATATACTAGTTTAGGGTTTTTTATGGTTAAACAAATTAGTTTGTGATAAATTTGTCACAAATATATTAATTTGGAGTTTTTGACTGTTAAATAAAATAATTTGAGATAAATTTGTCATAAATGTACTAGTTTGGAGTTTTTTGTGGTCATCTGAGATAAAATTGTCATAGGTGTATAAATTTGAGATTTTTCGTGATAAAAATTTAGTTTGAGATAAATTTATTATAGATATATTAATTTGGGGCTTTCAAGGTATTAACTCATAAATCATTTGACCAAAGGAGATACAGTGGCCATGAAAGAGGAGATGAACAGAAAACAAAAGACAGAAAAGGGGAAAAGTAGGAGGACAAAAACATGTCATATGTAAGATTTGACCCTTATTTAAGACTAAATTACCTACTTCATATTCTTATTGAGATAAGGTCCATTTTGACTATTTTTTTGACGGGCTCACTTTATAGTCTTATTTGAGATTTTTTCATTATTAATCAGTGATTTTCCAATGCAAAATGGCAGCTGAACAGATGCAATTCTGCTTGCTTACGGAAGAGGTACCTGGAGAATTGCATGTGGTCCTTCGTTTGCTTTATTTTGTGATGGCTCTAGAAGACCAAAAGAATTTGAACTGGTCCTCTGTTTGAATTTTCATCAGTGGGGCATCATTTTGTCCCATCTAAAGAGAATAAAAGCAAGTAAAAAAGAACCCACAAACTCGTCAACCAATGACCTTGTGTGCTTGGAACTCAAGATCCTGAGGGTATATTTATTAAGTTATTCAATAATGACTAATTTTATTATTTTATTTCTCCAAATAAAAAAAAATAAAGATTCATTTGATAATTTTTTTTTTTTTTTACTTCCAAAACGGAATCAATAAATATAAAAAAGTTATTTCTTTGTTTTCAAGAATAATTCTAGAATCAAGCTCAATCTATTTTTTTCTTCTTTTCTCCTTCTTCCTAGTCGGTCATCGACCACTATAGGCTGATGTTGTCACCAGCGATCGATTGGGTGAGGTTCGGCGAAATCGCTGGAAGCTCGCTTGGCCATCGTGAGGCTCGATCTCACCTAGGTGGTGCGAGGTCAACCCGAGGCTAGGCCTTGCCATTGTTGGACCTCTCCTTGGCTTGGTGAGGCTCTAGTAAGCTTGTTAGACCTCGTCCAGCCGGTCACCAACCACCACTTGTGGCCTGCGACTACCCATAAAGAAGAAGAAAGAAGAAGAGGAAAGGAAAAAGGAAAAAAAGAGAAAAAGAAGAAACATATGATTAAGGTATTAAAAATTTTAAAAAAAAAACAAAGAAATTTAAAGAGTCCTACCAAAATTTTAAAATTTTGAATAATTACTAAATACGTTCAAATACTCAAAATTATTCTGTTAAAATATTATTTTTGAATGAAAACTATTTTCGAAAATTGAATGATTATTTTGACTTAATCCTCCACCTGGCTTTAACGTTGAGGAAGTGAATTGAAAATGGCACGAAAGTCTTAAAGCGATAAGAGAACTTGAATTGACATTTTTTTTGAGAAAACCCAATACCGCCAACAGTGGCATCTTGTTCAACTCCTTTGACTTGAAGTCTTAGCATGAAGGGGTTTCAACTACGCATCCTGAGCTGAGTGGACAACGGCTGCAGAAAGACAAAAGTAAGTTTGAAACGTTCAAAATAATGTACGGATGCATGAACCTCTCGGCATCGTTTCATTTTCAAGGATGCAGAGTATTTTCCAAGCTCTTGCCGGTCGAAGAAAGTGAAAGGAAACGACGGAAAGAACGCGTTTTTGCATATTTCAGTTTGACTTTTACCGGCATTCTTTTGTCCTGGTTCACTCCCTTCCTCATGTATAAACCTGCCAATTCATCGTTTCGTTATTCAACCTGAAAGCAACAGAGCAACAATGGCTTCTCCTGCTTCTGTTACCCATCTGCTCCTGCTGTTCCTTCTTCTTCTTCTGCCATATCTTGCCATTTCACAGTCCAATATAACCCCGGGCAAGTCTCTGGTTGCGGGGGATAAGCAGTCTCCTCCGTGGCTCTCTCCTTCCGGACATTTCGCCTTGGGGTTCAGCCAACCCGACGATGAGAGCGACAGCTTCGTAGTCTCCATATGGTATGACAAGATTCCTGAGAAAACCATGGTCTGGTGTGCCAGTGATACTAGCAAACGACCTGTCATCGTACCCCGAGGATCAAAACTGGTGGTAACTGCTGATCGCGGGCTCGTTCTGAATGATACAGGAGGCGGAATTCCATGGAAGTCCGATCCCATAGTTAGTGCGGTCGCTTATGGATACATGAACGATACTGGAAATTTTGTTCTCAAGGGCAGAGACTCTGAGACTCTTTGGGAGAGCTTCCACTACCCCACCGACACCATCCTGCCTGAACAGATCTTACCGAATAATGGGATTCTGTCTTCAAGACAATCGGCGACCAACTTCTCTCAGGGAAGGTTTCGGCTCCGTTTGCAGGATGGGAAACTCCTGCTTAGGACAATAAACTTGCCTTCCAGTTACGCCAATGAACCGTACTACACGTTCCCTGCTCCTTCGCCCTCTGTTTCTGTTACCGGGATTAGTTTGAACGACTCGGGCTTCTTGAATTCCCTTCATGGCAACGGCCAAATGTCGCCTCTCAGGACAGTTTCAGGGAAATCGCCCGGGGACAACTATTTGAGAGCCACTTTGGAGTCAGACGGGGTCTTCATCCAGTACTCTCACCCCAAGACTGGGGGAAATTGGGCGATTGACTGGCTGGTACCGGAAAATATATGCAAAACTGGTCAGGAAAAAGGGAGTGGCATTTGTGGTTTCAACAGGATATGCAGGCTCGACGTGAATGACAGGCCAGTCTGCGACTGCCCTCTGGGATTTTCTGTGCTTGACGAGAAAGATGAGTATAGAGGTTGTGTACAAAATTATTCACAAAGTTGTGGAGAAGCGCAGAGTTCAGGACCGGATGCGTTTGTACTTGAAGAAATTACTAGTATCGATTGGCCAACTTCTGATTACAATCTCTTGCAACCTTTCACAGAGGCCGAGTGTAAAGACTCCTGCCTCCGCGACTGCATGTGTGCTGTCGCCATCTTTAGAGATAATGACATGTGTTGGAAGAAGAAGCTGCCTCTCTCCAATGGCAGGATCGACACAAGCCTCAATGCAAAGGCCTTCATCAAGAGAAGCAAGGATGGCTTTCCTCTTCAGACCCCTAGTCCTCCGGGACCAAATGATGATAAGAAGGATATTTTGATTCTTGCCGGGTCAGTTCTTTTAGGCAGCTCAGTGTTTGTCAACTTCATACTGATTGCTGCATCATGCCTCGGCTTTTTCATGATATACCAAAACAAATTAAAGAAGTTCTTCGAAGATGAAAGTGGCATGGACATAAATATACGCAGCTTCACATACAAAGAGCTTGAAGACGCCACGGGTGGCTTCAAGGAGGAACTTGGGAGGGGGTCGTTTGGCATAGTTTACAAAGGGGTCATTGCAATTGGAGACTCCAAAAATGTTGTAGCAGTTAAGAAGTTGGATAGGTCTTTTCAAGAGAGTGAGAAGGAATTCAAAACCGAAGTTATAGTGATTGGACAAACCCATCACAAGAATCTGGTTAGGTTGATCGGGTACTGCAACGAAGGGCCAAATCGCTTGCTGGTTTACGAGTTCTTGAGCAATGGATCGTTAGCGAGCTTCCTGTTTGAGGATCTGAAACCCAGTTGGGAACAGAGGGCCCAAATTGCCTTGGGAATCGGAAGAGGACTCCTCTACTTGCATGAAGAATGCAAAACCCAGATCATCCATTGCGACATAAAGCCTCAAAACATCCTTCTCGACGAATATTACAATGCCAGGATTTCAGATTTCGGACTAGCCAAGCTCTTGATCAGCCAAACCCACACTCACACTGCAATAAGGGGAACGAGAGGATATGTTGCGCCCGAATGGTTCCGGAACATGCCGATCACTGTGAAGGTCGACGTGTACAGTTTCGGTGTCCTGCTGCTAGAGACCATTTGCTGCAGGAGAGGCATTGACATCGAAGCCGGCAATGAAGAGAGAGTGATCTTAGCTGATTGGGCTTATGACTGCTATCGAGAAGGTACGCTAGAAGCACTTGTTGAAAAAGATGAGGCAGCCCTGAATGACATGAAGAAGCTCGAGAGATTTGTGAGGGTTGCCATCTGGTGCATCCAGGAAGATCCAGCCTTGAGACCAACCATGAAGAAGGTTATGCTAATGCTTGAAGGGATAATTCAGGTGTCTGCACCACCGTCCCCCTTCGCATTTAGTACCATAAGTACAGTGTAAACTCAGAGACGTTCTAGCATTTCAATAGGGCCATCTCAGCCCTTGTGTTTGTGGTACATAGGTTATCATATTTAGTAGATAATTTCTTGTGAACAAAGTCCTGCATCGTGAACCAATCTAGGATTATTCTAAGGAAGAAAAGTATGCAGCGAAGAGAAGCCATCAAGCAAAGGTAGTAGTCTTGTTGATAGAAGGAAACCACCTTACTCCTGTTGAAGGGTAGAACTTCATCAGCTCTGTTCTTCTGTTTTGTTTTGGTACTGATCAGCTCTGTTTTACTATCCGGTCTTCATTGTGCTCACCTTAGCCACATGATTTGCTCTTAGTATCGTCTTTTGTGATGTCTTCTGACTTCAATGAGTAGACATCTGATGTACTCTTTCCAAATAAATGCAGCACGGTTGCAAATTACATTTCCTAAGGAGCATCGCTTCGTATTCTAGTTTTCACCTATTCTTCTTACTTATTGGAAGAAGCATAAGATGATTTTTGCATAAAGCCCATTTTCTTGATAATTGAATGCCTGATCCTGATGCTGTTGGATGGATAGATAAGCAAAATGGGATGTAGAAGTGCCATGGAGAGACATAAATCAATCTGCGCCATCTAAGTAATGTTTGAACCTTGAGAAGGGTTCTCTCAGAATGATAATCTCTGCCTTGTCCAATATTAACATCTCAAACCCATAGAGTTGACTCTCAATGTATAACTACAAAACATCGATCCATATTGGTCTCACTAGGCCAAGCTTTTGCAGGGTTAGCTTCATCTAGATAACTCATTTTCTGGTCAGAACCTTGGTAAAAGGATAAGGTTACGCGACTGGTGAGTCTTTAGAACTATTGAGGTCGATAAGTCTAGACTTCAGAACAGTGAAATAACAGCAAGCTTATCCTAATCATAAAAGATGTAACAATAACCGCATTTTCTGCTGGACAGTTCTTTTGAAGTTCAGATACTGAGAGACCCTTGCTACGAAAACAATATAAGTATATCATCTTTGTCAGTGAACAAGAACAATCAGAGGACATGCTCTTCGCACGGCTGCTTGTAGACCATGGTTCTATTTGCCATCTTTTCCTGTCATGACCTGACAACTCTGTTATCTGATCATATAACCGTCTCATGGAATCAAGACTTGCATCCTGTTGTGCTCATCATGGGGACTTTCAGAGTAGAAGAGACTACAAACAGCTGCATTGCCGATGCATTCACAAAGTGAGTACATACGTAATAAACAATGTAGGCATGGACATCCAAACCATCATAGACTGGCAAAGTTCATCAGTGGATTTGGTTCAACTAGCTTGGTAAGCTCTAGAAAGAGGAGCGATCACTACAACAGAGAACGTAAAGTCACCTTCCCTGAGTGGCGGGAGACTGAAAATAAACTAGAAGATTCAGTCTAGAACAGAGCTTATGACATTACGATAGTGAAAAACTCTAGTCTTGCATCTTACGTTTATATTGTACCATGGGATGGATATCTTCGTTATCGATGTGGGGAAAATTTAATAATTTTCTGTTGCCATAAAAATATTCTGAAGTTGCTGCCGTTAGGTTATAGTAAACTCAAGTAGAAGTTTCAAACTCGGGTGGCGAATAAACGAGTCTTTTGCAAGCCTTCTCTTTGACGAAGCTTGCTAAACCTTTTACGCGGACTAGACAAAGTCCTTGAGAAAAATACTAATCTATACAGCGTGCAGATGGGAGCTCCATCTAAGGTGAGAGAGACCTTCCATCGAAGGCAAAAGGAAAAGGACAAAAGGATAGTCGCCTCCCCTACAATTATATGTTTTAATTACTCACCCCCGAAAATCTTGTTTCATCCTTAAGTAGCTTAACTCAAGAACCAGAAGAGAAGTTCATCTATCATGGCTTATTCCGTAGTGCTTGCGATCCTTCTACTTCTTCCACTTCCACTTTCCACCAAAGCTCAGACATCCAGCAACCAAACCTCGGGTTCCTCATTAACAACAAATGATCAAAACTCCTGGTTATCACCATCAGGTGAATTCGCTTTCGGATTTCAGAAAATTGGAACCACAGATTATTTGTTAGCTGTATGGTTCGACAAAATAGACGAGAAAACTATAATCTGGTCTGCAAATGGCGACAATTTAGCAGCTGAAGGCTCCAAAGTTCAGCTGAGTGCTGATGGCCGCCTGGTGCTCACTGATCCGAAAGGAGAAGAGTTATGGGCTCCTAGCCCAACTGTTACCGGCGTTGCATACGCAGCCATGCTTGACACAGGGAACTTCATCCTAGCGAACCAGGATCACACCAACTTGTGGGAGACATTCAGCCAACCAACTGATACAATACTGCCCACGCAAATGTTAAATCAAGGTATTATGGTTAATTCTCGCTATGCGGCAACAAATTACTCCACTGGGAGGTTCCACTTCATATTACAAGCCGATGGAGATCTTGTGTTCTATCCCACTCCAACTCCACTGGTCTCCTCAGATGCATACTGGTCCTCCAATACCAAAGGTAGCGGCTTTCAATTGGTATTCAATCAAAGTGGCCAGGTCTGCGTCACAGCAAGGAATGGAACAGTACTTAATCTCCTCACCTCAGGCACAGTCCCAACCAGCGGATTTTACCAAAGAGCAATCCTTGAATATGACGGTGTCTTCAGGCAATATGTCCACCCAAAGCCAGCAAATTCAAGCTCTGGCTGGCCATTGGGCTGGTCAATGGTCTCTTCCCCTGTCCCTCCAAACATATGCACCAGCATCCGGCGAGATACTGGGATTGGAGCTTGTGGCTTCAACAGCTACTGTACTCTCGGAGACGACCAGAGACCGCGGTGTCAGTGCCCACCAGGATATACTTTGTTAGATCCAACAAATGATATGAACGGATGCAAACAGGACTTTGTTCCACAGAGTTGTGAAATAGGTCATCCTGAAACAGACCTATTCACGATACGTGACATGCTCAATACAGACTGGCCGCTGTCTGATTATGAATATAATAAGCCACAAACTGAGGATTGGTGCAGACAGGATTGCTTGGCTGATTGTTTCTGCGCAGTAGCTATTTTCAGAAACGGGAATTGCTGGAAAAAGAGGATTCCACTCTCAAATGGTCAGATGGATCTCAGCGTGGGTGGGAAAGCTCTGATCAAGGTCAGGATAGATAATTCAACTTCGAAATTCCCAGGTGATGGCCAGAAGAAGCACAAGAACTCGACTTTGATAATCATTGGATCAGTGCTGTTGAGTAGCTCGGTATGCGTGAACTTGCTTTTAGTTCTCATTACCTATCTACTTTGTGGAAGCTTCCGACATAGGGATGTCAAGTGGATACGACCGTTCCAGATTAACCAAGTCCAAGGTATGCAAAGTTTCACTTATCAGGAGCTTAAAGAAGCAACAGATGGATTCAAAGAAGAACTGGGTAGGGGTGCTTTTGGAGCAGTATACAAAGGTGTTCTTGGATCAAACGACACAAACTTTTTCGCAGTAAAAGTGTTGGAAAAAAAGACCGGAGATGCCGAAAATGAGTTTGAACGAGAAGTGAGTGCAATTGGCCAGACTAACCACAAGAACTTAGTGCAGCTGCTTGGATTCTACAATGAGGGTCAACACCGACTGCTGGTGTATGAATTCATGAGCAATGGCACTTTGGCGGATTTCCTTTTCAGCGCTTCAAGGCCCAGCTGGTACAAAAGAATAGAAATTGCCTGTGGTGTTGCAAGGGGGCTCGCTTACCTGCATGATGATTGCACCAGGCAAATAATCCATTGCGACATCAAGCCACAAAACATTCTTCTGGATGACTCTCTTAGTCCGAAAATATCGGACTTTGGATTAGCTAAGCTCTTGATGGCAGACCAGACACGAACAACCACCGGCGTCAGAGGAACCAGAGGTTATTTAGCACCAGAATGGTTTAGGAATATGCCTATTTCTGGCAAGGTAGACGTTTACAGCTTTGGCATTGTGTTGCTGGAGCTCATCTGCTGCAGAAAGCACTATGAGCTGGAAGTGGAAAATGAAGCTCAAAGAGTACTGGTTGACTGGGTGTACGATTGCTATGCTGAAGGGAAGGTCCATCTACTTGTGGAGAGTGACGAGGAGGCAATGAGTGACAAAAAGAGGGTGGAAAGATTCGTGATGACAGCAATGTGGTGCATCCAGGAAGATCCGGCTTTCAGGCCTTCCATGAAGAAAATCACTCAGATGTTAGAAGGAGCAGTTGAAGTCTCAGTCCCTCCAGATCCAGACTCTTTCATTAGTTCAATATGATTTTGCTGAGTTAGACAGCTAGTGTATGCAAAGCCTTCTGTGTGGTCTGTAAGTTCTGCTAAGCTGGAATAAACATTTTCTCATATCTTCAGATGGATGCAGCTTAAATGAGTTAAGTTTTATTAAGATTTAACATTCTTTACACGTATTCAAGGGAGAGGGTCGACTATTGTTGGCAACAAGGGTTTTGTGTGCGAACCTGCATGCTGTTGATTGATCAAGTGACTATCCCGAGACCAGAACGTTTTAGTTAATACTGATAATGGTATCAGAACATGAAAATATACATTTAGAGGCAGTCTCATTTTGAATTTTTCCAAGAACTCTGGATAATCGTTTCCCCATACACCGCGGAAAGACTAACGAGGCTCCACCGAAGCATTTTAATCACCGAGTTTGCTTCAGCAAAATACTCTCTGACCCCGTCACATAGCATCTTGGCCCGATCTAACCAATACACATTCTGCAACTCATTCCTTCCGGTCAACTGAAAAGTCTGCATGGCCGCCTAACGAGACACCTGTATTTTTCTGTTTCTTGAATGAATATCTCCTAATGCTCTCTTCCTATCGGTCATTGGCTAAACTAGACAATGAGAACCATACAAAACTTTCCAGTCCTTAAGTTGTTGGATGGCGCCTGAAAATCCCAATTTCAACATTCGAATAAAATTATTCATGCAGAAGCGGACTTTCCCTTCCTCCAGCTGGCCAACTCCCCAATATTCCAATGAAATCACAGTCTGCAAATCGCATTTTCTATAGCATAATGAAAGCCAACTTTCTTCGTAACAAATCACGGACAGCAACACAAGGCAGATGATGTTCTGATCATATGCATACTTTTCCTGTGATGATTGAAAAGCTTGACTAAAACACTCAGCCAGCCCCGGTCAATGCCATTCCACGATAACCGGGCTCAAAACAGGACGAAACTGCATACCGAGGCACGGCAATAGAAGGATACATGGAGCATTGACAAGCATCTCATAAGTCGCACTTGGACAGCTAACTTTGGAGTCATCTTCATCTTCGATAGATTCCAATTAAAGCGAGCTTGTCTCTCATCATTGATTACGTCAACGTCTAGAAACCAACCGCCTCAGATGCAATGAAAACCACGTACTACTTCAACGCATCTAAATCACAGAAACCCAAAAAGAATCATTATTTCACCAAAAACAGCGGACTTCATTGTGTCCGAAGAATAGTCGCCTCCAAATCATGCGCAATAGACAGGAAGTTTCGCGCCATTACAGGCAATGAAAAAGGAGATACCCTCCTTTCTAAATTAACTCCACGCAGGTGCAGACGTCACTACGGAGAGAGAAGGCTGGAAAAAATTAACCCTTTTCTTTTGTAACAAAGGAATCAAAGACTATTTTCTTTATTAGTTTCTTTCTTGTTTGATCTCCGAATGCCGGCAAAGTCTCTATCGCTCTGAGAAATAAGAATCCAACCCGGACCTTCGTGTAATTTAAGGTGGAAGACCATTTCTTTGGACAGCTTCAACGGAGGAAGTGAACAGATGGGAAAATGCTTCGAATCTCGTTTGCGCGTTGCGTACGGTAATCGACGAGCTGCTGCCCATCACTGATGGCGAGATAATCTTTGCATGACGAACTTAGAAAAGAGACAAATCACGATTTAAGAGTGCCCAAAAATTTCTTCTAATATACAGGCGAAAGCAAGAGAAATTATCTACATGACAGAACTGATTTCTTGACTGTCTATCTGAATTCTCTTTCGTCTAAGCGACATACTAAGAACAAGTACCAGAAAATCAGTTAAACTAGGTCGCATATTGAATGGAGATGATATGGTAAAGTTAAAACACAGAGTTTGTAAATTAAGTTAATGTCACACCCCAAAAACCAACGGAATAAGGAATGACACGACTGTCTTTTCACCCGGAGGACACAGTCTCAAACCATCAAAATTCAATTCCCAAAAGTCTCTCCGTTAATAGCTGAGCTCACAGTGATATTAAGTGTCAACACCAATTCACAACAACCTCTAAAATTCACAGAATCAAACCAAAATATATATCATAAATTGATTTCACAAATCAAAACACATCATCTTTCTGCAACTTGACTCATTTACTAGAAATACATTTCGTAAATCATTTCTCAAATTATTTAAGACTCATTCCTTAAATTAGAATAAACTTCACATACCATTTCACAACACTTTTCATAAACCAAGTTCACAATATGTATGTATGTGTTCACAATGTGTATATATATACACACACATACGTACATAATGTTTGTCCGATTTAGATTTTTTTTTTTTTTTTTTTTTGCAACAAACATGCTCTTCTTAGTTCAACATATATATCGAATCATTATCACTTTAAGATATGAGTTTATAAATTCTTAGAAGGGATAGTACCGCTCACTTGGCAGAGTTGAAAATCAATACATGGTAGTTACTTGAGCCAACGCATTTGAATTTCTAACAACTAACTGAAAATGATATTAAAATTTGAGTAAAACTACTGCTCCAATGAACGATCGATTGAACCACGCTTAATTGTCACTAAAACAACATTTATGCGTAGTTGAGAAACCTCGTTTAAACAGGTGTTCATATTTTCTCCTTATCTATACTACCCGTTACGCGTAACTCAGAATTTCATTCCAATTAAGCTGTACTTCAGATCCAATTTTCGTCATATACCCCGTAGCTCTACAACATCTTAAACTATCATTTCCACAAAATCACAACCTAATAACTCCTTAATTGAACCTTGTACTTCATAATCGATGTAAGTTCGAATTTGTGCCCTAAATTAGAACAGTACTTTAGTTAGACAAACGATCGGGTTGAATACCCACAAAGCATTACGATTAGTAATTGATTTGGCTAATCGGGGCATCCCGATCGTGTACGTGCCAATATTTCTCTCTTTCCTTCCTTTCCTTCTTCCCTTCTTCACGAACGCTTCTTTTCTTTTTTTCTTTCTTTTTTTTCCCCCTTGCTTTTGGCGTCGCTGCCTTCTTCTTTCCATTTCTGCTTACGCTCAATTGCACTAATTGAGGGGGGAAAGGAAATGAGATGGTTGGGCTTTGGCTATTAAAAATAATGGGCTGGATTTTATGGCCCATATATTACAGTCAAACCGATCGGGAACGAGATTATCGAACTCTTTGGGTCAGCAAAACAGACCATTTTAACTTGATGCGCTGAATCTTTACTTGGTGCGTTTGTTTTGACTTTTTAGGCTCACTTATTTTTTTTTTTATTTTTTTTTTTAGCGTAAAACGTAAAATTTGAAAAATATTTTTTAAAGAAGTCGTTCTTTAGATAATATATCTAGTATTAAATTGAAATATGAAAATGAACTAGAATTGATATGGAAAATTTAATTTGATTTTTCTAAATAGACATACACTATTCGGATGTTAATAATTTATATATAATTAGTTGGGGAATTGGATATGGGCACCATTATCTTGGATTTGGCCTCGATGGACCTTGACCGAAGCATGGATTGGGGCACGAGCCCTTGGTTTTGGGACCATTGTTGATGGACACGGGAGCTATTGTCGAGTTTGGCCTTGATAGACTCAAGGGCAGGCAATTTTTCGAACCGGTGGGTTCCGGTCCCATTCCGGTTCCATGGACGGATCCGCCCACCGGACCGGACCGGAACCTTTTTAATATTAAAAAAAAAATTTACTAAAAAAAAAAACCCTATATTAGATCTCATCTCCTCACTCCCTTGTCTTTGCCTTCGATTCTCTCTCTTTTTGTCTCTTTCTCGGTTCCTCCTAATCCTATTGTCATTTCGATTCCTCCCCAAGCGTTGACACCCCCTCGTGTCGGCCGCCACCCACCATAGCCGCGGAAAATTGTTTCGCAATCGTTCTACGTTGAAAACCCGACCATAGACCTTCTCCCCTCCTTCCCAACTCATAAACCTGACCGTTTTATGTTGAAAATCAAAATTATTTTACGTTAAGATAGGTTCCATGGATCCACCGTAAGGACCCGGACCGGCCATGTCCGGTTCCTAGGTGGATCCATGCAACAAACGGGTGGATCCCGATTCTAATTTTTCGGAATCGGTCTTTAGCGGGCGGTTCCCGATTCTAGGTCGGGAACTGCTTGCTCGGACCATGCACACTCTTAATGGACATAGGAGCTATTGTCGAGTTTGGCCTTGATAGACTCAAGGGCAAGCACTCTAAGTCCTAGGCCTAGCCCCAATTGACTCGGGCATTGACACCAAAGTTCTAGGCCTCAGCGTTGATAGACCCTCGCTTGGGCACCAAGGACTCAAGCCTGAGCATCATGGACCCAGCTTTGAGTGTCATTGATTAGAGTTCAAGCATGTTGGCAACCGAAATCTCATGCTTGGCCTTTACTTGAGCCCAAGTGCTAGGGCATCAAAGATGTGCACTAGAGCTTCAGGTTTGACGTTGATGGACCTTGGCATGGGCATTGGGGTCTCAAGCTCAACCTCAATGGATCTAAGCATAGGTGCCGAGGACGTAGGCCTGAGTGTGGGAAACCTGGTCTTTGACATCAGGGATTTGGTAAGCTCAAATGAGCTGGGGGGTTCCATGCCCAAGTTTAAAGATTTAGATTCAAATGCTAAAATCTAGTTATATTTTGAAAAAAAATGATTTATAATTTTTTGTAGAGAAAATTATTTTAATAAATTTGAGCATGTGTTTTCAATTGATCAGAAAAAAATATTTTCCATTCACTCATTATCTCAAGTGAATCAAGTGTAATATTTTCTGGTAACAAATTGGGCCTTATTTTAGGAAAAAGTTTAAGCCCTTTGTTAATCACGATTTCAATAAAAATTATTTGCTTTCCTTCCACCGGCATGCGAAAGTATCTCTACCATCGGAAGCAAAATTGCTTCAGATGTTGTAAGAGAAAGGTCGCTACCGTTGCTCCCAGAATCGAATCCCATCTCCCGTTCAAATGCTCCGGAGCGGGAACGCAACGCGTGCGCAGTTCTCGATTCGTTCGTGCTGAAGCAAGCCGCTCTAGATTCGTGCTCCTCGATCATCCGGGCGCTTTCATGACGGACTTCAGGCGATGAGCTCCTCTAGACTCGCTTCGAAAACCTCGTCTTTGGACGACCTCAATTTGCTGCTGCAAAGATGCATGAAAGCCAAGTCCCTGTCGCTGTCCAGGCAAGCCCATGCCGTGCTGGTCACCACGGGGGCCGGCCGCTCTTTCCCGTCCTTGAGTTCGACCCTCGTCGGTTCGTACGGGGGGTGCGGCGACTCGAGCTCCGCGAAGCTCGTGTTCGACGCGATTCGGCACCCCAGCGTCTTCGCGCTGAATTGGATGGTCTCGATCTCGGCGTTCAATGGGGATCACGAGGGGGCATTTGGGTACTTCGCTTCGATGCAGAAACTGGGCAGGACGTGCAATAAGTTCACGTTCTCCATCCTGCTCAAAGCTTGCATTGCCGTGATGGATGTGTTTAAGGGGAGAGAAATTCACGGGGCTGTGTACAGAATGTATTTACAGGATGACGTGTCTGTAGCGAATTCTTTGATAGATATGTATGGTAAATGTGGGCGGTTGGATCTTGCGCATAAGGTGTTTGGCAAGATGCTTACAAGAGATGTAGTTTCTTGGACGTCGATGATTTGTGGGTATTGCCATGCGGGTAAGATGGAAGAAGCTGTCCAGCTGTTCGAGCAAATGAGAAGGGAAGGGCTAAAACCAAATGACTTTACATGGAACGCGATGATAGCTGGTTATGCTAGGACTGGAGATAGAAGTGGGACGATGGCACTCTTGAATGGGATGAAAAATGAGGGGCTGATTCCCGATCTGGTCACTTGGAATGCATTGATTTCTGGTTTTGTTCAGGGCAACCAAGTCCACGAAGCTTTGAAACTTTTTCAGGAAATGTTGGTGACAGGAGTTAAACCAAATCAAGTGACGGTCACGGGTCTTCTCCCGGGATGTGGATCTACGGTTACAATAAACAGAGGGAGAGAAATTCATGGTTTGATTTACAGAATGGGACTTGATATGAATGTATACGTGGCTAGTGCTCTTATTGACATGTATTCAAAATGTGGGTGTGTCAAGGATGCCTCCAATGTTTTTGACATGGTAACTGTCAAGAATGTGGCTTCCTGGAATGCAATGATCGGGTGTTATGGCAAGCATGGCATGGTTGATCAGGCTCTTCTGCTGTTTGAGGAAATGAACGACAGAAATATCCAGCCAAATGAAGTGACTCTGGTTTCTGTTCTTTCTGCTTGCAGCCACGGTGGTTTACTGGAGAAAGGTTTACAAATTTTTAGATCCATTAAAGAGGATTATGGTGTTACTCCTCGAAAAGAACACTTGGCATGTGTGGTTGATCTTTTGTGCCGTTGTGGTAGGATGGCAGAAGCTTACAATTTGTTGAAGGAGATGCCAGTAGATGTCACCGATTCAATGCTTGGAGCCTTTTTTAACGGGTGCTCAATTCATAGAAGAAATGATTTGGCTCAACTAGTCGCTGATGATATTGCGAACAAGAGGTTGAAAAGACCCGGGGGTCTTGTGACACTGTCGAATATTCTTGCAGCCGGTGGAGGATGGGAGGGGGTTGAGAATGTTCGAGATGTGATGAGGGAGAAAAGGATCCATAAGGAACCTGGCTACAGTTGGATTTGGAAGGGGGACTCTGTGCTGGAGCCATGATAGAACACAGTATACCAGAGCAGGAACAAGACGTCACAAGATCGCGGTCTGCTCGTCAACTCCTACTACGAAGAACCTCGAGTATTGGACGGAATGTGCACAACTCATCCTAAAGCATCAGAACGACAGAAAATTGAAGATACATATCCCCTGTTCTGGATTGCGGCCATCGCCGCTCCTTTTAATTTGTTGTTCCTCACAACTTGTTTGTCAGGAGGTGAAGTATGTGACCCATTGCAGGAACCAACTGCAAGCAAAAGAACTTGCAGAAACTCTTCTGTGATGGGTAATACTCATGGCATCTGCAGACTACAAAATTCCGGTGGAGCTGTTTGTAATTCAAGTGCCGAAGAGAATTTTTGTCAGGTAACCATTGTCTCGATTGGGACCGCATCAGAACAAGAAATATATTGGTCGTATATATTTCCGGATCACAATCACAATGGTCCTCTCTTAAATCAATTGCTATTCTCAATCGCTTTATTACATTGATACTCAAAACTCCAAATCTTAAATTTTTAAGATTAATAAAAGAATATGGATGTCTGTTATCTCTAAACTAGTTATTTTATTTACTTTGAGTGGCTCTGTTATCGATGAAAAGTAGATTTATTAAACAAGACTAGCGCAATGGTCCCCACATCACTCGTTTTTTATGCACGAAAGAGATTTAGAATCTTATTAGTCATAATATTTGGGTAATATAATTTTGCTTTCTTTAAATTAGATGTTATTCAAATTTATCTATGTTACGGCCTAAAGGACAAGTGTCCAGATCCAACTTCAAATTCAAATTGTTATAAGGAAAGACATGAATACACGTAAAATCACTTTAAATATATTTAATTTGTTAGATCAAATTCAAATATTTCTATACTGACCCAAAACAATCAAAAGCGAAAGCAAAATTGAAACGGACTTCTATCAACAGGACTCAAAATTACCGGTGACCAAATTGATCTTGATTTGCGTTTATAAGGTAAACAATTTGAAACGGACCAGATCAGGATGATCCAAGCCGGCCATCCTGAATTTAAAATTTTATAAAATGAGATGATCCATGTTCAAATATAATCCATAATTGAATTTATCTTAATCGAAACGATCCAATTATACTCTTTTTATATAACAATTTCGTATTGTTAGTCATAATAGCTATATAATTTGTCAATCTTATCGTTTTACATCTAACAATCAAGAAGAGATCGGCTTACATAATAAAAATAAAAAAAGGAATAGCTTATCGCATTATTTTAGTAGTAAATTTCATGAAAAGGTCTTGACACCTCTAAAATTATTCCGAACTTGGATGATTTCTTGGGGAAAAAAATTCAAACGAAGCAATAAGCAAGGAAAAGGACACGAGCGAGCCATTCACAAATGATAGCAGCATGTTACTCCAAAGTCTTCGTCAGCCTACATATCCAATCAGTGAATATCCTGTCACTCTCTCTCTCTCTCTCTCTCTCTCTCTCTGTGTCTGGCTTCGAGTGTCGAGTCCTTTGTACTCCGTTTCTCTAGTTTCGGCCACTTCTCTTTGGAGGGCGCACCGGTTTTGCGAGTGCTGAAGTACTTGACATGCCGATCCTCGGCATCTTCGAGGCCTGAAGTTTCTTGATCTGGGCATGCAATCTTTCCTCCTGTGACCCGCTCCCTCTTGCCAAGTATAAATAAATATCTCTCCTTTTTTCCATTCGTTTCCCCTGCTTTCGTTTCGCTTCAATAATTTAAAAAAAAAAAAAAATGCATCTCTGACTTTGCTCTTGTTATTCTTCTTCTTCTCCCTGCTCTGCCAGAATCAAGCCGATGGATGAGTCATGATGCGATGCGATTGAAGCTCGTGTGTGGGGTTGGTTCTCTCTCTCTCTCTCTCTCTCTCTCTCTGCATGTTCTGTTTGAAAATAATTGTTCGTTTTGTAGCAAAGCTTGGTTTTGTAGTTTAGAAGTTAAAGCTTATAGCTGCTGGTGGTTTCTTTTAGTTTCATTGAACTCATTGGAGGGCTATTTTTAGTTTTATGCACCGGAATAAATCTTGGTTGTTTGATTTTCTGTGGGTATTTCCTGTTGTTTGCGAAGGTTTCATTTTCTTAGAATTGGACTTTGAATCGCGATCCGGGAAATAGCATCAGAGTACTCTACTGATTCCAGTTGGTGCTTTTAGGGAATTGCAGAGCGTACGAGTATAATTTCTTTTCTTAGGATCGGATGGCTGGAACTTTTCTTTTTAATGCATATTCACTGCTGTCTTGTGTCGTATTATCTGTCCATGTGCTTCTCTGTGTTGTTTCTCTGACTAATACACGGAGGAAGTCGGTCACTGCCTTCTGTAGTATTTAACCTCTGTAGCAGACTATCCAGCTATTAACCTGTTGAATTTTATAGGATGAACACTGGCGATGTTTTCGCCTTCTCGTGTCTAGTCTTTCCTTTATTCCTTTTCCCAATTTATGCGGTTGGAACGGCTAAAATGATGGTGGTTTGTCCAATTTGTAGTTCGCTTATTATCTGTCTGCATTATAAAGGAAAAAAGTTTGAAACTTTTTCTTACCCACGGACAGAGAATGAATGAACTTGCTTAACTTTGTTACACTGCGATTCATCAAACGATTAAGTCTTTATCCGATTGCTGTTAGGTGTTTGCATTTGCTTTGATGTTCGAGTTGCTTTGCCTTTTGGTATTGCAGGTGTATCGGATGCCTGTTTAGACGTTGGCGTTGTCACTCTTGAATGATGCGTAAGGGAAGAGGAAAGGCGAAGAAGGTAACTTCCAGCAACCATGAAGATCCAGGAAGCGGCAAGGAAGAAAAACCAATGGCTCAGAAGAGGAGAGGGAGACCACAGAAGGTCTTGAGGGATGAATTGGACAAGGGAGAAGTAGAAAAGATAGAAGAGGAAGATGGTGGTGATGCAAAGCTGAGTATCTCTAGCAAAGAAAAGGAAGACCGAACTTCATCGGAGAATGGGAAGAAGAGGAAACGTAACTCACAGGTAAGAGGGAAACTGGATTTGGTGAAAGAGGAGAAAGGCATTAGTACAAGATCAAGTGGCGATGATATGACCAAGTTGAATGGATTCCGGCATAATGGAAGCAGGCGTAAAAGCAAACCTCGCCGAGCTGCTGAAGTAGGGGTGGAATGCAAGTGAGATACTGGGGGCTAGATTGAAGTTGTTCAGGATGTCTTCTGTTTGCCTTTGGCGGATAAAGCTTTTCGCTTTTGCCTGATGAATACTGCTGAAGCTCTTTATTTCCATGTTTTCGGGGTTATTATTATCCTTTTCTAGGCTAATTCCCTTACTTGATCTCTCTTTGGTCTGGTAGAGCTTTCATAGCATTTACAGCTCTGTAGTTAGTGATAGCTTTTTCCAGTTGAGTACTTCATCAGCTTTGTTAATATGTCATTTGCAAGCATGTTTATCCAGTCACTGTTACATTGCCCAAGTAATATTCTGGTGATCCTTTTCATCATATTTTCTTGTTTCCATTGGTATTTCTTCTGGTTTCTTATGAATTTCTTTCCCTTTCTGGTGGAAACTGGATGCTCGGCTTGATAAAGCACCTAAATAGATTGCATCATGGCTACTTCAGTGATAATCAGACAGCTTCATTTGTTTCAATATTAGATGGTTTGGATGGTCAAGATTGTCATTCTAATGCTTTACTCTGATGATGTCTCATTGTGTTTGTGAGTTTTAGATTTGTTTTGCCAAAGTGCAGGTTATCCACAAGCCTTTAAGTTGCTGTGAAGGTTTATTGTGTTTAACTCATTTCTTGGATTGCAAGAGCAGAGCTTATTGTGGAGTTCACATGTCATTCTTTCTTGTCCTGTTGGATTTCATTTCTGCTAAAAGATTGAGAGAAACATAAACTGGTGCTGCAACCAGATGATGCAATTTATATGTGTGGCCGCTTGAATATCACAGCATCGATGCCTGCAGATTTCAAACCTTGAATCTCTCACGATGCATCTACTTATTTATCTCCAGCTCTGGTGGCTGAAGCAAGTTGGGTAATGCAAATTCTGTTTGCACTTCAGCTAGATGTTATTGACGCGGCTTCTGCAAGTGCCCTCCATCTTCTTTGGCATAGGTGGCAATAGCCTCTGTGTTCCTCTGTGTTCTTTGGCAGAGGTTGTCGATCACCGTAGCTGGATTCAAAGAATTGTGCAATGTATGTCTATTACTCGTTTTGTACTTTGATTTCATAATCTGATGGTTTGTATGATTCATTATGCATTTACACTCTGTAACATAGTACAGTGGGCATCAGTAGTTCATGGCATCATGCATGGATAGAATGAGCTGTGGGTCCATGCAGAGTCTTATCGATTGGAGGTGAATCATAGCCTTCGCGTGCAGGTTTGCCTCTAGAGCTAATATATGGTGAAGACCTGAAAGTGCAGTTGAAATCAAAAGGCTGGGAGTTTGCCAGTTTTGAGTGTCATGATTAACCCACGAGCTGATAAAAAGTTGACAGAAGTTTTGACTCCAATCCCAAAGGAATCCTTAGATTACCTGTACTCATTTAGCTTCAAAACTTTCTGGTGATCTCTTCCTGCAATTTTGTCATCTCGATATCCTTGATAAGTCTGGATGAATCACAAGACTGGGAACTGCCCTACAATTGATGGTCAAATGTGATTCTTAGATGTACCAGGAGCACGGCATTTTCGTTCATCTAAACAAATCATCTCCAATATATTCCGCATGTGACGATGAATAGTTTGGGAGGATGATCTCGTACTTTGGGAGTACATAAAAGTCTCTCTCTTTGCCGGACTCTTCTGATGCTTTTCTTCTTTTTGTTTTTGTTAAAATATGTCTTTTTGTTTTTGTTAAAATATGTCTCGAGTTTGGGTGGAAGGTGAAATTATGAATATTCCGAATTGAATATGTTGCGAACATTTGAAATTGAGCAAAGAAGATCCGAAGATCAACTTTCTAAAATTCGAATCCGCTTTGGAAAATTTGGCCCGCTAAAATAGGAAAGTTCAACTTTCACTTGAATTTGGATTTTGTTTAAGATATACAGAGATATGTTTTGAATAAAAATCTCGTTGAAGATAGAAAATAGAATCATATGAAAAATTAGCAAAAGAATAAGGGTTTCACTTATATATATATATATTTGTGGCCGTGGAAGGTAGGTTGTATGAATTGGTCTTGAAGCGCCGTCTTGTTGTCGAGTGCTTTTTTTTCTTTGTCATTCTTGTCCGTGAATTGTATCCAAGAAGATTTAGTGTTCAAGCCAATTAAATTTTGTGGTAAGATTTGTGTGTAATTCTTTTGTGAGATTGAGAGATTATTTCTTGAGAAATTTCTGGGCTAAACGCTATATGCGTTGTTGTGTGTAATTGGAGCTTGGGAAATATTAAGAGAGTGTTTGAGTGATTCGAATATATAACCTCTCCCTGTGGACATAGGTCTTTACGACCGAATCACGTAAATCTCGTGTCCGATTTATTTTATTCTTCTGTTTATATTATTGTTTGATCGCTCACCTTTTTTGCAATAGTTTTAGATCATCTATTTTTATCTTTGTTGTTACAGCGCCAAGCACCATATCCGCTATCAAATTTCGACTTAGTCGGAGAAATGATATAATTTAAGGGGTTCGATTTTATGAAAAAAAGTTTGAAAGACAAAATCACACAAAATTTGTAAGTCAGAAGACAGAAGTTGCATTTTACTCAATTGGCTGACGTGAATCCAAAAGGGTGCGCTCCCTCCTGCCATACTATCATCTTGAAGTCCTGAAAATGAAGTAGCAACCGATGTTTGATTCGTTCATCGGGCCAGATTCGGTGTTCGGCCTGATCTAGCTGCTCAAGGGTCGTGCATCATTCGTGATATTCGAGGTCAAACTGCACGATCATCTGAAGTGAAACAGAGTTGTCTTCTTGCGATCTCATTCTCTGCTGGGACTCCAAGCATCAATGCTTTGCCTGCACTTTCCCAATTGTATTTGTTTGCCGCAAGGACAGTAGGTTGGATTGCCAACTTAGGTGAGCGTCACGTGGTCGACTTTTATTCCTTCGTAGATAAGGATTGAAGTTGAGATCACTTGATAATAAGCGTCGACTAGAGCACGCGAGGAAAGCAAGAGATCTAATATTTTAATAGTCGTGGCCCGAGAAAATCTCCGAAACTCCCAATCGAGCGACATATGTCCGCACAACAACCGGGAATCCTCGAATCAGTGCCATGTGCACACATTGAAAAGTTGTATAACTAAGATGGCAAGCACGGTGACACCTAGAAGATGGGCAATATTTCCCTCCATTCTTAGAGTAGAGGGAAAAAAAATAATACAAAAGCGAGTCATTGTGTGTATTTCGATACATCATTACGAAAATTATATTAGCCTATTTATAGATTTTATGAAATGACTAAATAAGGTAACATATTAATCAAGATACACACAATCATAAATAATATTCACACAATCTTGAGAGATACATAAAACTATCAGAATTATCCTAAATATCTCTGATACTTAGCTTGAAGGAAACAATTCCTCTTATTTGCGAGTTACTAGTTATGGACAGTCTCATACGAAAGCTTAATGGAAGATGAAATTTAGGCGATATTTGTATTTACAAACTGTTAATTAGAAGATAGATTGCAACGCAATATCTCTGATCAGGAATGGAGGAAGCGCAATTCTTTTACGAACAATTGGCAGTGGATGCACTCGTGACATTATGATTGCACCCGGCCTTCTCCAAAATCATGAGCAACTACCAATGAATGAGTGTGCGCAACAGAAGTCCAAAAAATTCACTTAAAAGATTGCCTACATTGAGCCTAGTTGGACCCACCTTCACTCATTTGGATGAACATCGGCCACCACGACTTCAAGGACCTGTCGAGGATCGATTGCACAAAGAGGCCAGCAAGGCAAGGCCAATGGATGTAGGGCTAAATACTGTGCGAATTAGTGAGTATAATTGGGGGTTGGGAAATACTAAAGTGTTTGAGTGGCTCGAGTGGCTCGAGTGTGATTATAATTATTATTGTATCAATTAATCTATAATAGAATTCTTTACTCTCATCGATGTCGGTCCTAAATTTGAGCTTAGTTGGACAAGGACACACAGAGGATCACAATCGCATGAAGAGGTTGACATGGCAAGCCTGGTAGATGTAGAGCTAAACACATTGTGAATTATTGAGCATAATTGGGGTTGGGAAAAACTAAGAGTGCTTGAGTCACTTGAATGTATTTGTAATCTTTTTTATATCGCTCAATTTATAGTAAAATTCTTTGCTGCTCTTTCCGTGGACATAAGTCCTAAATTCAAGTCTAGTTGAACAAGGACACGCTAAAAATTACAATCACATGAAGAGGCTAGAAGGCAAGACTGAAAAATATAGGCTTAACATTGCATGAGTTATTGAGTGTAAGTGGAGGCTGAAAAATGCTAAGAATGTTTGAGTGACTCGAGTGTGGTTATAATTTTTGTTATATCGCTTGATCTATAGTGGAATTTTCTAGTGCTCTCCCCATAAATGTAGATTTTAAATTTGATCTCAATTAGACCCATATTTACTCCAAAGATTAAGCCAATGAATTTTGGTCAATTATGATATATTAACTATTTCAAGTTTAAATTGGTGACCAACTTCCTTTCTCGAGATATTCATGAATTTGGAAGCAGTCCACCAATCAATTTCGGCTCAATTACCTTTCACCTGGGAGATTTTTAAAGGGAGCATGTAAGACCCAATCAAACCCCTCGAAAAAAATAGGGTTTTGTACATTAGACACTTGCTCACGGTAGCCGAAGAAATTGTATGATAATGAGACCTCGGGAGATGGGCATACACGAATTGTGGAACGCCAAGATGGAATATTAGTTTAGGCCTGACTTGCAGATGGCAAACTCAGCCTTCCCTTAGCGCCCTGTGAGCTGAAGAAGCACGAAACTTTCTGATTTTTCAAGATGAAGGACACGGTGATTAATCAGTTTCGAGGTTTAGATGAGACTGCAGCCTTTGAATTTTTATGCTGGTCGGTGCGGGTACTTTTCTTTGATGGGCAAGACTTGACCTTCCGTGGGGTACGATGATTCGTCCATTTTAAATTGAGTCAAGACGTGCTTTCGTTTCTATCTTGAAGTGATTTTACATTTCCATTGCTTGCTACGTACATGCAAAAAGTAGTCGATCTGGCCCTAGCTACACCTCAATTCTTGGATGCACCGGGCGTATTTGAGTCTAAGTGCATCCCTAATTGTAAATCATGTGGACATTATAAAGGACTTGACAATGTCAAAAACTTACATATGTAAAGTTCACATGCACCGAGATCATCTTAGGATAATTTTTTCAACAGCTAGAGCATCATTTTTTCAAGAACTAAAGAGCCTAGCCGTCATCATCATATCACTGTCATTATTTTCATTCTTAGTACTGTCATTATCACAATTATCATAATTCTTCGCCAGCTCTAAAAGATAAGACGCATGGTTCCATAAGATAGCTCAATTGCATTCCCATGCTCACAAGTTAAAGATATGCAACTTGAAATTCGATGACATATTTATCTACGTGGAGACTCCAACTGGGTAGCCTCCAGGTTGAGCTTTTGATCAACTGCAATTTCACTTCCGTGCGGCGATCAACGTGTCTTTTGCACTTTGATTGGAGAATCATTTCGATAAACTGTTCTTTATAATTGAATCAGCAAAGTAATGTAGCGATCCAATAAAGAAGATCGGCTTGTTTGTATATGTATTGTTTCATGCTGCAATTGATTTTTCGTGGGTACTACGTCAAGTACAGCACCAATCCGTCCATTTCTTCTCTAACCGTGGCTTAAAAAGTCAATGAGAGGCATTGCCTTCTCTTGCCACTGAAGAAAGATGGACCAGCTTCATACTTCATTTGGCATGGGCGATTAGAAAGTCTATTAATAGAGCAAAAGATGCGTCATTGTCTTAAACTAATCTTGGTTTGTGAATTGAATTTTCCAAGCTAGCTATCTGTGCACGAAATAGAAAGTCCAGATGGGAGGCTCCTAACTAGTCCACCAAGATAAACCAAACGGTTTAAATACTCAAGACGTTTGCCCCTCTTTTGGTTTATTCACCTACCCGATTTTTGTTGACGCACGTGAACTGCACGTCAGATCTCACTGATGGCTTGCTTACCGTAGACAATCTGCAAAGACCGTAGACCTAAACTTAAACGTTGTGGGGGTATTTAATAATGTGTACTTAGATAACCAGATCTCTGAGTGTAGATCTCTCAAACGGACTTTAATTACTTGGTGGCGCTCGGTCGCAAGTTTTACCAAGTAGGAGGTTCGAAACTTTTAACATGTGGAGGGCCTCGTGAATGGTGGAAGCAAAAAATAGTAATTTAGCACAACTAAATCAGATTTTACCGGACTAATATTTGATGAGAAAGTGAAATCATCGAATTAGTCGCGTACCTCAACGTGACTTCCATATCTATATAGCTAGACGAAATTTGAATTTGAGAATGCATCGTTAACTTGATGATACCTTAGCAGCAATGTATATATATTTTCATCGATATATACGATATACTTTTTTGAGAGGGCGGGAGGACATGTAGGAAACTTCTCTTTTCTAGAGGCTAGGACAGTGAGTTTATGAATTGACGCATCAATGCAGCGCACCACATAATCATCTGTCCTTGTCGAGTCTCGTTTTCTTTCATGAATGAAAGTGCGCTGAAGATTATCCTTGAGGGTATCTGCCTGTTTGGTGAGACCGTTATAAATATAGCGAAGAAGAAAGCTAGCCTCTGGAAGTGAATATGTGATATTAGTCATGGCGTTTCCTGTTCATCGTGATCTGCTTTTAGGGTTTCTTGTTATTGTGGGTTCACTGAGTCACTGTTTAGCTGCCGGTGATAATAATACGAATAATCCGAGCGGCTACGACACTGTTTCACTCAACCGGAGCAGTTTCCCACCCGGTTTTCTTTTTGGAGCCTCGTCGGCTGCTTATCAGGTGATTACTCTCAACCTGTCCCTCATCTTTTCTTCAATTTTTTCTTTGAGAGAATATCAAGTATTTTGTAGTTTTCCTTTATCGGTTGATATCAGTCACTCGACGTCCGAAACTTTTTCAGTATGAAGGTGCAGCAAATGCAGGTGGTAAAGGGCCAAGTATCTGGGATTATTTCACTCACAAATATCCAGGTCTCTCTCTCTCTCTCTAGAAAAGCTTCACTTGAAACATTAGTAAGTGTTCGTATGATAGTCATATCAATCAACCTTCTAATGTTAAAGAGATCAAATTTCTCTAAATATAAGACAGATGAATGCAGTATTCGAATTTGTGACAAACAAAAAAGTGCAATGAAAGAGTAGAATATGCTGTTGCTTAATACAAAGAGAAACAAAAGAGATGCTGCTGTCGTGGTGTTGCATGATGTAGGTGTCGAATAGGTTGGAAACTACATCTGCACCTGCAAAAATTGGATAGGGAAAGAGAACTTAGTTCAAATATGTACAGAAAGATGGTAAGTAACCTTGTGCAAAAGCCGGCAGCGGTGATGATGACATCCAACCTTTCTAATTCGAAATAGATAAATTTTACACTAATTCCATTTAGCCCATATTCAGGCAACTTACAAGCTATTTATGAGAAAGTTATTGTGTACACCCAAATAGTTTGTCATATAATTTGTCCTGCACAAAGTGAACTATTAGGTTTTGTGGGATCCATGAGGCCCATGAGATCCAATAGATTAGATGCACCGGGACTTATGATTCAGATCACCTTGTAAGCTTCTCTCTATATAAACCCACCATAGTGAGGCTCGCAATGATATTTCTTGTTGCGGGCCGTTGTGAGACTACCTACCAATAGTACTAAAATGGAAAGTAGAAGCTAGGCTAAGATAAGTGAATGTCCTTATTTAAATTTATTGACAAGACAGTATTGACAAGAAGATGCTTGAAGCCACTTTTCAGAATTTTACAATCAAAAAGTGACCGTTGTGTTTGTCTGAGATTTGTGCCATTTCGGATTATTATATGATTGATCAAGTAGATAATAGTTAAATATAAGTAAAAGCAAAAGAAAATAATGCCTTAGTAGAAAGGCGAGATATCAATTTGCTTGGGAAGTTCATCTTCGACATTTTTAGGGAAAAAAATATTCTAAGCATATCAATGGGGATGGAGAAATACTTTTCAGATGGTATTAACTTGATGTGGAAAATCTAAATAACATAATTTGAGGCAAACACAACTAAGTCGCAATTTTGTGTAGACCCTTTTGAACTCACATTTTTATTCATTATTTAGTAATAAATTCACCATCGTTAATCTTACGACATGCTTGAACTTTTTAATTGGAATTTTCTAAGTAAAAGGTTGAGAATGACTTTAAAAGGGGTGAGAATGACTTTCAGCTTTACTTTATATCAAAGATGGATATCCTAAGCATCTTTGCCAAGTAGAGTTTCAGCGCTGTAATCATCAGCATGGCTAATCAAAAGGTTGAGCAGGATAAGATAAAAAATAAAAAAAGAGGGCTTTTGTCGGGGCTTGAAATGGTCAAGACGCGGAACCACGTGACTGAAAATTCATGGTCGGAAGTAATAAGATTAAATAATCAAATGTTTCTGAATAAAACAATGTTTCCATTGCGTCGGGGCTCGTTAAAAAGAAAATAAGCAAGTGACGTCTGACGACCGCTGTCGTATCCGAAAGGGCCGAAAGGAAGAAAAGATCCTCTCCTTTTTTAACTTCCCGCCATCTAAGGCTTTGAGTTTAGACCGTGATTCCACTCATTGAAACCATTATTTAATTTTTCTTTATGAGGACACATATTTAATTAAGGCCTTGATAAGTTCAATTGCACCGTTACCTTTTTTGAAAAATTTGTTTGGTAAATGACAGAAAAAATATCTGATGAGAGTAATGGAGACGTGGCCATTGATCAGTACCACCGATACAAGGTAATCATATCTGTAAAAATAAGACAAAAAATATATTGGAGCTTTCTCAAGCCCTTAGTCTTTAGAATTTTGGGGTTAATTACTATCAACATCATCATTATTATAATTGGTATTAGTATATATATTTTTATTTATCAATTGGCTGTTTACAGGAAGATGTGGGGATAATGAAGGAAATGGGGTTAGATGCCTACAGATTCTCAATCTCATGGCCTCGAATTCTACCTAGTAAGTTCGTGTCGTTCTCATGGCCGAAAAAGAAAATCCTGTGCAGCCTTTGTTTTATCCCAAGTAGCAACATCGTTAATCGTTTTGCTTCGAATTTTCTTGACCTGGGAAATGTTCAAGAGGGAAAGCTAAAAGGAGGTATCAACGAGGAAGGAGTGCGATATTACAACAACCTCATCAACGAGCTCCTAGCCCACGGTCTCTCTCACTGCACTTCAATTCAAATTTTCCCGAGTGTCTGGTTTTCTTAGTGTATGTTTAGTCACAAAGTTTATCTAAGTATGGCAATTTGAATATTTTTGATATGTTGTTGTCGGCCTATATGAGATGCAGGTATTCAACCTTTCGTGACATTATTCCACTACGACCTTCCTCAAACTTTAGAGGAGGAGTATGGCGGTTTCTTGAGTCCCCATGTTGTGTGAGTCACCATAGGATTTAATCCAGTCACGAAGTAGTGCCTAAGATTTTAATAGTAATTTTTTACTTAGATAACCCGGATGATTGTTTTATTAATGTTGTCTTGTAGGGATGATTTCCGCGATTATGTAGGCGTTTGTTTCGAGGAGTTTGGGGATCGGGTGAAGCACTGGGTAACCTTGAATGAGCCGTGGACTTTCTGCTATTTTGGCTATGCGACTGGGGTAGAGGCACCCGGGCGGTGTTCGGAATGGCAAATGCTGAACTGCACGGGCGGTGATTCCGGCACGGAACCGTATATAGTCGCGCACCATCAGATTCTTGCTCATGCTGCCGCCGTGAAGTTATACAGAGAGAAGTACCAGGTGGTCGAATAATTGATCAAGCACTCAATTTAATTACTACTTCGGCTTAAAAGCAATTATACAAGACATAGATGTGATTATTAGCATTTCAAGATGAATTTTGCAGGAACCTCAAAAGGGGATAATAGGAATAACGTTGGTGTCTGGTTGGTTTGTGCCTTACTCCAATGCAAAGCATAACAAAGATGCAGCATTAAGAGCTTTGGATTTCAATCTCGGATGGTAATTAGTCGCTCCTTGAACTATAACTGAATCTCATTGATCCCACACCCCATCATGTGATTATCATGTGATTAGTCATACATAATCATTCTCGTGATTTTCATGTGTCGTAGGTTTATGGAACCGATCACATACGGTGACTACCCACGTAGCATGCGTGCTCTCGTTGGAAGCAGACTCCCCAATTTCACGAAGGAGGAGTCTTTGGTCGTAAAAGGGTCGTTCGACTTTCTCGGATTGAACTATTACACCTCTTCCTACGCGAAATATGCACGTCGTTCTAATTCGCCTCCAAGCTACGTGACCGACGCACTTGTAAATCAAACGGGTAAGAGATACGGTCTTGATTTGCAATAATCAATGATGATAACGGGTGATTAAGTTCATTCTAATTGAATCTTATGTTTCTTGTGTAGCCGAGCGCGATGGAGTTCTAATTGGTCCCCAGGTTTGTTCACCTATGCATTTTAATCGTCCTAGAATTTGTCATTGTACTAATCGTTTTCTCGTGTTGAGTTTAACTGAACATGAATAGCATAATTGGTATCGTTAATCAATTTAAATATTGTTGCTACAGGCTGCTTCCAGTTGGCTATATGTGTATCCCAAAGGAATTCGCAGTCTTTTGCTCTATATAAAGCAAAAGTACAATAATCCACTCATTTACATTACCGAGAATGGTAAGCAATCAAGCTCGTGTAATAATCACTATTATGATGAGAAGTTAAACACTTTTCGGGTTGTTAATGCCACTCTTGGTCAACGTTTAGGGATCGATGAATTCAACAACTCGACACTACCGCTAGAGAAACAGCTGTCCGACTATACAAGAATCGATTATCACTATCGTCATCTCTTGTATCTTCGAGAGGCGATTAAGTAAGTTTATCACTATCTTTTCGCTAAAATCATGGAAAGAAGCATTGAGAGTGCTTCGAAATGCTAGTTTCGTTATTGCACAAGCTGGCTTTAACTTTTGGCTGATGCGGAGGTCATCGCATTTTGTGGTAGGGATGGCGTGAAGGTGAAGGGCTACTTCGCGTGGTCGCTGTTGGACAACTTCGAGTGGGCTAGCGGCTTCACTGTTCGATTTGGCATCAACTATGTCGATTACCAGAATGGGTTGAGGAGAATCCCCAAAGGCTCAGCATATTGGTTCAAGAACTTTCTCAAGAAGTATTGAAGATGAGGATATACATTGCATACATTGGAAACTGTACTAATGTACTTATCAATTCAACCGAAGAAATCCATTAATATAGAATTGTAATTTCCTCGAATAATACAATGTACAATTTGATTCAGAAAGCGATTCAAATTTGACCATATCAATGAACAAGCGTCGGAAAACCGGAGAAACATAAAGATCCTAAAACATCCTCTTTATTAATATATATTATTTAAAGGTGATTTGTATTTTTCTGCAGTTACAGTGAGCTTCACTGTTGCATTTTCTTTAAAACCTCACAGCATAAAATAACAGTTTTTGCACGACGGGACAAACCGTCCCGAGAAGTCCAAAACCCTCATGAACACCGGCCGGTCGTTCCCCTCGTCCGGTTTGGCCCATATGCTTTGCCCCTAAAGAGAGCTGGGGATGGTTTTTCGAGACCCCATGGCTGCGGTTTTCACGGACGGCGACAGCTCTCTGTACCGTCGTTGAAGGTAGCCCGCCCACAAGGGACGGCTCATTTGACCCTAAAAGCCCTTGACAGACGGCTTCCATTGTCGAGGACGGACTGGCCGTCCCTCAAGTATGACCGCAGAGCGTGATGGCTCCTCATTGCGGCGCTCTCGTAATGAGTCTGATCCTTCTTAGTACACCTTCCTTATGGTTTCATGGCTGACAGATTATCTTTGTGGATAAGTGCGATCGACTCTGTTGACCGATACAAGAAAGACGGACCGTAGGAAAATGCTTACTGACATTAAAGTCCAAATCACGAGGTGGGACTCTCCGGATATCTATTTGGGACGTCGTGATCCATGCTCGTGGATGACTAAGAAACCGTCGTTAGAAAAGTATAAGGCTGACTGGCTCTTAACCGGCGGTGACTCCAGCCTTTATTTATATTCTATCCTGTATTAATCATTGAACAAAACCAGAATCGATTAAAAAAAAAACGTTTCGAGGGATACGCAGATTTGTCAGATTGCGACGTTCTTTATTGGAGCAACTGAAGCAGCATCACGACCGGAGCTAGCTTGATAGCTCTTCTCGAATTTGAACTTTCTTGTTATTCAACTGGTGTCTTCTTGAAACGTTTAGTGGACTATGGCCCCGTTTGGTTTACCATTCTCAAGAGGCTTTTAGCCCAGAAAGCTCATTGAGAAATTTTTTTTGGTGTTTGGTTTAGTATTTGAAAATGTTATTGGCTAAATGCTGACATTTGAAATGCTAATCCTCTTATTAATGAATTTCTTTTTTCCTGACATATATGACCATATTTACTATCATGAAATAACTCTTTTTAGTTAAATTTGTATGAGAGGAACTTTGTTTTATTTTTCTTAATGAGGACATCCCTTTTTATATGTGGTGCTTACTCAAAAAAATTAACATATACAATCAGTCACTTCACCATCCACCGAATAAGTTCACCTTTTTTTTTTTTTGTCATTTTTATCTTTTGACAATCAATAGCCCAACTTTTTATCAATACACTAGAATGATTATTGATTAACGAAGATGATTAATACTACAATAATTAAAAAAAAAATTATTCAAAGTTGAAAACAAACCTAAAAGAACCCTAGGCCAAAAAGTGAGCTTTGCATCTAATCTATAATCAATTTATTTTAATATAATTTTTAAATAAATTTACTAATATATATCTTTTACATTACTCTTAACATGAAAATGTAAAATGTTATATAGTCATTGTTTCTTTTTCGCAATTTTAAAAATACTAAAACTAAAAAACTTAATTTGGTCACACTAAATGGCTTTTCAAATATATGTTTATTAAACAGTCTTGCATTTTCCTAAAGCACTTCACTTATAGTTTACTAAATAGTCTAACATTTCGGAAAACCCATTTATCTCAAAGATATTTGCATTCTCTCAAAGGCATTTCCCCAAAGCCGAACCAAATAGGCCCATATCACCCTGAAGACTAATCCATTGCAGACACTTGGGTGCGAATGATAACGTTTCTTGGCTGGGGAAGAGTTTTTTTTTTTTTTTTTTCAAAAATAATTCTTTTCTATTTCTATTCCGGTGAACAATTTTTGAGTAAAAGAACCAGTTTGGTAACTACACAAAATTTCTACTCTTGAAATATAAAAAGAATAGAAATGTGTTTAGTAATGCAACCGTTTCTTTTTTGTATTTATTCATTTTTTATTCTTACTCACATATCGCCGACCACTAACCGGCGGCAGCGGTGGCGGCGGCCGGCGATCGGCGGTTAGCGGTCGGTGGCGGGCGGTGGCTTTGAGCGGTTGAAGGTGGCCGCGGCAAGAGAGAAAAATAAAATAAAAATAAAAAAGAAAATTTGCTTATTTTTAGAAATTATTTCCGGGAATAAGAAGTAACTTTTTTTTTTTACTTCTTCGTTTTTGCTCCAAATTTATTCCCGGGCTAACTTTCTAATCCGGGAATAGAAAAACAATTTGGTGTTACCAAACGGGTTTCTGTTCTTTTTTTTATTCTGGAGAATAAAAGAACAAAAATTGAGAGAAACAGAGACGTTATCATGCGCTGCCTTTATCCACCAAGCTTTATTTTCTTCGTAAGATAACAACCACGCATTCAGCATGTAATTATTGCTCTCCTGTCCCTGTCATTTTTCAACTTTCAAAGTCTGTGGGCAGACGAGATTTCGATGTCATAAGCAGTTCCGGTATTCGACATTGGCACTTGTAAGTTCCTGGAGATTTGCCTTAAAAATGCCGTGTAAAGTACATCGCTGGTTCAATTGAGTATTCTTGTAAAGTTATCCTCCTCGTTTCATACAGAAAATACGACATATAATTAAGCCTTCAATTCAAAGTTGGAATGGAAGACATCAGCCTCCTTTTTATTAACCTTTGGAGTGCCTGTACTCAATATCACAAAAAACTAACGGTTTTGAAAGTCACCGACCTCATTTTTACATATGTATAGAGGTCCTACTAATATATAGATAGTCGTCTCATAACAGCCCAAATTTTCGTTATGTGCCATTCGGGCGTAAGGACGGTTCACTGTGGGGTTTACATCAAACGGAAGATTACATAGTAGAATGATTGGCATTTCCATTGTACCATGACTACGCCAGCGAGAATAGAAATGATGCCACAATGAGACCGAGTGATATTGTAGCAAAAAAACAGACAGTAGTTGCTGGAAACTAGCCCACTAAGATTAGTTTTTGGACATTTTGATTTTTTAGAAGCTTAGAGGAGAAGTTAATGGAGATTGGCTATTTAGTCTTTAAGCAATACTGGTGATATTAATCTTTTTCTTTTTTCGAAAAAGAAAACTTCTTTGGAAAAGATATGACATGACATATGTAGAAGATTTTCTACTTGAGCTCCAACGTCGTTTTCTTTAACTTTACTTTCACTCCATTGAAATTAAGTAAAGAAAAATTCATTAAAAAGAAAAAGAAAAAGGTCACTAAGGGGGCGCATGACAACATTTATGTTCAAAAAATAGTTTCGTAACATAAATAAATTTTTCTATTTCTATTTCGGACGAGTTTCGAGGAAAAAATCTGTTTGATAACGATACAAAATTTCTGTTTCAGAAATAGAAATTTGTTTGATAATTGAATAAAATTTCTATTTCTTAAAACATAATTTTCTTTTTTTGGAGCAAATGAGGCGAAGGGGCTTCGGTGTCCGCTCCGGTGTCTCGGTGCGAGGGCTTCGGATGAGGCGAAGGGGCGGATTCGCGAGCGGCGTTGCCGAGCTCGCACTTCACGGTCGTGGGCCTCGTCGGACGAACTCGAGCGGCTCCGTGTCCGGTGCGAGGGCTTCGGATGAGGCGAAGGGGCGGATTCGCGAGCAGCGTTGCCGAGCTCGCACTTCACGGTCGTGGGCCTCGTCGGACAAACTCAAGCGGCTCCGGTGTTTGGTGCGAGGGCTTCCGGATGAGTCGAAGGGGCGGATTCGCGAGCGGTGTTGCTAAGCTCACACTTCACGGTCGTGGGCCTCGTCGGACGAACTCGAGCGGCTCTGGTGTCTGGTGCAGAGGGCTTCTGGATGAGGCGAAAGGGCGGATTCGCGAGCAGCGTTGCTGAGCTTGCACTTCACGGTCATGGGCCTCGTCGGACAAACTCAAGCGGCTCCAGTGTTTGGTGCAGAGGGCTTCTGGATGAAGCGAAGGGGCGGATTCGCGAGCGGCGTTGCTGAGGTTGCACTTCACAGTCGTGGGCCTCATCGGACGAACTCGAGCGGCTCCGGTGTCTGCTGCAGAGGGCTTCTGGATGAGGCGAAGGGGCGAATTCGTGAGCGGTGTTGCTGAGCTCGCGAGGCGATGGTGGCTTTTGGTGAGATGGAGTAGAGCAGGAGCAGGTTGGGGCGTTGGTGTCGGATCTGTTGCAGAGGGCTTCTGGCGTCGCAGGGGAACGAGCGGTAGGGGTGCAGGCGCGAGATCTGTTGCCGAGGGGTGCTCGAACAACAAGCGGGGACAGTGGGTCACGGTGAGGGGGTGGATTCGCGAGCAGATGTGGATGAGTAAGAGGAGAGGTAGAGAGCGTCCGGTGGAGGAGACGATCCGAGCATCCAATGGAGAAGATAATGTCTTGAGGAGATGAGGAGAGGTGGAGGAGAGGCGGAGGAGATGATGTCTCGAGGAGATGAGCAGAGGCGGAGGAGAGGCGGAGGAAACGATGTCTTGAGGAGATGAGCAGAGGCGGAGGAGGAGGAGGAGGCAGAGACGTATGAGGGAGAACCGAGTGAAATTAAGGTTAGGGGGAGAAATCAGAAATTGGTTAGGGGGAGAAATCAGAAATTGATTTTTGGAAGAAATTAGAAGTAGAAAATTTCTACTTCTGATTTCTCCTCCATTTCTATTTATGGAATAGAAACCTATTCCAGAAATAGAAAATTTCAGTAATGTTATCAAACAAGTTTCTGTTCCAGAAATTGGCCTGGAACAGAAAAATCATTTCTGGAACATAAATAATTTTTATCATGCACCCCCTAAGAGATTATTCATAATAGTATCTTCATATCTCCGCACGATCTAAACACGACCACCCCATTTGTCTTAATCCCAGCTCGTTTTCCACATGAAAATGTGAACAGGCTTTCATTGCATTTGTCATCTTTTCAGTCTCTTCATCTATAAATATAGCCAAAACCAAAGCCACGGTCTATCCTAAACTATGTAGCACCGACACGGACACGTGACATGCGACGCGACACGACACGACACGCCGACACGTCATTTCTTAAAAATAGAGAATTTCGACACGTTCCGACACGTTATATATTAAATATATTTTTATATATAAATACATAAAAAATAATAAAAATAGCCTAGAATTAATTTATACAAAAAATATTAAATAATATCATTTATTATTTTAATTTGTTACAATAATACACAAAACTTAGAGGAAAAAAACATTGTTTAAAGAAAAAGGCTGAAATGATATTTTTAAATTTATTTATTTATCATATATAGCATTTTTATTACTTCTTTCATAGTAAAAGACTTTTTTAAAAAATAAAACAATTCTAAAAAACAAAACTGAAAAAAAAAATTGACCCCGTGCATGTATATTTATAGCAATTTTATTACTTATTTTATTACTTATTTTGTGTATATTTATATTTTGACCACTCAAGTATTAGAAATTTTAAAATTGACCCCGTGCGTGTCGGAATTGCGTGTCGGAATTCTGGACTCGCGTGTCGGAAAGAGTTGACCACGTGTCGGATTTTTCGACACTCGTTGACCGCGTGTCGGAGCGTGTTAGGACGTGTTGGAGCGTGTCGGACACGTGTCGGAGTGTCGGACACGACACGAAGGCTTCTGGAGAGTGTCCGTGCTTCATAGATCCTAAATAAAGTGCGTCAGTCATGACTTTTCGTGTTCATGAACTGGTGCTCGGATGCATTCTAGTCCTCGTGAGCTCACCGAGTCTTTGCAAGGCTGAGTATGGTGCCTTTAAGCCATCCGATTATGACACCATCTTGCTCAACCAAAGCAGCTTCCCAGCTGGCTTCCTCTTCGGAACCGCGTCTGCCGCATACCAGGTAGATTAGATTCCATTGTCGCCACTCTCTTTTCATCCTCCATCGTTTTAACTCGGCGAAACTGAGTCCATATATGCATGCCGCGTGATTATTTATTCAATTGAACATGACAAGAATGCTCATGTTGTTAGTTCGTTTGTTTATTTGTATGTTTTTTTTGTTCTTTTTGTGGTTCAGTATGAAGGAGCAGCTAATGAAGATGGCAGAGGGCCAAGCATCTGGGATTATTTCACTCACAAGTATCCAGGTCTCTCTCTCTCTCTCTCTCTCTCTCTTTAATATTTCCCTAATTATACTTGTCCATCCTTTCATTACTTGTGTGAATTGTCTTGTCGCTACCGAGTCTCAATTGATCTGACCAATAGGTTGTGATTATGTGTAATCAAAGACTTGCAATGACTTAAGGATTTTGGTTAATTGAGTGTCCTGAGATAAGGGTACCACAAGTGTTGTATTTTTCGTACGGTTCTTACTTGAGTGTCATGGCTTTTTCTTTTTAATTACTTGACCACCATAACTTTTATACAATGTTGGTTTAAGTGCCATAACTTTTTTTTTTTTTTTTCATTCACTTGAGCACCATATAACTTTTTAATCAATCATTAGAGTGCCACAACTTTCAAAAACATTTTTAATAAGTGCTACATGAATTTTTTTTTTTTTTTAAATTTGACATTTAAGTGATCGATTGAAAGTTATGAATTTAAGTGAACATTTTTAGAAGTTATTGCATTTAAATGGTTGAAAAAAAAGTTACGATACTCAAATAAGCGCTGTATGGAAATTATAGTATTTGTGGTGTCCTTATCGCAAGTGTCCCTAAAACACTTGCTATATGAGTAATTAAGAAAAGTTGTTTTCTTTCAATATACTTGTTTCTTGTGTCATGCACGTTTACTATATTGAGACTTGAAATATTCTGAATGAAATACGCTCAATAAATATTATAGATATGCTCTTTAACAAAACCTATTTTTAACGATGATCGGTTTTTGTGCCGCAAATGACAGGCAAAATAGCCGATGGTAGCAACGGGGACGTGGCTATCGATTCGTACCCCCGGTACAAGGTATGTAATCAGCATCTAGTACCACTAATTATATTTGATGTTGGCAAAAGAAATTGGAACAGAAAATGTTCGACTCTAATGATTAATTTGTTTTCTTTTTTCTTATTCCAGGAAGATGTGGGGATAATGAAAGAAATAGGCTTAGATGCCTACAGATTCTCGATCTCGTGGCCTCGAATTTTACCAAGTAAGACCAATAAACATTATTAATGCATGAGGTTAGAAAAGCCTGTGCTTAATCATGCAAAAAAGAAGAAGTTGACTTTCCATTGTCTTTATGTGGGGGAAATTTTCAGAGGGAAAGCTAGTGGGAGGCATCAACAAGGAAGGAGTGCAGTACTACAACCACCTCATCAATGAGCTCCTTGCCCACGGTCTTGGCTTCATTTCATTTCTTTTACTTGTTATTTTTTGTTTTTTCAAATCATTTATGTATTATCACTCCCTAATAAGCGGAGGATTTTTATAGGCATTCAACCTTTTGTGACACTATTTCACTGGGACCTTCCCCAAGCCCTAGAGGAGGAGTATGGTGGTTTCTTGAGTTTCCATGTTGGATGCTTTCAAAAACACTATTTGTTCTTTAACCTTAGTTATGGATGCTTTGGCTGAGATTTATATTCTGTTGTTACCTTAATTAGGGATGATTTTCGGGACTATGTGGAGGTCTGCTTCAAGGAATTTGGGGATAGAGTCAAACATTGGATAACTCTAAACGAGCCATGGTCATATGCTGTTGGTGGGTATGCCAATGGACAGTTGGCACCGGGTCGATGCTCCGACTGGCAGATGCTCAACTGCACGGGCGGCGATTCAGGCACCGAGCCGTACATCGTCACACACAACCAGCTTCTTGCTCATGCAGCTGCTGTTAAATTATACAGAGACAAGTACAAGGTCTTCAATCTCCTAAAACTTGATGAGGACTCATGTTTAAGTGCAATCGAATTAATCTTTCACTTCTCAATTAATTGTCATTGAGATGGACCGAAATAAGCAAAAAATAAAAATAAAAAAATGGACTCAATCTACCAACAATAAAAAAATGCTTATGAATTTCAAATTGATGCAGAAATAAAACATCTAATATGAGTTTAAACTGACTCGTGCAATTTCACCTAGAAAAAAGTGATTTTTGCAGGCATCTCAGAAAGGAGTAATAGGAATAACGTTAATTTGTCATTGGATGGTGCCTTACTCGGATGCAAAGCATAATCAAAATTCAGCGCTAAGAGCCCTTGACTGGATGTTGGGATGGTGAGTGTGCTTCTCCAACTACCAAACTCACACATAATGTGCACCCAAAATACATAGTTTGAATTTCAAAAAGGAAGTACTTGCCAATATGATTAAATGGTGAATCATTAGGAAAACGTGCGGTTCCTTTTCAGGTTCTTGGACCCCATAACGTACGGTACCTATCCCAGTAGCATGCGCTCACTCGTTGGGAAAAAGGCTTCCCAAGTTCACAAAGGAGCAATCACTGTTGGTGAAAGGATCGTTTGATTTTATCGGGTTGAACTACTACACTGCGAACTACGCAAGATACATGCGTTACTCGAATGCTTTAAATTCAAGCTACCTAACCGACGCTCGCACGAACCTCTCAAGTAAGAAAAACGATCACTCTTTGGATGACATTAATCACGGTCTCAATGAAATTCTTTTCTAATAATTTCCTGATGGCATCTTGTAGCTGAACGCAATGGGATTCCAATTGGTCCAGAGGTACGTTTGAATTCTCATGCAACCCTGTTTTGTTACTTTGTAAATTTGCTACTTTTGTGTGATCTTCTTAGAGTTCATTCCTTAATTGAGTACGCATACACCAAATAGTAGTAACTAAAACTTGAAAGAATTAGGTAAATTTTTCGAGTTAATATCTTCCCTGTCATGTGCATGATCCTATTATAAATGTTATTGCAGGCTGCTTCAAGTTGGCTATTTGTTTATCCCAGTGGAATACAAAGTCTTTTGTTGTACGTAAAGACTAAGTACCAAAATCCACTTATTTACATAGAGAATGGTGAGAAATATTATTTCCGATGATTAATTAACTAACTAAAATTGTGAGTTAATTGTTTCTTATGATTCATTACTCTCCCCATGTCTTGGTTTTGGGTCACTAGGAATCGATGAGTTCAATAACTCTACATTACCACTGGAGCAACAATTGGCTGACTATATGAGGATCGATTATTATTATCACCATTTCTCATACCTTCATAAAGTGATCAAGTAAGAAATTCTATTTTACGAATTTTTATACAATTTTCACTTGTGTAATCACTTATTTTTTTTTACCAAAAAAAAAATCACTTTTTCTTTTCTAGTTTTTCTCATCATTCATGACAAGAAATGTGATGTGTGGAAAATTTGTCATAGGGACGGTGTCAACGTGAAGGGCTATTTTGCATGGTCGTTGCTAGACAATTTTGAATGGTCCTCGGGATACACTGTCCGATTTGGGATAAACTATGTCGACTACAAGAACGGCTTGAAGAGATACCCGAAGCAGTGGCGCTTTGGTTCAAGAGCTTTCTGGACAAGTTCTAATTCGATAATGCATCGTACACATATGACATATGTTGCGATGATCTCAATAAATAAGGATGTGATCGATTCTTGTGTAGTAAATAATTCTGAACAAGCCATTACTTCTGTTGGTGAGTTTTGTGAGAATAAATTATGCCAATGTATTTCGCTATTTCAGAGGGTTTCGCTAACAAATTGTCAAATGTGGCGATTTATTTCTTAAGCATCTCAAAGGGAAAGCCATTGGAGTAATTGGATTTTTTTTTTTAAAACAGCTATTCAAAATTGAAATGTCTACCCGTCGAAAACTTAATGAAGATAATCTCAGGAGTTAGATGTGGAATGGTTGGTATCGTATTGATAATTTAGAAGGAAGTAGGGAATTATATTAGATTAATGAGAAAATATGGACATATTCTAATTAACAGTATAGATTGGAGGATTCTATGAATTTTCAACAGAGACACCAAATCTACCAAAGCTTTAAAATAAGAACCACGCGTTGAGCATGTAATTGTCCGCCCCCCTTCTTGCGTCCTTATGACTTCGGAACGTTCAAATTCTTGGACAGTATGGATTTTGATATTATAAGTAGTTCCGGTATTCAACACTTGCATTTGTAAGTATTGACACCTAAATTTTGATGATTTATTTAATCATTTATTGATTGCATAAAAAATAAGGGATTAAATTTGAACCTTAGCAAAAATAATTTCCATTGAATTGCATGGCATATAGTTATCAGGAGCATTTGCATTAGTAGAAATAGAGCCTTTTCGTTAAAAAATAGAAAATTAATTAAAATATTATTGTTGAAAAAATAAAAAAAGAAAAAAAAAAAAGCAAGTGAGATTGGGTTGGGGCCAAGCTGGTCCAGCTTTCTTTCCCTTTTTCTTTCTTCTTCTTTTCTTCCTTGGCCCTCTTCTTTTCTAGGCCCAGTTTGCATGCGTCTTCTTCTTCTTCCTCCCTTCACGCCGCTCCCGCCTTATGCAAAAAGAAGAGCAACGGCGGTACAAAGATAGGGGAGCAACAAGTCGCAGCATGATCCCAAGGTCAGGGATCAGGCCGGTTGTGATAGGCTAGCGGTGGCAGAAGCCATGCGCACTTGTTGCTGGCCAAGCTCAAAAGGAAGAAAGCAAAGGGTTTTCAAGGGGCCGAGGGAGAAAGGACAGAGAGGGCTAGCTCAAGAGGGATCGGAGGGCGAGCCTCGGCCGAAAGAGAGAGAGAGGACAGAGATGGTGAGCTCGAGAGAGATCAGAGGGCGAGCTAGGAGGAGGGAGAAGGACGCTAGAGAGCTTGAGTGAGTGAGAGGGAATGACCTAGAGAGAGAGATTCACCATTGCTTGAGGTCCACTCGTTGCTCGCCGTTTGGAACCAAGTAGGCCTCCCCTTCTCCTGTTGGTGCTCCGTTTTTGGGGGGCGTCGGGCTGGAGCTCGTGGCTGACCAAATCGAACGAGCTTCGATCCCTCCGACCCCTGTAAGTCTTTAGCCAAGTCTTTGATGGGAGAACGGTAATAATTTGAACAATATCAAATCAACGCAGCAGAATAAAATAATCTTCCCTCTTGTGTAAACCTAATAGGAATCGATATAGTAGAATAAAATAAATACCAATCACGCAAACACAAGACGATTTTTTACGTGGAAAACCTCATCGATGTGAGGAGATAAAAAACCACGGGACTGAAGTCCACCGAAATTCTTCACTATCAATAAAATTGTTCTTTTCTAGCAAATACTAGAGGTACATAGTAGCAAAGACCTTAAGAACATAATTCTTGGTAATACACATAAACTTCATAAGATATCAAAGATAAATCTGACAAAAAATGTAGGTTTTGATCAATCCATGAAAAACTTGATGTAGGGAGCTTCAAACAAAAATCAAACTGTTCAGATTCGATAAAATTGTGCCACGAACATGCTGACAAAATTTCAGCTCAATCGGACCACGAATCGACCTCTGATGCCAGCTTGATGTAAATAAGATATTGCCAAAAATCCCAGATTTTCTGCTTTCTCTTTTTCTCTGGTTATTGTTTTCTTTTTTGCGGCTATCACTTTATATAGATAATGAGAAACCCTATTTTCTCATATAACTTATCATATGGGCTCAAGCCTTTTTTGGGCTTGCAACTCATTGGGTCTCCTCCACATAGGAGTGAACCCAGCTAACAAATCTCCCTCTCACGACAATGTGGAGGGATTAACTATCCCTGCTATCAATCGGCAATGTTCAAGCTTCTCTCTTGGTAGAGTCTTCGTCATCATATCGGAGCCATTATGATCCATATGAATTTTCTCAAGTTCCAACAACTTTTCATCTAGAACATCTCTTATCCAATGATATCTAACATCAATATGTTTCGATCTAGAATGAAAAGATGAATTCTTACCAAGATGAATTGCGCTTTGATTATCACAAAATAGCACATACCTCTTTTGCTTGAACCTAAGTTCTTCTAAGAACTTCTTCATCCAAAGCATTTCTTTACTAACTTTAGTCGTTGTAATAAATTCAGCTTCGGTTGTAGAAAGTGCAACACACTTCTGCAATTTTGACTTCCATGACACAGCTTCACCCGCAAAAGAAATCAAATAACCAGAAGTAGATTTATGAGTATCAATATCTCCTGTCAAGTCAGAATATGTGTATCTAACTAACTCAAGTTTCCCGGTCTGGAAACTGAGTTTTAACTTTGAAGTTCCTCGAAGATACTCATAATCCACTTCACTGCATTCCAGTGCTCTCTGCTTGGATTTGACAAATAGCGACTAACAACGTCAACTGTGTGCGCCAAGTCTAGGCATGTACATACCATCACATACATTAAGCTTCCTACAGCTGAGGCATATGGAACACTTTCCATATCTTTCTTTTCTTTATCAATCATAGGACTTTGCTTTATATTTAACTTAAAGTGAGCAGCAAGTACTAACCACTTTAGTCTTGTCCATGTAAAATTTCTAAAGGATTTTTTCGATATATTTCTCTTGCGACAAAAACAACTTCTTAGTATCTCTGTCTCGAGTAATTTTAATGCCAAGAATCTGCTTCTTTGAGCCCAAGTCTTTCATGGCAAAAGACTTGCTCAACTGTTTCTTCAATAACTCAATTCTTGAAGCATTCCTACCAACAATCAGCATATCATCAACATAAAGCAAGAGAATAATAAAGTCATCATCAGAAAATTTTTGGACAAACACACAGTTATTCGAGGAAGTCTTCTTATAGCCTTGTTATGTTATAACTGATGCAAACTTTTTGTACCACTGTCTCGATGCTTGTTTTAGGCCATAGAGACTTTTCTTCAATTTGCACACATAATCCTCTTTCCCTTTCACTTTAAAATTCTCAGGTGGTTCCATGTATCCTCCAAGTCACCATGTAAGAAGACTGTTTTAACATCCATTTGCTCAATTTCCAAATCTAGGCTAGCTACCAAGCCTAGTACCACATGGATAGAAGACATTTTCACTACTGGAGAAAATATATCATCAAAATTAATACATTTTCTCTGACCGAATCCCTTAGCAACCAATCTAACTTTGTATCGTGGTTGTAAAGTATGTTCACCTTGCTTCAACCTATATACCTACTTATTCTTCAAAGCTCTTTTACCTTTAGGTAACTTCACCAACTCGAAAGTATGATTATCATAAAGTGACTGTATCTTATCTCGCATAGCATCGAACCAATTGCTTTTGTATTCATCTTCTATTGCTTCTGCATAGTACTCTGGTTCACCTGCATAAGTCAATAATACATACTCATTCAGAATACCTGGTGGAAGGTTGTCGGTTTCTAACGGATCTCCGGACTGGAACATCTAGTGGAACATCTAATTGAGCCTTTGGTTCAGGAATATTATTATATGTTTCAACATGTTCAGGAACATGTGCATTATTTGGAACATTGACTTTCTGCTGCTCTTCATCAACCTGTGTAGGAATATTTGTAAGAGGAACTTGATCTAAATCAACCAGATTATCACTAACCTGTGATGCTGAAATCGTATCTGCTTTCTCAATATCCTCTATTGTTTGATCTTCCATAAACACAGCGTTTCTGTTTCTTACAATTTTCTTTTCAAGCGGATCATAAAATTTGTAACCAAGCATATCCTGTCCATAACCAATAAATATGCACTGTCGTGTTTTCACATCAAGTTTAGACATCTCATATTTGGGAATATGCACAAATGCTTTGCACCCAAAGACACACAAATAATCATAAGAAATATCTTTGCCTATCTAAACTTTGTTAGGAACATCAAATTCTAAAGGAATGCATGAAGTAAGATTTAATACATGCACAATTGTACTTAAAGCCTCACTTCAAAAGGATCTAGATAGCTTTGACTGTAAAAGTAAGCATCTTACCCTTTCAACTAGTGTTCTATTCATTCTCTCAGCTAAGCCATTTAATTGAGACATCTTGGGAGGTGTCTTTTGATGTCGAATACCTTGTTGTTTGCAATATTAATCAAAAGGTCCAATATACTCTCCCTTGTTATCAGTTCTGATGCATTTCAATTTCTTTTCAATCTGTCTCTCAACCGAAGCCTGAAATTGCTTAAAAGCATATAACACTTGATCTTTAGTTTTCAAGGTATAAATTCAAATTTTCCTTGAAAAATCATCTATAGAGGTAACAAAATAAAAAGAGCTACCAAGTGATTTTATTTTCATAAGACCGCAAACATCTGAATGTACTAAATCCAATATACCTGACTTTCTTGAAGGAGGGGAGCTTTTAAATGCAATTCTGTTCTATTTTCCCGTTAAATAGTGAGCACACTTCTTTAGCGGTGAACTTTTCAATCCTGAAAGGAGCTTCTTCTTGGCTAATATTGACAAACCCTTCTCACTGATGTGACTGAGCCTCTTATGCCATAATTCAGCTGCATCTTTGTTGTCTACTGCATTAATTTTGTCTGTGGACAACTTTGCCTGCATAATGTACAACGAAGAATATTTTTGACCATTACTAAAGGTGCCGCAATACCCCTCATCATCCAACTTGCCTGTAGAAATCAAATTTAAGCGGATATCAGGTATATGTTTAACATTATTTAATACTAACCTTGTGCCATTGCTAGTTTCTAGGCATATATCACCGATGCCTACAGCTTAAGCTAGTCCATTGTTTTCGATCTTCACATATTCGAAGTCACATGACCCATATGATGTAAAGAAATCCCTACGAGACGTAGCATGAACGGATGCACCACTATCAATTACACAATTGGTCACATGAGATACAAAATTCATCACATCACCATAAAAAATAGTGAGAAAGTCTTCTTTAAGTGCAGCAACACGATTGTCATCACTGTCATTATCACTTTTATTCTCTTTACCTTTCTCTTTTTATTTCTCCATTTTTAACCGGCGACAAAACCTTTGAATATGTCCATTCTGATGACAATAATGGCACTCAATATTAGCAAATTTATTATATTTACTTATGCTTTTATCTTGACTTTTATCTCTATTTCTTGGACCTCGAGACTCACTTCTTCCCCTTTTCTCAACAACCAAGGCATCCGAATGTGAAAAAGACGATCCTTGTGTCTTCCTTCTCATCTCTTCATTCAAAATACTACTTTTGGCCAAATCCATGGTAATCGTACCATATGGGGCAGAATTAGACAAAGATTTTCGAAACATCTCCCGGGAGTCCGGCAAAGTACCAAGCAACCATAGTGCTTATATCTCATCATCAAACTTGATTCCCATCGCAGCTAATTGATTTATAATTCCTTGAAAATAATTTAAATGATCAATCAAATGAGTACCATTATGATATCTCAGAACCATAATATGTTTTTATCAAAAATAACTTATTGTTCCTAATCTTTCGAGCATATAATTGTTCGAGCTTATCTCATAAACTGCGTGCATGTGTTTCCTCAATAATATGGTTCAAAACATTATCACCTACCCATAGCCTGATATAACCACACACTTGACGATGAAATATAGACCATTCAACATCAGTTTTATTCTCCGATTTCTCCTCGGCAAATACGGGCAAATAAAAATCTTTCACATATAAAAGATCTTTCATCTTCCCTTTCCAAATATGATAATTTGAACCATTCAATGTAACCATTCTACTTATATTCGTTTCCATTGTTTAACACAAGACAGAAAAATCAAGCAATAAACGATGTCGATACCACTCTGATGGGAGAATGGTAATAATTTGAACAATATCGAATCAACATAGTGGAATAAAATAATCTCCCATCTTGTGTAAACCTAATAGGAATCAATATAGTAGAATAAAATAAATACCAATCACGTGAACACAAGACGATTTTTTACGTGGAAAACCTCATCAATTTGAGGAGATAAAAAACCACGGGACCAGAGTCCACCCAAAATTCTTCACTATTAATAAAATTGTTCTTCTCTAGCAAATACTAGAGGTACATAGCAGCAAAGATCTCAAGAACATAATTCTTGGCAATACAAATAAACTTCACAAGAGATCAATGATAAATCTGACCAAAAATGCAAGTTTTGATCAATCCATGAAAAACCTGATGTAGGGAGCTTCAAACGAAAATCAAATTGTTTAGATTTAATAAAATTGCGCCACGAACATGCTGACAAAATTTCAGCTCAATCGGACCACGAATCGACCTCCGACACCAGCTTGATGTAAATCAGATATTGCCAAAATCCCAGATTTTTGCTTTCTCTTTTTCTCTTGTTACTGTTTCCTTTTTTGCGGCTATCACTTTATATCAATAGTGAGAAACCCTATTTTCTCATATAACTTATCATATAGACTTAAGTCCTTTTTGGGCTTGCAACTCATTGGGTCTCCTCCACATAGGAGTGAACCCAGCTAACAGTCTCTGTGTGTTTTTTGGTCGTTTTTTGAGGACCCTAGCCATTTCGAGGCTAGGTTGAGTCGGAAATCTTAAGATTTGGTAATGCATGCGAACAGTTTGTATAAATGCCTCGATAAACCTCGAAATATATTTTATCTTATCGACATTTGAAGCTCAGTTTAATGCTCGATTCTTCATATATTGTTGAACTTTGTCTGATTCCTTCATGTTTTGATGTGCTTTCATGTGACTTTGCACCGTCCAAGCCGGTCTTGCGTATGCCCCTTCGCTAGAGATAGCCTTCCCATGCCGATGAGTGCTACGGTTCAAGGCATTCGAGTCAGCGCCTATACTCATTATTTAGTGCCTTTGTTTGTCTGATTTCTGGAATTTCTATGTTCAGACCTTAGTTTAGATGAGGGTTTTTTTGGGTGAAATTTTGTGGTTGCTGGAAGTGGTAAGCTAGCGTCGGTCGTCGCCGGTCGGGAGGATTGGCAAGTGTAGTGGTGTAAGTGCCGGTGTCCATTGAGGATGGTTCGGTGTTTGGTCATATGGGTTTGAAAAATAAAAGAGAAGAAAATTAAGTTGCTAAGAAGGAAAGCTTCATGCGCTGAGGGTGGCTGAAGGAAGAAGAAGGTGTAAAGAAGGTTTGCCTTCGACTGCCGGTCGTGTGGGGTTCCCTAGGTCACCAAAAGAAGAAGAAGAAGAAGGTGTAAGGAATAGGACAAAATAGCGAAAAGACAAAAAGAGGAAAAAAAAGAAAAAAATTTAAAAATTTAAAAAATAATAAAAAAGAATTGGAAAGATTCCTTTTTTTTTTTTTTTTAAATCTAATTGGGTTGGATCCATGTTTGGGTCGGGTAAGCGAGTTGGATCGGATAAATCTAGTCCGAACCCATTCCCTGAGTAGTATAATAACAATAAATCAATTAAAATTAACTACTGGGGTTTATTTTAGCGGCCACCCTTCCAACATGAAATGTGGAGGTGGACGGTTCAAATCTTCATCTTCTCGGGGATTGGAGTGGGAACGAATTAGTTTCAGGGGTGGGTTTTAACTCTCACGCCCTATATGAAGGTAGGACAAAAGTCTAAGCGTGAGAATTAGAATAGGAGTAGAGTAAGACCGACCAAAAAAATTCAAAAATTCAAAATATATTTTTAAAATTTTTAAAAATTCAGAAAATGATAAAAATCCAAGGAAATAATAAAAATTAGAAAATTCAAAAATCAATGAAAAATTATAAATTTGAGAAAATCATTAAAAAATTTTAAAATTCGGAAAAGCATTAAAAATTTGAAAAAACCAGAAAATCCATAAAAATCTTATTTTAGAAAATTCAGAAAATATTAAAAATATTTATAAATTCCTAAAAATTCAAAAAAATTTCAAAATTTTTTAATTTCTTAGAAATAGCTTTAAAAGTCTTTTGGGGGAGTCTTCTCATTAAATGTGTGAAAATCCTTAGTGAAAATTGTGCTCAAAATTAAACAAGCCTCTAGCACTCTACCAAAGGTTTTAATTATCCTTAAAAATGAATGTCCTTGATTGTGCACTTTCATTATGTTGACTGTGGCATCTTGTAGCTTAGTTAAAGATTTGCTCTCCCATGTAATTTATTTAATACTTTTCTCGGTTACTGATTGTTACGCTAATGAATTGTGCACCTCTATAATAGCTTTACCTGTTAGTGGATAGGCATAAATTCAATCCAAACTGCCTAACAATTTTTTTTTTCTTTTAAAATAAATAAGATTAGGTACCGAAATGGTACTAATTGGTTAAATAGTATAATCAAGTTTCTGGCCTTAGATTAAATTGCGTAGGAAGTGAGGTATATTCTTATGTCTCACTTGATTTCTAGCTAATTTAAATAGATTAGTGGTAACTCTTTAGTTCATAATTCTTATGAACTCCCAATGTTGTGTGAGGCATGAACTTGAGAAAGTTTGTGTTTAATCATGGGCTGTAGGACTGCCCTTCATACAATACCCCTAAACCTGCTCCCTCTCCCGAGGGATAGGTCGCTACAATAAGTACTTGGAGATTTATCAAGAAGCACATGAAAACCATTATGTTTCCGACTAAATCTATTATTCTATTCACAAGAACATATTTGAAGCAAAATAATTTTGGTAATGCAAAATTATTTTTCTATTTCTAGGCAAATTTTTAATCCATAAATAGGTTTGGAATAGAAACGAGAAATAAAAAATTTGTACTTATCTATTTTTGGAATAGAAATGATAAATAAAAACTCTTATCATTACTTACTCTCATTACTAACTGGTCACCCACCTACCGACCGGCTTCCACCATCGTTTGCTGCCACTTGGGAGGGAAAAAGTTTGTATCATTATCAAATGCATATTTTTGTTAATAAACTTGCTAAGGGAATAAAAACAGAAAAATCTGTTTCTAGTAAAAAAATTCTGTCCATCTGACATACGTCTTAAGGTTAGTTAATCAACTATTTCTGTATATCGTCCCTCTCATTCCGATCGGAGAAGGCACGTACCATGAAGTCTTTCCGTCCCAAACTTGAATTTCGGAAGACGCCAACCCTCCTTTGTGTTAACCTTCGACGTACATATACAGAAAAGCTACCAACCTCAATTTCTATTTATAAAGACACGTGTCAGAGTTTTGTGTGGATGGTCCTAACTGATAAATGGATGGTCCCAATATCATTCGACTATCTTTCACATCGAATCAGATTCCGTGACTCTACCTGCGAGGATGAAAATGATATCGCAATGTGACTCGAGTGATATGGGAGCAAGAAAACAGACAATGGTTTCTAAAAGTTTAGCCCATTAAGATCAGTCTTTAGACCACTTTAATTGTTGGATGCCTAGAGGAGAAGGGAATGAAGATTGGCTATCTTGTCTTCGAGCGATATTAGTGGTATCAATTTTTTTTCTTACCAAATTGAATCGCAATACGTATTACGACGTATATTTGATTCATTTTTCCTTTGAGACCTTATATTGAAGCTCATTTCATTTTCTAATCTTTAATAATCTCTTCATTTTGTGAATATATAATTTTTTATGAGTACATGGATGTTTTCTCTTTGTCTTTGGGCAATTAACATTCACTGACTTTATTTGTTTGGCACAAAATGAATAATTTAGAAAGCATTTTCTTGAACATGATGGCTTGTATTTTTTTTTTTTTTTTTTTTTTTGGGTAAAAATGATGGCTTGTATCATTTGCAATAACTAATCTATAAAAATTATTTTCTTTATCGATAACAATTTATGTTTAAATACTTTCATGGACGATAAAAATGTTTTTTTTCATTCATTCATTCTGTAAGCGATATCAATGATTGTATATAAAAAGATATTTTTTAGATCATTCATTTTCTCACGGAATAAACGGAATTTAAATCATAAAAAAATGTTATGCTTGTAAGAGGCAGCTAGGGGAAAAGACCTTTCTTGAAAGCCTTGAAATTAGCTAATAAATGAGAAAACTCATTAGGAAAAGCCAGCTAACTTTCTTGTTCTCCGAAAGCAAAAAGAAAAAAAAATTCCTTATAAAAGGAAGAAAATTTGATACATCATGAGGTACGTTAGTTTAAATATTACGAGCCTGATATTTATCTACTTAAACTTTAACTTCCAATTTTTTGTTAACTTTAGTTTCATCGCATTGAAAATGAGTACATAAGAATTCATTCCACAAATATTAAAAACAAAGATGAGATCACAAAGAGATGCGTATGGTAGTATCTTCATATCTCTACACGATCTAAAACACGCCCACCACTCGTATTATTCACGGCTCGTTTTCTGCATGAAAATGCGAATGGGGGATATCCCAAGGATTTATCATCCTTTTGAAAGTGATCTTTCACTTCATTTAAAAAACTTCCATAGTCCCTTCCTGAACCAAACATCCTTTCTCATCCCCTTTCCTGCGCCAGAAAGGCTATTCGTCCTCGTCAACGTAATAGGACTCTATAAATACGGCCAAAACAAAAGCCACGGTCTGTGCTACAGGAAGCGTGTCAATAATGGCAGTTCGTGCTCATGAACCAATGCTTTTATGCGTTCTAATCCTGGTGTGCTCAGTGAGTCATTGCAAAGCCGATTATGGTGCCTTTGAGCCCTGCGATTACGACACTGCCTCTTTCAATCGGAGCAGCTTCTCGGTCGGCTTCCTGTTCGGAATGGCTTCTTCTGCATACCAGGTAAGATTAGATTTCCTTTTTGCATCTCCCTTTTCATCACCGTTGTTAGACCTCAGGGAAACAGAGCCTACATATGCATTTCGCATGGTCATTTTCCCATTAAGCGGTTACATAAATGCTCGTATTGGAAATTTGTTTGTTTATTCATTTGGTTTTTTCTACTTGGCTTTCAGTGTGAAGGTGCGGCTAATGAAGAAGGTAGAGGGCCAAGTTTCTGGGATTTTTTCACTCATAAGTATCCAGGTCTCTCTCTCTCTCTCTCACACACACACACACACACACACCCGCCTACACACCGTCCCAGAACTGATGACAGTTTCAAACCGTGAGCTTTCCTCTCCTTGCATGTAGCAAAAGGTAGACGATGTGTTCCCGTCTGACGTGATTAACAGAGATAACCGCGTTGTTCATGTAGATGCAAGTGTAAGCGGGTCTGAAATAGTTAGCCATGTTAGTAATGTCGTCATCTATAGAAGATGACCATGTCGTCAGCAGTAATATTCGAACAACGATGATCGTTTTTTGAAGTCCGTGATTAAGCGGCTCAGCTGGGAAAGTGTGTAAAGGCGCCGGATTCTGTCCTTGCCTCGTATGGTGCACTCAGCTTTCGCCGAGTAAAACGTGTTTTTGTCTTTTGTTTTCTCTTGAAGTCTAGACATGGTAAGACTTCTACTAAAATTGATTCATAACGTGATGGAGCAGATTGTTAGTAGATTGGAATTCGCTTTTAAGACTCCATTTATTTTGTAAAAAATAAACGGTTGAATTTTTTTAATATATCACTTATATGGCTTGATATAATTAATTAATTGATAATATTTTTATTATTGATAATATTTTATGTCTAAATATATTTATGAACGGTGAATATAGCTTTTCATTATTTATTTTTGTAAATGATATATGCGATAATTTTTAGGAAATTTTATTCAAATGATTCATTTTTCGTAAAAAAAAGAAAAAAAGAATCTAAATCAGTTACAGCATACTAGAATTGCCCTTTCATGTACAGCAACATGGTTTTCTATGTCTCGCTAAGCATGAGATTTTAAAGAAAGTCATTGCGATAATCTATAGAATTTGAGAGTCCCAAATTCTGATTCAGCAAATTTCGCAATTATATCATTCTCCTTTAGATTGTCGTGGTATAAAGAATTGATAAAATTGGTTTGGCTACAACCGATGCTTTTCCACATTGTTAAGAAATACATTCTATGTTAATGCACTCGGTAATAATTTCATGATTAAAAACAGGTTTATTTAACATAATCAACTTTGAAAAGAGTAAAACAAAAATTTAATTGTCGACCTGAAAATTTTGGATTACAAGTCTGGTGTAATAGACACCCCTTCAATCGAGCCTTGAAAATGAGAGGAGACTTAAGCCCATCGTTGTTTGTGTTTTGTCTTCTTTTTTATTTATCATGAATTATGAAAACTTTAGAACTTTCAATGGATTATATGTATTAACGAAAAGCTTAGACAATAATATAAATGTCTTGTTAACGAGTGTCTCCGACATGCAAATGAAGTTAACTCAAAATAGAAATAAGATTTTTGAAAATATTTTGAAAAAAAATAATTACGTTTTAATAAAGTTGCGTGTTTCTAAGTTTTAAAAAGCATATATAATGCGGCTTAGCAAGTCAAGGGGGGCAATCTTTAATCTTTTCCCAATTAAAATTGTGCATTCTTTAATTAATTACGCGGTTATCTTATTGCTGTCAAGTCCAATAGCTGATTTGACCAATAGACCACAATTCTTTGTCATCAATGACATAATGACTCAAGGATTTTGCGGGGTGAATGGCAGATAAAATAGCTGATTGTTGCAACGGGGATGTGGCTATCGAATCGAACCACCGGTACAAGGTACATAATCAGCATTGAGTACTACTAATTGATTTTGATGTTGGCGGAAAAAATTGAAATAGAAAATGTCTCCTAATGATTAATTGTTTTCTTTTTCTTGCAGGAAGATGTGGGGATAATGAAGAAAATGGAGTTAGATGCCTACAGGTTCTCAATTTCATGGTCTCGAATATTACCTAGTCAGACCATCGCTTTCCTATCTCATTGCATAAACAAATTTAATTGTCTAAAAAATTTCTAAATTAATTATATGATGATCAATTCAATCCTTTTTTTTAATCAATTTAGTCATTTCTGACTTATTTTGTTTGGAAATCGCAGATGTTCGGTCAAAATTGGTGGTAATGACTATATTGGCAAATTGTCAAAAATTTTAGAATTAAATTGACAAAATGAAAAACTTTATGATTAAATTGATCATCATACAAAAAGTCTAGGATTTTTTTTGATAATATTTTCGATAAATATACTAATGCTTAATCGTGCCATTTTTATTATTATTTATTTATTTTTATGGTAGTTAATCACGAGCGTGTTAACTTTCCATTGTGTCTTTATTAGGGGTGTGTATGGTTCGGGTGGGTGATTCCCGACCTAGAACTGAAAACCGCCCGCTAAGGACCGGTTTCAAAAAATTGGAACGGAGAATCACCTGTTGTTGCATGGATCCACCGAGAACGGGACTCTGGTCTAGTCCGGTTCCCGGGTGAATCTATGAAACCAGTCTCACCAATAATAATATCGTTTTCCAAATCTCACTGTGAGTACTTTTCATATCGAGTAATATTTTTCTTTAAATTGAATCGGCTTAATTAAGAGTACCATTTTTTTTATTATTAGAAAACACTACTAAGAGAAATATGTTTTTTTTTTCCCTATTTTTGAATCATTTTAGTTGAAATCTAAAATATTTTTTAAGTTCAAGATTCTAGATGATTGTCATATGTTTATTATATTTTCCTTTATCCCCTAACAATACTCAATCTCTTACAACATTTGCTTTACTGATTTTTTTTTGTAGAAACAATTATACCGGTACTCCACATATTCTTGAACATAGTGTCATATGTGAGTCCTGAAAGTATTCTTTGCAGGAGTCATTTGTTGAGTTGTTGAAAGGTAGTTTACACACTTTACTAAATTCTTATTAAAACATAGAAACCATGAGATGAGATGGAGCCCAAAAATTTGATTTGCTAATTAGTAATTTCAAAATTTATTTTAATATTAAAAATAATATATTATTATAATATAATCGGTCCGGTTTGGATGGATGGATTCGCCCATGGAACCGGGAATTGGACCGGTACCCACCGGTTCCTATAAATTGGAACCGAGAATCGGACCGGTACCCACCGGTTTTCATAAATTGGAACCAGGAACCGGACCTAGTCCCTCAAGAACCACTAGTTCCGAGCGGTCTGGGCAGGTCCCGGTTATTTTGTACACCCCTAGTCTTTATGTGTGGAAATTATTAGAGGGAAAGCTACAAGGAAGCATCAACAAGGAAGGAGGGCAACACTACAACTACCTCATCAATGAGCTCCTTGCCTACGGTCTTGGCTTCATTCCATTTCTATTACTTTTTTTTTTCTTTTCCAAATCCTTTATATATTATCACTCCCTAGTAAGTGGATTTTTACAAGTATCCAGCCTTTTGTGACACTATTTCATCGGGACCTTCCCCAAGCCTTAGAGGAGGAATAGGATGGTTTCTTAAGTGCCCATGTCATGTAAGTCAAAAGAGATTTATTGTTGTGACCTAAAATTTTGGGTGCATCACCTAAAACTAGGTTAATGGACTACTAAGCTTTTAAACTTAGCTTGGGCTCTCCCAAGCCCATACCAAATCACAACTTAAGTCTAAATTTTTAAACATGCAAAAGGTTATTAACTATGAGTCGTCACTAATTGGTTTATGGTAGGTCGATTAGACACCTAAATAAAATAATGACATAATTATTTTATTCCTATGAACTAGAGACTAAGGGTACAGGAACTTGATTATACTAGATTTCTCTAATGCCCTTTCAGTACCATTTCTTTTATTTTTCAAAAATGTTTTTGCAGGTAGCTTGGATTTATTTTAACCTAAATTCCTATCATGTCAAAAGGTGATCACACGGGTGTTCGACCATTATTAAACATTCAACAAATAAAATAAACTGCATCACACAAAATAAACAATTTTTTTTTTTTTTTTGGGTTTTCTCAGATTTTTTTGAAAATGCAATTTTAACTACATGTCCTAATTTTACTAACAAACAAATTCCAATTAAATGATCCTATTATGCAAACTAGTTAATATGCATCTCATGACCTAATTTTTATTTTTTATTAGAAATTCGGAATTAATAAAAATCCTAATTAAACTATCTAAAATGAATAATTTTCTAATTTATTTTGGGGATTAATTTGATTTAAACCCTATCCTATCATAGAAAATTATTTATTTACTTATTTATTTATTTATTTTTAAAATGGGTGAGATTATAAAAATATGCCAACTTTATCTAAGACCCTATTTTTAAAAAAAAGGAGTATTTAGGTCCAACCCTAACCTATTTAAAAAGAATTATCTAAAAATGCAATCCTAAAAATATAATCCTAAAAAAATCTAATTTACTAAACCTACATGTCCAATTTACTAAACCTATATGCTCATGCAGGATTTTGATTTTTTTGATTTTTTTAGTTTTTTTTTAAAGATGAGTAATTATTAAATATTAAATCTAAACAATCAATATAATCAACAAATAAAAGATTAAAGTAATCGAAAAAATAACCTATTGTCTCACAAGTCAAATTAACGATTATTGTAACCCTAATCATCATGACAAAGAGTTCAAAATAATTAAAAATCTGATCCGAAGTCTTACGGACCAAATTTAAAACTATAATGATTTAACAATTGAAATTCTAAAAAAAAGCCCAAAAAATTAGTATAATTAAAAAAACGATCAAACATCTTATGGATCAAATTAGTAATTACAATAATTTTGGGGAAAACCTTTGTGGATAATGCCTACAAATTTATGAAGATTAACATTCAATATTAAAATTTAAATAACTAAACTTAAAAAAAATGCTATCAAATAAAATAAACATAAAAATAACATGAAAAATAAAAAGAGTAAAAAAATAATAAACTAAACTACAAAAGAGTGAAAAGTAAAGGAAAATAAAAAACTACCTAGGGGGAAACGATGGTGGATAGCGCCGGGCAGTCGTTCACCGGTCGTTGGAGCTTCAGCGGGGAGTGGCTGCAAGTGGACGGCGGCGGGCTCGAGCTCGGGGTAGTGGCGAAGGCGGAGCTGGATCGCGGGTTGTTGGGCGGCGACGTTGGCAGCGGTGTGGGGCTCGTTGGCGTCGGGGCATCGTAGACTACTAGGCGGCGATGACGTCAAGCTCCAGCGCAAGGGTGAGGTGAATCACGGGCAGAAGGCTGTAGGTGCGATAGAGGCTGAGCATTGGGCAGGGGCGGCGTTCGAGCGGTGGGTAGAGATGCTCGAATGAAGGCAGAGACAAAGGCATGGGTTTTTGGGCGTTTGGCGTAGTTGGATTGGACAGGTGCAGGTACTGGTATGGCGGCTGTGGCAACGTCGTGAGCGACAAAGGTTTCCGGAGCAGAGGTGTCGGAGTTGGGGCTTCTAGTTGGAGACAGGGTCGGTGGAGGTAGAGTAGGGGCGCTAGGAGGGTGAGCGGGGCTCGATCGGCGCCGTTGGGTCGAGGGAAGATCTCGAGTGTGAGCGTCGAGGAGCGGACGGTTGGGCTGGCATGGCGGATCTCGGACCGACGGTGACTAGTAAATCCGGATGGGACAGGGGCAGCAATGTCGTCGTGGATTGGCTTCGTGGGTTGTTGGAGTCGCGGCTATCGGCGTGAAGAAACGAGTGGCGGTCGAGGGTCGAGGCGCGGTGTTGCATGTCGAGGGGGCGGATCCGGTGAGACGACGATGGTGGAGGTGCAGATCTGCCGCAGGTTGGCGGATGTGCGGGTGTGAGATTAGAGCAGCGCCGGTAGGAGGGTCGTGGACGACTAGGCTACAGCAGCTTAGCGGCTCGAGCGGTGAGGCGGATGCACAAGTTGCTAGCGAGGCAGGCGCGGGTCACTAGCGAGATACACATGGGTCGCGATGAAGAAGATGAACAGTCTTTTTTTTTTTTTTTTTTTCGTCACTTCACCGGTCTTCTCACTTTTTCCCACCTACCCACTGGTCAAACCACCCTCTTTTCTTTCTCTCTCTTTTTTCTCTTTTTTGAATTTTCTCACAAAAATTTTATACTCTTCGAATTTGCTCTCAATTTTTTTTTTTCAAAAAAAATCCCCCTAGTTATGAAAAATGAAGCTCTCTTTTATAATGATTCTAGATGGCCGCTTTGTATGACATTTTCTAAGTTTCCATCTCCTGTCATATTAAATCAAAGCTGTAGATCAGAGCATGATTTCACAATCAGCTCGATTTTGCTCAGATTTCTTCTATTTTGTAAAAATTCTTGCCCTTCATTCACTTGATTTTTAAATTGCTTCTGCATTTAACAAAATTCGAACATTAATCAAAATTTCAAATTTTCATGCATAATCAATCAAATCAATTTCCCTCATTTTTTTTTTCATTTTTTTCCTTTTGTTCATTTATTTGTTTTGATGCATTTTTTAGGGGTTAAAATTAACCCATTATTTAAAAGATCCATGATTGGATCGTCAAAATTTAGGTGTCAATAGCTACCCCTTTTTGAAATTGAGCTCATAAAGGTTGCATTCAAAGACAAGTTGAGACCAAAATTTTGATCATGCACATGCATTGAATGAGTCTTTTTTTTTTTTTTTTTTTTTTGGGAAAATGAATCCCATTTTGAAATGAAATTTATATGATGTATGGAAATACTAATGCAAATGATAAATGAACTTACTTGGAATTACTTACCTTCGAGTAACTCAAGATAGATTGGTGTTACATGTCCAGGATTTGTACCATTCTACGGTCGCCTAAATGGGGATTCATTTTTTAGGACTCATACCATTTTACGGTCACTTGAATGGGGAAATATATCCTAAGACCCCTAAAGCGTGTTCAACGCTTGGCTGAGCTGGAGTCCTTCTAGTTCAATAGTGCAGGCCATATGTTCGACGAAATTCCTCAAAGAAAACCGAGGAGTATTTTGCGTTTTAACACCAGACCCACCCATTTTTGCCCTTGTGCTTGCTGAATCCTTGTTGCTTCGTCTATATTCGTTGCATTTTCAAATGGTTTGTGCGAGATATTGGCATATATTTGAATTGACGATTCGTTCCATCGGAAATAGGGTAATCGTTGCTGGAATAGGTAACTGGCGAGGGCCGGCGTTGGTCGAGAGGATGACTGGTGGGTGGCAATGGTCCGACGACTTTCCTTAGGGTTGTCGGTACTCATGGAACAATCGACGTCGTTTGATGAGGGGCAGCGAAGCCTCGGTTTGTCGCGGGCTGCGGGGAGGAGAAGGCCGAAGAAGACGACCAAAAGGGGTAGAAGAAAAAAAAAAAGAGAAAGAAAGCACAAAAAGGTTTTTTTTTTAAAAAAAAATAGGAAAAAAGAAATAGGCTTTGTTTTGGGCTGTTTAGATTGGGTTGGAAATAAAAAATAGACCCTCAAATGGGTTGAAGTAATTTTTTTTTTTTGAAAATGGGCTTTGGGCCGTTTTTTTTTTTTTTTTTAATTTCGTGTGGGCCTAGCCCAACAAGGCCGAGCTCGATCCAGTCGAACTGGGTCGGGTCTAACCGTACCCGCTCCAATCCCGCAAAAAAAAAAAAAAAAATTAAAAAATTAAAAAATAAAATTTTTTAGATTTTTTAATTTTTTAAAAATTTAATTTAAAAAAATTAAAAAGTTTTGAAAATCCAAAAATTGTAGGGTTTGATTAGGATCTGCCATGTCTTGCCTTCTTAGCGTAATTAGGCCTTTATTTGCTCATATATTGATTATATCGCATGTTTAATGTGCATATCTAATTATGTTGTATTGCATGTGTTTAATTTTATTGTAATTAGGATCTTGATAGCTATGATTGTTACCTTAATGATTGTGTATCCGTATGATCACCTCACATGTTAGTGGATATGTATAAAATCAATTCGGACTGCTTGGCAAAAATTATTTCTTTTAAAATGAGCAAAATTAGGTACTGAAAGGGTACTAATTGGTCAATAGTGTAATTAAGTCCCCGACCTTAGATTCTCTAATTGCGTAGGAAATGAGGTACGCTCCCATACCTCACTTGATTTCTAGCCAACCCCAATAGGCTAGTGGCGACTCCTTTTGTACAAAATTCCTTAAGAATATCTCAACGTCACGCGGGGTATGGGCCTTAGGCTTGCCCTTTAGGCAATACCCCTAAACCTGTTCCCTCAAGGGGCGGTGATTTCTAACATTTGTTTTGTAGGGGGTGTAAGAGTGAATGGTTTATTTACGTTTGAAGTGCTGATTGTTTTTAAATTGTCATGCATGAGTCCCCTGCATTGCACTACACCATAGCACACACAACCTGTCGCCAGACCTGGGCCGCATAGAATCACTTAGGATGGTGTTGAGATGGATACCTCTTTGACTACAAGCATGTAGTACGAGTCGCCCATCTCATCCCCGAAACTTATTTCTTGATGTCAGAGGTCCCCACCTTGGTCTGCGAGCATGCGACACGGGTCAATTCTTTGACGGCCGGAGTCATGGGTAACACGATCTAGCCGTGAGCTTGTTGGTTTAGTCTTGTGATCCCATGGCTCCATTTTAGGCCGTCTAGAGTAGAAATCGAGCCACTTTGTCCATAGGCATGTCTATGGCATTGACATCCTTGCTCAATGAGTAAGTGTCGGAGTTAATTGGCCCACATGTAGGGACCGAGCATGCATCGACCTTATCGACTTCCTTAGAGTTAAGGAGGATGACTTGAGGAAATTTTTGAAAGCTAATCGTAAGATTTGCCCGTTTTCATTTATAAATGAGCTTTTTCAAAATGCCCCATCTTTTAAAAAGAATAGGATCTTCCGATAGCTTTCTTCGGGTTCGTGTTCGTGTTATCCCACATTATAGGAACGCTATTAACCCTTCCGTGGCATTGGTAGTTCGTGAGGTATGTATATGGAAGGGCTTTGTTAATGCCATCTTGACTGAATTTTTTTTTTCCCTTACTCATTTCGAAGAAAACAAAAACAAAACTTTCCATGCTCCTCCTGAACTCTTGCAAATTTGGTTCTTCTCTCACGTTAAAGGGTTTGGTAGCTTAATGACCACGGACAACATCTCTAACTTTAGCCACTCTATCCTGAAGTTTAAAAATAGAAAGACGTTTTCCCATGATTATCATTATATTGAGTGGTTAGTTTTAATGACCAACCTTGGACCCAAAGATTTCCAATGGCACGTCAAATGGCTTTGAGTTCAAGAAGCGCGGTTCGTGTGTGGGCTTACTGGACTTGTTCCTTTGCTGGGAATTATCGGAGTTATGGAGTATTACCCGACCCGAGTCGCCTGCTAGTTCCAAGAGGTTCAACAACTTCCACCGATGATTCAAGAAGACCCGTTCAAGATAGACTTCCCTGATGGATGCCAAGATCATGAAAACTCCGTCGCGTTAGTCAAGTCGATGTAGGATATGTGCCACCCCCGGAAGTTGATATGACCCGAAGAGGAGTTGGAAGGGTAAGAGAAGACCTACTATGCCTTGATGGAATACATCATTAGGCATAAAATCCTAGAGAACTTACACCCGAGAATTTCCGACGTACCATTAAAGACCACCCACTGAGCCGAGATCAAGTGCCTCAAAAGGAAGCTCGAAGAAGCCGATGAGCGTGTCTCGAAGTTGACCCGAGTTAGTGGGGCTTTTACAAACAGGAACTGTCCTCGTTAGTTAGATTGAGTCAAGTGCGATATGTAATGAGCCCATGCCCACATATGTTTCAATGTTAAAGAATTTGTCTCGTGTCGCATTATCGGGAGATAAGAGTCATGATTAGCTTCGTTGTTTAGGAGTTTTCTATCATGTCTTCTCCTGCGTTATGTAACAACCCTACTTTTAATGAAACGAAGAAATTGGGGCAATTAGATCTTTGTCATGGACTGATCGCCTAATCATTACTCCATGCTTACATATGCTTTTCTATCCTTGTTTAGGTACTAAACAATCAATTGTCTTCTACCGATCGTCGACACGGCCAAGCAGAGATCCCCAATTCGCACGAGTGCGAAAGTCAGAATGGAGAACGAGGACACCAACATACGCATGACCAAGATGGAGGACCAGCTGGCCCAACTCACCACAATGATGCTTGAAATAAGCCAGAAGCTCAAGGAGCCCCTACTAACGTTTCCAGACCCTCAAGGATGTTGTTCGTGGAAGATGAGGATATCTATGGTGTGACCGAGTTATTCGAGGAAGATGTCATATGCACCATCTTGGCGTGTGAGGAAGTCGAGTCCTCTGAAGTCGTGGCTGTCCCTCCAGAGTAGGACGATTCTCGTCTAGCCTAGTCTTTTGTTTTATGTCTTTTCCCCTGTGCGGGATCTCGTAGTTTTTCTTTCTTTGTTTCATGTTTATGTCATTTGTAACGTAAAGGTCAACCCCGATCTTGAGCCGTTGGTCGAGGGTGGTGTGTGTTAAAATACAGCCTTATCTTTCTTCATTCAATAAAATAGACTCATGTTTTATTAAGGACATGTGGAAGCACATCAAACTAGCCTTATGATGGTCGCTGAGGCCTAGGCCTCCATATGCTCCCTTATTTGACTGTTTTGCAAGAATGAGGAAATCCAAGGATATGAGGACGAGTACTTGAAATTTTTACATAAAAAAAAAAAATTCAAAATTTTTTTGAAAACGACATGCATCGTTTTTATTGTTGACATTACTCTAACTCGTCCCATCGCATCTCAGGCATTACATTATGCATAACATGATAAGGACGCATGTGACTCAGATGTGCATGAAGAAAGTCCCTCAGGTTCCGATGACATTAACAATGATGATCAGAAAGGGATCGAGTGCGAATGGAATCGACACGAAGAATCAAAGCCGTTGACTGAAGAGCGAACGATCATTATAAATTTGGGTGATGCAGAGAATGTCAGAGAAGTAAAAATTGGGGCATGTCTCTTAGAGTTAGAAGCGGAAATGATGACTAATCTTCTGAAAGAGTATCAAGATGTGTTCACCTGGACATATGCTGATATGCTGGGATTGGATCTTGAAATTGTGGGATATGCTTTACCAACGGATCCCAATGTGCCACCCAAGAAGCAAAGACTCAGGAAAAGCAAACCAGACTTGTCCAAGAAGTGATGAAACTACTGAAAGTAGACTTTATCGAAGTGACTTGTTACCCTGATTGGGTAGCAAATATCGTGCATGTAATGAAGAAAGATAGGCGAATAAGGGTATGTGTTGACTATTATGACCTAAATCGAGCTAGTCCCAAGGATGACTTTTCGCTCCCACATATCGATGTCTTGGTTGATGACGGCAGGATTTGCGTTATTCTCCTTCATGGACGGTTTTTTTCTGGATATAACCAAATCCGTATGAATGAGGAAGATAGGAGCAAAACATCATTCATAACTCCTTAGGGAACTTTCTCGCTACAAAGTGATGCCTTTTGGTCTAAAGAATGCTAGAGCAACATATCGAGGGCCATGGTCATGTTATTCCATGACATGATGCACAAGGAAATGGAAGTATACGTCGATGACATGATTGTGAAATTGAGACGCGGTGAAGATCATGTTAAAGTTGTTCAAACGTCTTTGGAAGTTCAAGTTGCGCCTCAATCCCGCAAAATGCGTTTTTGGAGCGAAATCTGGGAAATTATTAGGATTCATGGTTAATAGAAGGGGTATAGAGATTGATCCGTCAAAGGTTAAAGCCATTTGCGATTTACAACCCCCGACTACCGTTAAAGAAGTCCGCAGCCTGGTGGGACGACTTAATTATGTGGCGAGGTTCATTTGTTAGTTGTTTGAAACGACAAAGCCATTCTTCAAGCTCATAAAAAGAATGCAAAGATTGAGTGGAATGCCGAGTGCTAGGGTGCCTTTAAGAAGATAAACATTATCTCACTCATGCACCAGTCTTAATGCCCCCACTCCTTAAAATTCCCTTGATTTTGTACTTAACTATACATGACAAGTCATTGGGAGCTATGTTAGCCCAAAAAAGACCAAATGATAGGAGATAATGCGCAATATACTACTTGAGCAAGAAGTTCACTGTTTTAGAGATAAACTATACGGAAGTTGAGAGAACTTGTGTGGCTTTAATTTGGGTCTTGCATTGGCTGCGGCAGTACACATTTCATCACCGAATCTTGTTGGTGACCGAAAATGATCCTATCAAGTATATCCTAAAGAAGCCGGCTTTGGTTGGCAAGTTGGCCAAGTGGCAAATCTTAATTTCTGAGTTTGATGTTCAAAGCCTGGGACAGAAGTCCGTTAAAGGTCGAGCCATAGCAGATATGTTGGTAGAAAATTTCGAGAGGTCCAAAGCATCTGATGGGGATAGTGATGCAAAAGAGTGAATTTTACTTGTATCAAGCGACAAATGAACGATGTACTTTGATGGTGCGGTTAACTTAGTCGGGTCGAGTACTAGGGAAGTTCTTATCTCCCCAGATGGACAGCATTACCCCGTCGCTGCTAAATTGACGTTCCCTTGCACGAATAACATCACTAAATAAGAAGCATACATTCTCGGCCTCTAAGCCGCCGTTGATATGAAAATTCAGAAGCTACAAGTTTATGGTGATTCAGCCCTTATCATCTTACCGATTGAAGTCAAATGGAAAATACATGATTCTAAATTGATTATGTATCATGAGTTCCTAAGAGAGTTGAAGGAAGAATTCCAAGAAATATCATTTGAATACTTACCAAGGTCTCAAAATCAGTTCGTCGATGCCCTAGCTACCTTGTCTTTGATGTTGCAAGTAGTTGGAGGCTTGGACATTGAACCGTTGAGAATTGAAATCCTTAGGCGCCCGGCTCATTGCATGATGGTTGAAGAAGAACCAGACGGACAACCTTGGTATCACAACATCTTGAAGTATTTGCAGAAGGGTGAATTCCTTGAAGGCAGTGGAGGTGGCGGACAAGAACATAAAGAAAATCTTATTAAAGACCGCTGAAAATTATCGTGATTGGCATGATAGGCTCCCTTACGTGCTAATGGCATACCAAACTTCTATCCGCACCTCCACATGGGCAACTCTTTTCTCACTCGTGTATGGGATGGAGGCAGTCTTGCCTGTTGAAGTTGAAGTCCCTTCTCTCAGGGTTCTTTCCCAATCTACGCTCGATGAGACTGAGTGGATGTAATAGAGGCATGAGCAGTTAAACATGATCGATGAGAAGATATTGCAAGATATGTGTCATGGTCAATGCTATCAAAGACGAGTCGCAAAAGCCTTCAATCGAAAGATGCATCCTAGACATTTCGAAGTCAACGACCTAGTGTTAAGAAAGGTGCTTCTGATCATACCAGATGGTCGTGGCAAATTCACCCCAAACTACAAAGGGCCGTATGTCATTAAGAAGATTCTTCCTAGTGGTGCCATGATTTTAGTTGAAATGGATGGCGTGAATTGCCTAGACCTGTAAACGTTGATGCCGTCAAGATGTATTTTCCATGAATGAAATCAAGGCCGAGGGGTCACTTCATGCACAATTCAAGTCGCATAGCATCATGCATAACATTGTAGATATCATGTATATGTAACATACACGCATATCTATTTGTGTTTCAGGCACCCTACTGTCTAACGAGGAAATGGCAAGGGAAAGAACTGACTCAAGAATTCATCAAGTCTTCGAACAATAGGTTGAATGTCTCTTTTGAGAGGTAAGTTGAGATAATAAAAAATAGGGGGCAAAACATAACAGACAAACAAACAAAAAGAATAAGGACGAAAAAAAAAAAATGCATGACATGATTCGCATGACCTATTCTCTAGTGTCACTATGCACGCTTCATGTCTGCGACCCTCAAGAAAAATGGCTCGTAAAAATGAGTTTATTTGGGCAAAAGAGTGAAACGTTAACTATGCCAAATGGGAAGTACTTAGGATGAAGAAAGGCAAGCCCACTTCCAGACACATCATTCAAACACTTTTGAGAGATGAGTGAAAAGCGACATTCTCTTAGGACGAATGATTCATTCACATTGAGCGCAAAGATCAAAATGATAACGGTGTTTCCTTCATCAATCCTAAGCATTGTATTAGTCTCTTGCTACCCCTTCGGCCCAAAAAAAAAAGAAAAAAAAGATGACCCTTCAAAATACCCTTGTCGAGAATGACCCTACAATGGGGCAGCATAGGAGGTTTCGGTCGAGATGTAGAGCGAAAGATTGAGGAAGATTCTATTACTTTCACTTGCATCAATCTTCTGGTGATAGCTTCAAAGGAATTTTATTAGATCTTGACTTATCCCAAAGTGAAGAAGAGCATTTCCTTATCTACCCAAACACTGATATCCATTGCTTTAGCCAATTTGGGCACGATTATTCATTTCTGAATCTCGAGTTGGGATCATGTCCATTCACCGGGGCAAGGCATAAGAATTGACCAAATACAATTGACAATTATGAGAAAATGTGAAAAGCATCTCAAAAGCTATAAGAGCTCCAAAAGTTCAAAGAGCAAAAAGTTTGACAAATTAGAGGGCACGAAAAAGTAGTGTGCCCGGTAAAAGCAAGGCCAATGCTCGTCAAGAAAAGAGAGCCAACATGTTGCATCTTATGTAGAAAAAAAAAATCAAAGTCCATGTGCCTGTGTAAAAAAAAATCATCATTGCAAGTGCAAAGGAAATTAGAAAAAAAAAAGGAGCAAAGCTCCATTACAGAAATGATTAGTGAAGAGACTTTCGAGATGCGTCGTGTTTCAAAAGCCACATGATTTCGAAAGATCGAGTGACCTGGTCATGATGCTATGATGATCACTGACTCTTAAAAGCCCCATTGAAAATTTTAAGCCTTTCAAGCCTTTCTCGAGCTAACATTACAACCCTCTTCTAAAGTCTCTTCTGATTGGGATGGTTCGAGTGAAAATGAGAATGCCACAAAGAAGCTATTGCTTGAAGAAGTGGAAGGAATCCTATCTTGTCTTATCTTCCAAGTTCTCGACTTGTAAACCCAACGAAGATAGCGACAAATGTTCCTCTATTGGCCTCAAAGTAGTAATCCCTCTGTGTAAACCCAGGACGAAACCTATATTGCAATCCTTTCAAAAGACCTTTTTGATCAATCAGATTGTGCTCATAGCGAATATTTCTGAAAGCCTTTGATATGGGTTATGTGAGATACCCTCAACAATTAGTTACCTCCCACATGAATGGACGAGATCAAGCAGCCATTTCATCGAGAGTGTGTGAGAAACCCTTTCTGACTAAGAAGCTCTAGTTTGGCATGCTTAATAAGCCTTTTTCACGAGTCGTAACCGCTTTGATAAGAACTTGACTCCTAGAGAATTTGATGACCAACAATACATCTCGGAGCAATGTGACAATTTTGAGCCACAATATGCTAATTGACATCGAATATTTAACAAAAAAAAAAAAAAAGTAGTCGAACTTAGCTTAATTAGCTTGTTCAATTAATGCTACCTTATTGCCAATACGTATTTTGATGACGTCCCTAATGACATTTGCTCAAGCTGAGTTTGACAGGATTCTTTAGTGAAGCCATGCAGTTTCAAGGAGTTAGAGGGAGCTTCCCTAAAACCCAAAGGTTTATGGTTAACCTTAAACCATGTGATCTCCAAAGGTTCATGGGTTTTCCTCAAACCATGTATTTTCAACTCGGTCGAAACCCGTTGTTACACGGTGAGACTTTAATCCTACTCCTTCTTCTTATGAGACGGTGAGCTTTGTAGCCCGGAGAGCTTTGTAGCCCGGAGTTCTTCTTCCTATGACACGGTGAGCTTTGTAGCCCGAAGAGCTTTCGTAGCCACGCAGCTTTGTAGCCCGAGTCATTCTTTTTATGATATGGTGAGCTTTATAGCCTAGAAAGCTTTTGTAACCGGAAGAGTTTTGTAGCCTGGAGTCCTTCTTCCTATGACATGGCGTGCTTTGTAGCCCGGAGAGTTTTGTAGCTCGGAGTCCTTCTCCTTCTTATGACACGGTGAGCTTTGTAGCCCGGAGAGCTTTTGTAGCTCGGAGTCCTTCTTCCTATGACACGAAGAGCTTCTGTAGCGTAAAGTCTCGCTTCCATAGTTATGAGTCCTTTCCGTCGACCCGATATGTGTCTCGTGCACTCGTGGTCTCTCTATCGTCGAAATAAATTAAGTTGTCTTCCATCTTTGAACGCAACCTCTTCGAGGTTGCATTCAAAGAGGGGTAGCTGTTGACACCTATTTTTGCAAAATAATGAATTTCAAAAAAATAAAATAAAAATTTAAAATATAAAAAATTAATTAAAATTAAAATTAAATTAATTAAGGGTCGGGTTGGCCCGGATCTAGCCTTGGCCCGACCCATCGCCCTTCCTTCCTCCTTCCCCTCGTCGGGCTTGGCCTAGACTTCTTTCTCCTTCGGTGGCCCGGCCCTTCTTTCTTCCTCTCTGCTGGTCTTCGCTCGAAGACTTGTAGAACCTGCAGAGAACAGAGAGGATGAGCGGCAGTAGAGAGAAGGGGGATTGGTGGCAGGTGAACGGCATGATCTATGGGTTAGGGGCAGTTCAACCGGCAAGCTAGCAGCTGCAAAGGCTATGCATGCTTGTTGGCCGAGCATAAAACCGAAGGAGAGGACAGAGAACAGCAGTAATCGGCACCATAAAAACACCAAGAGAAAAACACAGGGAGCGAGCGAGAGAAAACACACCAATAACAGAGAAAGGATGGGCGTGAGGAAGAAAGGACCCTCTAAATGGTCGACCACTGCCATTGATCCTTGCCGGAGTCGCCCTTCGCCTCCAACCCCATCGAAGCCTAGTAGACCGCAACACACAAAGAGGTGGAGTGGGAGTTCAAAGGGGAGAGACCAAACTAGAGAGCTTAAGGGAGTAGCTCGTGGTTGTCAGAGGTTTGTCCACCCGTTGTTGTCTGCTGTAGCCCACCACCAAACAAGGTAGGTCTCTTGAACCCCTTGGTATCGTTTCTGTAAAACGCCGGACCGAATCTCGTGACCAACTAGTTCGCGTGAGCTCCAGTCCATGTCGCCTTTACACTTTGCTCCATTGTTCTCTTACGTTTTATCCTAAGACCCCTAAAGTGTGTTCAACGCTCGGTTGAGCCGGAGTCCTTCTAGTTCGATAGTGCAGGCCATATGTTCAGCGAAATTCCTCAAAGAAAACCGAGGAGTATTTTGCATTTTAACGCCATACCCACCCATTTTTGCCCTTGTGCTTGCTAAATCCTTGTTGCTTTGTTTGTATTCGTTGTGTTTTCAAACGGTTTGCGCAAGATATTGGCATGTATTTGAATCGACAACTCGTTCTGTTAGAAATAGGGTAGTCGTTGCCGAAATAGGTAACCGGCGAGGGCCAACGTCAGTTGAGAGGATGACTGGTGGGTGGTAGTAGTCCAGCGACTTTCCTTAGGGCTGTTGGTACTCACGGAACAGTTGGCGTTAGTCCGACGAGGGAGCAGCAGAAGCCTCGGTCTGTCGCGGTTGTAGGAGGAAAAGGTGAAGAAGACGATCAAAAGGGGTAGAAGAAAAAAAAAAAAAGAGAAAAGAAAGCACAAAAATGTTTTTTTTATAAAATATATATATAGGAAAAAAGAAATGGGCTTTGTTTTGGGCTGGCTTTTATTTTATTTTGTGGGATGTTTAGTTTAGTTGGAAATAAAAAATAGATCCTCAAATGGGTGAAGTAAAAAAAAAAAAAAAAATTTGAAAATGGGCTTTGGGCTGAGTTTTTTTTTTTTTTTTTTTAAATTTCGTGTGGGCCTAGCCTAATAGGGCCAAGCTCGATCCGGTCGAACCAGGTCAAGTTTGACCGTACCCGATCCTCGGTCCTACCCAAAAAAAAAAAAAAAACTTTAAAATTTTAAAAGAAATTAATTTTAAAAAAATTAAAAAGTTTCGAAAATCCAAAAATTGTAGGGTTTGATTAGGATTTGCCATGTCTTGCCTTCTTAGCATAATTACGCCTTTATTTGCTCATTTAGTGATTATATCGCATGTTTAATGTGCATATCTAATTATGTTGAATTGCACGTGTTTAATTTTATTGCAATTAGGATCTTGATAGTTATGATTGTTACCTTAATGATTGTGTATCCGTATGATCACCTCACATGTTAGTGGATAGGTATAAAATCAATTTGGACTGCCTGACAAAAATCATTTCTTTTAAAATGAGCAAGATTAGGTACCGAAAGGGCACTAATTGGTTAATAGTATAATCAACTTCTCGACCCTAGATTCTCTGGTTGCGTAGAAAATGAGGTACACTCCCATGCCTCACTTGGTTTCTAGCCGACCCCAATAAGCTAGTGGCGACTCCTTTTGTGCAAAATTCCTTAAGAATATCCCAACGTCGAGTGGGGTATGGGCTTGGGAGTGTTGGAGAAAACTTCATTGAGTGTTTTGAAGCTGACAAAATGTTTCCATCGTCTAGTCTCGAAGATTTGCAGAATCACTATTTAAAGTCTGAAGACTTACGGACTGCCAGACTCAAGACTCAAAATCTATTCTCATTAACAGTTTCTAGTCCGTCAAAGAAGGCTTATCCATGACTTGGTGTTTCGTCAATGATTTGACATTATCGACTGGAGAAGATCTCTTGGCTGGATATGGCATGACGTATCCTTTATTCGAATCAAGATTGATTCAGGGATTGAGGATACAATGATTGGCGAATTATACTTGGAAGGTTCTACTTATGGAAACCGAAATCCGATTGTATGGGGAGCATGATTGATGGGCTATCGTCATGTTCCTTAAATAGCTCAAATGATCTTAATTAATTAATTCTGTCCAACGGATAGATTGGAAAATTCCCTTTGTAAGTGCCAACGGGTATGATAGCATAAAGGAGTATATAAGGAAGACGTTCTAGTTGTTCGAGTGTGTGCGCGATAGAAGAATTTCAAAGTCCGAAGCTCTTTGTTATTTGTCAATTCATTTGTTGAGCATAATCTTGTACGCAAAATAGAGTCTATATCTTTGAGAAACCTTGAGGAAGTGTGGTAGAGTCTCTACACTGTGGAATCAAGAGAGAGCTTTGCTATAACAACTCTTTTGTTCATAGTGAAATCCAGCCGGTGGGCTGTCAGTGTGGAAGAGTAGACGTAGGTTTGGAATAAGCCGAACCACTATAATTTCTGTGTTCATTTTCTCTTTCCTACTCTCTTTTACTTTGATCATAATTCATTTTGTTAACAAAAGGCGAACTTCATTTCTATTGTCTATTTAGTATTGCTCACTTATCACGAAATTGTTTTTACACCTATTCACCCCATCTAAGTGCTTATACTAGCTATCACAATTGGTATCAGAGCCTGTGTACTTACTTAATTTGAAGTGTTTTACTTCAGAGTTAAAGATCCATGGCTAGTATGTTGGCTCCAAGGCTGGTAGAAGGGCAAAGTAATACCAAATCGCCTTACTTTGATGGAAAATACAACATATGGAAAAACAAGATGAAGGAATTCTTAAGATCAAAAGATCCTTTGGAATGGGATGTGGTAGACAAAGGAATCATTCCTAAAGCTGCACCTATCTCAGAGAGAGGAAAAAAAGCTGTTGAGTCTAGTGAAATGACTCAGGAAGAAATAACCAAGAGACAAGCTCTTGATGCAAAAGCAATTTATTATTTATATTGTGCTTTGTCACCTATTGAATATAACATAATATCTTCTTGTGTCATAGCCAAAGAAGTTTGGGATAGATTACACATCACTTATGAAGGAACTGATCGAGTGAAAGAAACCAGAATTAACATTCTCCTCGGTCAATACGAAGCTTTCAAAATGAAATCATGAGAATCTATTACTGACATGTTTAGTCGTTTTACATAAATCATGAATGGTCTTGAAAATCAAGGTCAACCAATTTCTGATCCCATGAAAGTAAACAAGCTATTGCATGGACTCTTCAAGGATTGGAATCACATAAAGACCTCAATAAGAGAGACACAAAGAATTATGTCACTATCTGTCGATGAGTTGGTTAGGACTCTTCAGTCTTATGAAGTGGAGCGAATCAATGAAGATGAAGATCCTAAAGGTAAGAAATCCATTGCATTAAAATCCAATGATGATTCTGATGTTACAGATTCTGAAGACGATATGGATGATGAGGAGCTTGCTTTCATGATAAGAAGATTCAGAAAGCTAAAAAGAAAAGGAAGAAGATTCAATCCAAAGAAACATAGTTTTCAAAAGCAACAGACTAAGTTTGTTGAGGATGATGAATCCAATAGAGATCTAGTCTGCTTTGAATGTAAGAAAAAGGGACACATCAGACCCAACTATCCCATTCTAAGGAAGAAGAAAGGAAAAGCTAAGAAATATCGAAAGGCTCTCAAAGCAAAAACTTGGAGTGATACAGAATGTGAAGAAAGTGATGATGATTATGACAACATATGTCTAATGGCACAATTGGATTCAGATTCAAACTCCGAGACAGACTCAAATTCAAACAGTGAATTTGAGGTGAGTAATTTGAAAATCCCTACTAAAGTTTTTAAATACATTGATGAGTTGTGTCTTAGTCTCAAGACTTCTCTTAAAAAGATTTCCGAACTTAAAAAAAAAAAATTCTGCACTAAAACAACAGGAAAATGTTTTGAAAGAAAATGTTAAATGTTTAGACATGAGTGTTTCTACTTTAAAAGTAAATGAGGACAACCTTTCGAAAGAAAATGCATTTTTAAAAAATGACATCTCAAATATTTTCAAAAGATTTTCTATAGGATCTAAGAAACTTGAGAAAATTCTTTCAGCACAAAGACTTTATTTCAATAAATCTGGTTTAGTAATGACTGTGGAAACCATTCCTTTAATTGATTTTCCTAAAATGAAGGAAATAATTAAGCAAAGACCTACAAGAGATGCTTACAAAAATCATTTCCAAAAAGTTTTTTGTAAAACTAGTAGATTGCAATGCTTTCAGATGTTCTAAGTGTAATAGTTCAGATCATTTTGAGAAAGAATGTCCTATGGTTTGGAAACCTATTAAGAAAGTATGGCCAAAGACCGCATATCATACTAACTCTAATGGACCCAAGAAAATATGGGTACCAAAGAAAGCTTGAATCTCTTTTTTAAATGCAGGTCACTATCAAGAAGAAGGTAAAATGATATCTGGATAGTGGATGCTCAAGACATATGACAGGAGATTCAAATTGCTTCATAAAGCTCGTTCAAGTTAATGGTGGAAAAGTTTCATTTGGAGGAAACAACAAAGGAAGAATTGTGAGATTCGGAATTGTAAAAATTGGAAGCCTCACGATTAGTAATGTTTCCTTAGTGGAAGGACTCAACTACAATTTGCTTAGTATCAGTCAGTTGTGCGATACCGGTTTCAAAATCAACTTTCAAAAGGGAATATGTTCAGGAACCAGTAAAGATTCCACTCAGTCATTCATGGGTTGAAGACATGGAAATATTTACCTCTTGGATGTCAAACCAGATGAAACCCAATGTCTAATCTCAATTCAAGACGAAGTAAACTTATGGCACAGAAAACTTGGACACATCAATATAAAGCAAATAGCCAAAATTTCAGCAAAGAAGCTTGTTCGTGGTCTACCCAATCTATCATATCAAAAGACTGATCTATGTACACCATGCGTATTGAGAAAACAAGTAGGAAACTCCTTTAAACCAATAAATCAAGTTTCCACTAATCGTGTACTGTAGTTTTTGCATATGGATCTCTTTGGACCAACCAAAACTCAGAGCATTGGAGGTAAGAAATATTGCCTAGTAATTGTGGATGACTACTCACGATTTACTTGGGTATATTTCCTAGCAAGTAAGTCTGAAACCTTTTCTAACTTTGAAAAATTTGCTAAAAAGGTCCAAAATGAGAAAGGGTTTGTTATTTCAAGTATACGGACAGACCATGGAGGTGAATTTGAAAGTCAAGACTTTACAAGATTTTGTGATGAATCTGGTTTTCAGCATGCGTTCTCCTCTCCATATACTCTAGAGAAAAACAGAGTTGTGGAAAGAAAGAATATGTCGCTTCAAGAAATGGCTAGAACTCTTTTAATAGAAAATAACATATCTTCACGTTTTTGGGCTGAAGCAATTTCTACAGCATGTTATATCATTAATAGAATTTTTCTAAGGCCTATTCTAGAGAAAACCCCCTATGAGTTATTCAAAGAAAAGAAGCCCATTGTTTCATAGTTTCATGTGTTTGGATGTAAATGTTTTATATTGAAAAATGCAAATGATCGAGTTGGCAAGTTTGAAGAAAAATCAGACGAATGCATCTTCCTTGGATATTTAACCACAAGCAAAGCTTACAGAGTCTACAGCAAAAAGACTCAATCTATGGAGGAATTAATGAATGTCAAATTCCAAGATTCTATGCAAAATGAATCTATTCAGACTCATCTTGAAAAATCTGAACCTACTCTAGACTCTACAAAGTCTAAATCTCCGAAAAAGACTTCAAAAGACCAGTAACAAATTATTGTCGAAGATTCAAATGAAGAAAAAGATCAACAATCTGACAAATCAACCAGCAACTGGAAGCATAAGTCCAGTCATCCCAAAGATCTAATTATTGGTGACATTAATGAAGGAATTCGCACAAGATCCAAAAGGCGCGAAGAGTCTAGTGCTGTGGCACTTATTTCTAAAATAGAACCCAAAAGCATAGAAGAAGCTTTATCGATGAAAGCTGGATTGAAGCTATGCAAGAAGAACTCGGCAATTCAAAAGTATTAATGATGTCTGGGAATTGACTCCTAAACCGAAAGGTAAATCTATCATTGGAGCTAAATGGGTTTTCAGGAACAAGATGAACGAGAAAGGAAAGGTCGTAAGAAACAAAGCAAGACTCGTGGCCAAGGGATATACGCAAGAAAAATGGATAGACTATGATGAGACTTATGCACCAGTAGCGAGGTTAGAAGCAATTAGATTATTATTTGCTTTTGCTTGTTATAAGAATTTCAAGTTATTCCAAATGGACGTCCAAAGTGCTTTCCTGAATGGATTTATCCATGAGGAAGTCTATGTGGAACAACCACCTGGTTTTGAAAACCCAAGAAAACTAGACTCAGTATTCAGACTAAAAAAGGCTTTATATGGTTTAAAGCAAGCACCTCGAGCTTGGTATGACAGGCTGAGTAAGTTTTTAATTCAAAACGGCTTTGTCAAAGGTAAAGTAGACACTACACTGTTTATCAAAAGAAAAAGCAAAAGTTTTATGCTTGTTCAAATAAACGTTGATGATATTATATTTGGATCCTCTAATAAAAGTCTGTGCAAGAAATTCTCTAAGTCTATGCAAGATGAATTTGAAATGAGCATGATAGGTGAACTAACCTTATTTCTCGGGCTTCAAGTGAAACAACTGAAGAAAGGAACTTTTATTCATCAAGAAAAATATGCTAATGATATTGTCAAAAAGTTTGGACTGGAAAATTGCAAAAAGACTGATATACCAATGTTAAGTTCCTTGAAGATAGACAAAGATGAAGAAGGAAAGAAAGTTGACCAGAAGCTATACGGGAGTATCATTGGTTCACTTATTTATCTTACTGCTTCTAGACCTGACATTTTGTTTAGTGTTTGCATTTGTGCCAGATTTCAAGTAGACCCTAAAGAATCTCATCTAAGTGCTGCAAAGCGTATTATCAAATACATTGCCTCAACTTCAAACTTTGGTCTCTGGTACCCTAAAAAGGGAGACTTTACTCTTCTTGGATACTCAGACGCAGACCTAGCCAAATGCAGAATTGATAGAAAGAGCACCTCGGGTACTTGTCAACTACTTGGAAGCAGGACAGTGTCTTGGTTTTCAAGGAAGCAAAATACAGTAGCTCTTTCTACAGCAGAAGTAGAGTATGTAGCTCTTGGAAGTTGTTGTTCACAAATTCTGTGGATAAAACAACAGCTAAGAGACTTTAGAATTGAAAATTCATGCACTGAGATTAAGTGTGACAACACCAGCGCAATCAATCTCACCAAGAATCCAATTCTTCACTCTAAAGCAAAACATATAGAGATTCGACATCACTTCATTAGAGATCATGTTCAAAATGGAGAAGTTTTGATTCAGTTTGTTGACTCAAAGAATCAACTTGCAGATATATTTACAAAGCCTTTGGAGAAAAATCAATTTGAAGTTATTCGTTCCAGACTCAACATCTTAAGGTTTGAAGAAGTAAAAGTCTAGAGACACTCAGACTCAGACAATCAAGATTTTTGACTATAAGTTATTTTATTCTCTATCAGATTAAATCTCGAAAAGGTACGATCATCTATCCATAATTGATTTTTGCTATTTTCAATCTCCGTGATTATTGCAATCTTTCTTTTTCGAAAAAAGGAGTTATTTTTAAATGATAGATATCTTTTTAAAAAGGCAGTTATTTTTTAAAATGCATCTTTATACTTTTTTTTTACGACGTTTTGTATGCATCTCTTCGATGTCTTATATATTGTCGGTTCCTCTTCGTTTTACTCACAAAAACCCTAAAAAAGGCATCGATCTTCCACTTCTGTCTTCTTCTCTTGTTTAATCTTCGAAAAGTTGTCATCTTTCTTGGGAAAACAAGCTTGGAATCTTTCAAAGATTATGAAAGATGTCGTCTTAAAGGAAGTCTTCGAGGATCGCAAACAGGGGACCGCAGCAAATGCGTGAGGGGCCTATGCACTTTGATCTCACCGAGGAAGAAGAGTCTCCTAGTCAGCAGCAAAGCCCACAACATTCTCCGCAGCGTCCATCTCCTCCATCTAGACCTCAGGATGTTGCTCATCGAGAAAAGGAAGAAATAATCGAAGATGCAGAACCCGTAAGATCTTTTAAGCACTCTTTTACCTTCAAGCTTTATTGTGCTTTGAAAAGGGGTGGAACTCCTTTGAACTACATTGATGAATTTCTAAAAGACAAAGGGTATAAAAATGAAATCTTCTTTTTACGCACAATGGAACGATTGGGAATTGCCCCTGCTGGGTCGGCGGAAGAGGCAATAGCAAATATCCTAAGCGATCCACGTGTTGGGGAGCTAATTTAGCCATATGGGAATGATGATGACAAGTTGAACAGTTAGTTTAAATCGAGAATAAGTGTTGCGGCAAAAATTCGGAGTAAAAGGACAGACTTGTTTCGATCGGAGGAACACAAACAACTATACTCTAAGTTACTGAAGCGTGGGGTGATAAACCCTAGAAGTGTGGATTTTGATTTTCTTGACTCTCTGAACATCAATTTGCGGGAAAAATTTAGTCTTCTTCAACTTGAACAGTTTTGTTCGAATCTACGAAGCCTATCTTTGAACTCACATCGCTTATTTCTATTCGAATTTCGGTTTTTGAATACGAATAGATTCTCTTTTAGTGTCCGAGATCAGGACTATGTGGTGGACATAGATATGTTGGCCGATGTGATTGGGGTTGAAAGAGGGAGATATCAACCTATCAATGTGTCTATTGCTTGTGTAATGTTGGAGCTTGTTAAGGATAGAAGGACAGAAGGAAAGATTTCCTATTTGAGGATGAGTGCATTCAACATTATGCTTCACAAGATTATGATTAACTGTCTCAGACCAAAATCTACTTCAAAGACCGACGTTTCAAACTCGGAGGCAAAGCTGATGTATGCCATCAATGCTGGGAAAAAGTTCTCTCTTCCACACACTATTATGTTCCACATGTACAAAGTAATGGTGAAGGACAATGATCAACTTCCTTATCCAGCTCTTGTGATCAAGTTATTCAGACATTTGAACGTTCAGCCTCCCCGGATTCTCTGTGTTAGAACTTGTGATCAAATGGTTGTGGGACTGAAAATGGTTTCTAAAATGCGTCTGAAGGAACTCAACAAGGCGTTAGAGAAATTCAAAGAGAAAACCCCTATCAAGTCTCATCAATTTCTTTGGCTGCAAAAAAAAAAAGAGAAGGAGCCCATGGTTGCTCCATCCAAGAAAAGAAGAGCTCTTATTGTTGAGGATGAAGAAGATGAGGATGACATCACCATTTCTGCAATGGCATTAAAGAACTTGAGTCGTTCTGTTTCAGAATCAATGGAACGACAAGAAAAAGACACAAATGAGACAGAACAAAGGACTGGAGCAAGAGAAAATTTGGAAGCAGAGGAAAAAGAAACATAAGAGAGAGAGAGAGAAGTAGAAGAAAGAGATGCAGAGGAGGAAAGAATTGAAGAAGAGGAGAGAGGAGATCAAGTGGAAGCAGAGCATGAGGAACACTCCTCTCCACCTGAAGGCATGGAAACATTAAGAGATCATGAGAAAAGAGGAATGTGCTCATACCCTGCCACTAGTGAAGGAGTAAACCGCTCTCGAGCAGATCCAGAGGACATCTATGCCTCTCAATTTCCTGAGGAGGGACATGATGTTTCATCGCCCAATCTGCGTGACTATGCTGATTTGCTATCATCTGCCTTTACTCCGTCTGATCGTGCAAAAGCCAGTACGCAGACCGATAATTCAGCAGATTTTCGTAGAATTCTTGATGTTCTCTTAGAGATGCGGGGTCATGTATATGCTCCGGGATGCGAAGTACATAATTTGCAGACTCGCAGTCAAGCTTCTTCAGTTTCTTTGAATGATCAAATCCAAGCCCTTGCTCTTCAAGTTCAAGCAAATGCTAAGGGTGAAGATGTGGCTCAACTAAATGAGGAATTGAAAAAGCTGGAAGGCATTGTCCAGTCAATGAGAGATTTCCAGCTTGTTCGTGTTCCCAAGTAATCTTAATTCCATTCTTTTCCCATCTCTACCTTTTTAATTATGACAAAAAAGAGGAGAGATGTGATGCAGATTTGAACATTTTGCACTCTTGACTTTTTATGATGTTTCTTTTGACTTGACTTTTTTGTTTGGCTGTTTGGATTTGGACTGGATTTGAGTTTGACTGTTTGAACATTTGTTTATCTTAAGTGCTATTGATATCTTATGGCTTTGCACATCTACAAGACTAACCTATTTTCTGTGGTTGCAGATTTTAGTGTTAACACTAAGCCATTTATCTTTATGATATATCCATATCTGCTTGAGTAATGTTTTGCAGGTCAAAGTTATCCAAATTTGTAAGAAAGTTTTGTCACCATAAAAAATGGGGAGATTGTTGGAGAAAACTTTCTTAAGCGTTTTGAAGCTGACAAAACATTTCCATCAGTCTAGTTTGAAGATTTACAGACTCTACTATTTAAAGTTTGAAGACCTCCGGACTGCCAGACTCAAGACTCAAAGTCTATTCTCATTGACAGTTTCTAGTTTGTCGAAGAAGGCTTATCTAGGACTGGATGTTTTGTCAAGGATTTGACCTTATCGACTGGAAAAGATATCTTGGCTGGATATGGCATGATGGAATCCTTTATTCGAATCAAGAATGATTCAGGGATTGATGATACGATGATTGGCAAAGTATACTTGGAAGGTTCTACTTATGGAAACCGAGATCCTGATTGTATGGGTGAGCATGATTGATGGGCTATCGTCATGTTCCTTAAATAGCTTGAATGATCTTCTTAATTTATTCTGTCCAATGGGTAGATTGGAAGAATTCCTTTGGTAAGTGCCAACAGGTATGATGGCATAAATGAGTATATAAGGAAGACGTTCCAGTTGTTCGAGTGTGTGCGCGATAGAAGAATTCCAAAGTCTGAAGCTATTTGTTATTTGTCAATTCATTTGTTGAACATAATCTTGTATGCAAAAGAGAGTCTATATCTTTGAGAAACCTTGAGGAAGTGTGGTAGAGTCTCTACACTGTGGAATCAAGGGAGAGCTTTGCTGTAACAACTCTTTTGTTTATAGTGAAATCCAGCCGGTGGGCTGTCATTGTGGAAGAGTGGACGTAGGTTTGGAATAAGCCGAACCACTATAATTTCTGTGTTCATTTTCTCTTCCCTACTCTCTTTTACTTTGATCATAATTCGTTTTGTTAACAAAATGCGAACTTCCTTTCTATTGTCTATTTAGTATTGCTCACTTATCACGAGAATTTTTTTTACACCTATTCACCCCCTCTAGGTGCTTATACTAGTTATCACAGGGAGAACCCACGCCTAATCATGGGCCTTAGGCCCGCCCTTTAGGCAATACCCCAAAATCTGTTCCCTCCCCCCAAGGGTAGGTTGCGACAGCTGAGTTGTCAGTTTGAGTGCTTGCTTCAACATGATCAGTTTAAGGAGTATTGGCAGATGATGGAACTTTAGCATGAGCGTCTAGACTTGGAGATGAAACCTCATTACCTTCTTTAGGAAATTGAGAGGCATATACATCATCTGGATCGGCAGGAGAATGATTGACATCATCACTAGTAAAAGCAAGTGAAGGAGTACCTCTTTTATCAGCAGCTCCCCATGTTTCAGTGCCTTTAGGTGGAGAGAAGTACTCTCCATGCTCTATCTCTTCTTCAATGACACGATGACCTTGTTTTCCTCTTTGCTCTTCTTCTGCAGTTCCTCCTTCCTCTGCTTCTTTCCCCATCGATTCCCTCTCTTCATTCCTCTACTCGGTTTCCTCTTTGTCTTGGTTCTCTCTGTCCTCTGTCTCTGGAACAAGAGATGTAAGTTATTTAAGGCAAGAGCAGAAATGGTGATGTCTTCCTCATCTTCTTCATCCTACAAGATGAGTGCTCTCCTTTTCTTAGATGGAGCTGTCATGGGCTCCTTGCCTTTCCGTTTTGCAGCCACAGGGTCTTGATGAGTCTTGACATGAGTCTTCTTCTTAAATCTCTCTAAAGCCTTGTTTAGCTCCTTCAAACGCATCTTTGAAATCATCTTTAGTCCCACCACCATTAAATCACAGGTTCGAACACATAGAATTTTGGAAGGCTGAATTTTAAAATGTCTAAATAGTTGAGTAACAAGTGCTGAATAAGGAAGTCGACCCTTGTCATTTACCATTGATTTGTACATGTGAAACATGATAGTGTGCGGTAGAGAGAACTTTTTACCAGCATTGATAACATACATCAGCTTCACTTCTGAATTTGAGATGTTAGTCTTTGATGTGGATTTGGGTCTAAAACAATTAATCACTATCTTATGAAGCAAGACATTTGAGGCACTCATCCTCAAGTTCGAAATCCGACCTTTTGCCATTTTGTCTTGAACAAGCTCCACAGTTGCATGACCAAATAGACACACTAATTGATTGGAACATCCCTCTCTTTACTCCAATCACATCAGCCGGAGTGTCTATATCAACCACATAATCCTAGTCTCTAACACTGAAAGAAAATCTATTCGCATTCAAAAAACTTAGATTGGAATAGAAATACATAGTAAGTTCTGGATGAGCAACTGTTGTCTTAGAGCAAAATCGCTCAAGTTGAAGTAAAGTAAATTTCTCTTGTAACTTCACGTTCAAAAAGTTGAGAAAATCAAAATCCACACTTCTTGGGTTCATCACCCCTTGCTTCAGCAACTTAGAGTAAACTCACTTATGTTCTTCAGAACGAAACAGATCTGCTCTTCTTCCTCAAATGTTCACAGCAACACCCATTCTAGACTTAAAATGAGTGAACATCTTTTCATTATCATCTTTTCCATCAGGTTGACTAAATCCTCCAACACATGGATCACTTGAGAAATTCGCAAAAGCCCTTTCTACTGAACCAACGGGAGCAATTCCTAAACGTTCCATTATTTGTAAAAAAATAGGTTTCATTTCAGTACCGATTTTCTTTCAAAAATTCATCAATAAAGGTCATTGGAGAACCTCCGTCCTTTAAGGCAGAATAGAGTTTGAAAGTAAAAACATGCTTAAGAGTCCTTACAAGTTCGACATTCTCAATAATTTCTTCCTCCGCTTGTTGCTGCTGAACATTCTGTGGTCTAGCCTAAGGAGAATGTCACGGTTGAGAATGTTGTGAACTCTGCTGTTGCCTTGGAGATTCTTCTTCCTCGATCAAGTCAAAATGCGTAGGAACCTCACGCATATGCTGTGGTCCCCTGCTTGCAATCCTTGAGGACTTTTTTTGGGAAGACATTATCATAGTCTTTGAGAGATTTTTCCAACTCGATTCGCGAGAAAGATGAAAACTTTAAGGATTAAACTAGAGAGAAAATGTAAGAAAGTGAAGTTTTGTGCTTCCAGGGTTTGTGAGTAAAAATGAAGGAGAAAGACAGTTTATAAGGTAATTGAAACGAGGTATACGGATCGTCATAAAAGGAAAAATAGAAAATGCATTTTCAAAATTAACTGCCTTTTTTTTTAAAATAGATAAATGTCATCTCAAAAAGATAACTTCCTTTTCGAAAAAGAATAATTACTACAATTTTAAAAACTTGGGAAGATAACATCAATCAATTCTGATTAATAAGCAATCGTACATTTTCGGGTTTTTATCCAAAAGATAAATTGCTAGAATTGAAATGACTTATAGCCATAATTCTTGATCTTCTAAGTCCGAGCATCTTTAGACTTTTATCCTTGAGTCTGAACTTCTTCAGACTTTAAGATATTAAGTCTAGATCGAATAGACTCAAATAGACTTTTCTTTAGTGGTTTTGTAAAAAGTCCGCTAGTTGATTCTTTGAGTCAATGAATTGAATCAAGACTTCTCCATTTTGAATACGATCTCTAATAAAATAATATCGAATCTCTATATGCTTTGCTCTTGAATGAAGAATTGGATTCTTGGTGAGATTAATTGCGCTGGTGTTGTCACATTTGATCTCAATGTATGAGTCTTCAATTCCAAAGTCTCTTAGTTGTTGCTTTATCCATAAGATTCGAGAATAACAACTTCTAAGAGCCACATACTCTGCTTCTGCTGTTGAAAGAGCTACAGTACTTTGCATCCTTGAAAACCAAGATACTGTCCTATTACTAAGCAATTAATAAGTGCCCGAGGTGCTCTTTCTATCAACTCAGCATTTTGTTAGATCTGCGTTTGAGTATCCAAGGAGAGTAAAGTCTCATTCTTTAGGATACCATAACTTAACTTAGAGGTTGTTGCAACGTATTTGATGATGCGTTTGGCAGCACTTAGATGAGATTTTTTGGGATCTGATTGAAATGTGGTACAAATGTAAACACTAAACAAAATGTCAGGTCTAGAGGCAGTAAGGTAAAGAAGTGAACCGATGATATTCATGTACAGCTTCTGGTCAACTTTCTTTCCTCATTCATCTTTGTCCAACTTCGAAGAACTTGACATTGGTATATCAATCTTTTTACACTTCTCCAAACTGAACTTTTTAATAAGTTCTTTAGCATATTTTTCTTGGTGAATGAAAATTCTTTCCTTCAATTGTTTCACTTGTAGTTCGAGAAAGAAGGATAATTCACCCGTCATTCTCATCTCGAATTCATCCGGCATAAACTTAGAGAATTTCTTGCATAAATTTTCGTTAGGTGATCCAAAAATAATATCATCAATATAGATTTGAACAAGTAAAAAAAATTTACTTTCTCTTTTAATAAACAAAATAGTGTCCACTTTATTTTTAACAAAGCCATTTTGGATTAAAAACTTACTTAACTGTTGTACCAAGCTCGAGGTGCTTGCTTTAAACCATATAGTGCATTTTTCAATATGAATATAGAGTTTGGTTTTCTTGGGTTTTCGAAACTGGGAGGTTGTTCCACATAGACTTCCTCTTGAATAAATCCATTCAGGAATGCACTTTTGACGTCCATTTGGAATAACCTGAAATTCTTATAATAAGCAAAAACAAGTAATAAACTAATTGCTTCTAACATTGCTACTAGAGCGTAAGTCTCATCATAGTCTATCCCTTCTTCTTGCGTATATCCTTTGGCCATGAGTCTTGCTTTGTTCCTTATAACTTTTCCTTTTTCGTCCATCTTGTTCTTGAAAACCCATTTAGCTCCAATAACAGATTTACCTTTTGGTTTAGGAGTTAATTCCCAAACATCGTTAACACTGAACTGCTTGAGTTCTTCTTGCATAGCTTTAATCGGTTTTTATCAGTTAAAGCTTCTTCTATGCTTTTGGGTTCTATTTCAGAAATAAGAGCCATAACGCTAGACTCTTCATGCCTTTTGGATCATATACGAATCCCTTCATCAATGTCACCAATAATAAGTTCTTTGGGATGACTGGACTTGTTCTTCCATTTGCTGGTTGGTCTGACGGACTGCTGAACTTCTTCTTCAGTTGATTATTCAACATTCGTTCGTTGTTGACCTTTTGAAGTCTGAGCTGCTTCTGGGGAATTAGACTTTGTAGAGTCTAGAGCAGGTTCAGATTCTTTAGGTTGAGCCTGGATCGATTGATTTTGTATGAGGTCTTGAAATTTGACATTCATAGATTCTTCCACAGATTAAGTCTTCTTGTTGTATACTCTGTAAGCTTTGCTTGAAGTTGAATATTCAAGGAAGATTCATTTGTCTGATTTTTCTTTAAATTTACCAATTCGATCATTTGTATTTTTCAATACAAAACATTTGCAACCAAACACATGAAAATAGGAAACAATTGGCTTATTTCTTTTGAACAACTCATAGAGAGTTTTCTCCAAAATAAGCTTTAAGAAAACTCTGTTAATGATATAACATGCTGTATAAATTGCTTCAACCTAAAAACGAGAAGAAATGTTGCTTTCAATTAAAAGCGTTCTAGTCATTTCTTGTAACGATCTATTCTTCCTTTCCACAACTCCATTCTGTTCGGGAGTGTATGGAGAGGAGAACATATGCTGAAAACCAGGTTCATCATAGAATTTAGCAAAGTCTTGATTTTCAAACTCACTTCCATGGTCTATCCGTATGCTTAAAATAACATATCATTTTTCATTTTGTACTTTCTTAGCAAACTTTAAAAAATAAGAGAATGTTTTAGAATTACTTGCTAGAAAGTATACCCAAGTAAATTATGAATAATCATCCACTATTACTAGGCAATATCTCTTTCCACCAATGCTTTGAGTTCTAGTAGGTCCAAAGAGATCCATATGCAGGAGCTGCAGCACACGATTAGTGGAAACTTGATTTATTGGTTTGAAAGAACTTCTAACCTATTTTCCCAACACACATGGTGTACATAATTCAGATTTTTGGTATGTCAGGTTGGGTAGTCCACGAACAAGCTTCTTTGAAGAGATCTTGGCAATTTGCTTCATGTTGATATGACCAAGTTTTCGATACCAGAGATTAGCTTCATCTTGAATTGAAATTAGACATTAAGATTTTTCTGGTTTGATATCCAAAAGATAGATGTTCCCATGTCTTCACCCCGTGAAAGTCTGAAAGAAGTCTTTACTAGTTCCCGAACATATTCCTTCTTGAAAATTGATTTTGAAACCCATGTCGCACAGTTGACTTATGCTAAGTAGATTGTAATTTAGTCATTCTACCAAGGAGACGTTGTTAATTGTCAGACTTCAAATCTTTACTATTCCGCATCCGACAATTCTTCATTTGCTATTTCCACAAAAAGAAACTTTTCCTCCATTTGTTTGGATGAGTTTTATAAAACAACTTGAATCTCCTGTCATATGTCTTGAGCATCCACTATTCAAGTACCATTTGACATTTTTCTTGATAGTGACCTGCATTTAAAAAAGAAACTCAAGCTTTATTTGATACCCACACTTTCTTGGGTCCAATGGAGTTAGTGCAATATACGATATTTGCCAAATCCTTCTTAATAGGTCTCCAAACCATATGACATTCTTTCTCAAAGTGTTCTGAGTTGCTGCACTTAGAATATTTAAGAGCACTACGGCCAACATGTTTTACAAAGAATTTTTGAAAATGATTTCTATAAGAGGCTTTTGTAGGTCCTTGTTTGATTCTTTCCTTTACTTTAAGAAAATCAATTAGAGGAATGGTTTCAGAAATCATTCACAATCCTGATTTGTTAAAGTAAGGTCTTTGTGCTGAAAGAATCTTTTCTAATTTCTCAAATCTTATAGAAAACCTTTTTTAAATACTTGAAATATCATTTTTCAAAAGTATATTTTCTTTTGAAAGAGAGTATGTATTTTCTTTTAAAGTAATAAAACTTTTATCTAAATTTTCAAACTTTTCTTTCCAAACAATCTGCTGTTGTTCTAGTGTAGAATTTTCCTTTTTTAGCTCGGAAATCCTCTTGATGGAGGTTTTGAGACTAAGATATAGTTCATTAATATATTTCGAGATTTTCGTAGGAATTTTTAAATTACTTACCTCGATTTCATTGTCTGAGTTTGATTCTGATTTTGCCATTAAACAAATATTAGCATAATCCTCATCACTTTCTTCGCATTCGGTATCACTCCAAGTTTCTGTTTTGAGTGCCTTTTTGTATTTCTCAGCTTTTCCTTTCTTTTTCTTTTTTCAGTAAGGGACAACTGGGTCTGATGTGTCACTTTCTTTTGCTTTCAAAATAAATCACATCTTTATTGGATTCATCATCCTCGACTGATTTATTTTGAAACTTTTGAGAGCTTTGTTTCTTCCAATTGAATCTTTTTCCATTTTTGTTCAGTTTTCCGAACCTTCTTATCATGAGAGCAAGCTCTTCATCATCTATATCATTTTCAGAATCTATAACATCAGAATCATCATTAGATTTTAAAGCAATAGACTTTTTATCTTTGGGATCTTCTTCTTCATTGAGTTGCTCCACTTCATAGGACTGAAGAGTGCCAACCAATTCATCAACGGAGAGTGGCATGATCCTTTGTGTCTTTCTTATTGAGGTCTTTACGTGATTCTAATCTTTGGAAAGTCCACGCAGCAGTTTATTAATCTTCATGGATCATGAGATTGGTTGACCTTGATACTCAAGACCATTCACTATTTCTGTAAAACGACTAAACATGTCAGTGATAGATTCTCCTGACTTCATCCTGAAGACTTCTTATTGACCGAGCAAAATATTTATCCCAGTTTATTTCAATCAATTAGTTCCTTCATAGGTAATGTACAACCTATCCCAGATTTCTTTAGCTGTTTCACAAGAAGATATTCTATTATACTCAGTAGGAGACAATGCACAATATAAAGAGTAAATTGCTTTTGTATCAAGGGCTTGTGTCTTAGTTATTTCTTCTTGAGTCATCTCGCTAGCCATTGCAACTTCTTTTCCTCTTTTTGAGACTGATGTAGCTTTAGGAATGATTCTTTTTTTTTACCACATCCCATTCCAAAGGGTCTTTCGATATTATGAATGCCTTCATCTTGTTTTTCTATATATTGTATTCATTTCTATCAAAATAAGGCGGTCTGGTGTTGCTTTGGCCTTCAAACAAACCTGGAGCCAACATACTAGCTATGGATCTTTAACTTTGAAGTAAAAACACTTCAATTAAATGAGTGCACAAGCTTTGATACTAATTGAAAGTGCTAGTATGAACACCTAGAGGGGGGTGAATATGTATAAAAACAGATTCTGCAAAATGCAGTGAAAATCTTTACTTTTAACCTGAGTTTGAAGAGTAGCAGACTTTAAGCAAGATTAAACTTTATTAGTTAAATAAAACTACGAACATAATAAAAGAGTTCAGGTAAGAGAATAAGAATACAAGATTTATAGTGGTTCAGCTTAGACCAAGCCTACATCCATTCTCCCGCACTGACAGCCCACTGGCTGGATTTCACTATGAATTAAAAGAGTTGTTACAGTCTCATGTCCTTGATTCCACAGTGTGGAGACTTTGCTACACTTCCACAAGGCCTCACAAATATCTAAACTCTCTTTTGAGTACAAATTTACCCTCAACAATTGAATCAGTAAAGAATAAGGAGCTTCAGACTTTGAAATTTATCTATCACGCACACACTCGAATAATTAGAGCGTCTTCCTTATATACTCTTCCATGCCTTCATAACTGTTGGCACCTTCCAAATGAGTTCTTCCAATCTACCCATTGGACGAATCAATTAAGGAGATCTCAAGTTACTTAAGGAATGTGATGATAGCCCACCAATTCTGCTCGCCCATACAATCAGGATCTAGGTTTCCATAAGTAGAACCTTCCAAGTATACTTCACCAATTAACGGATCCAAATTACTCGAATTAATTTCAAAATAAATAATAGATCTTGAGATGTTATCTCCAGCCGTGAGAACTTCTTTAGCCGCTCGAATCAAAACTTCAAAGAAATACTCGCATCTGGATAAGTCTTCTTCGTTGATCTAGAAACTGTCAATGAGGGCAGACTTTAAATCTTGAGTCTGGCGGTCTTTAGACTTTGACGATAGAGTCTGCAAGTCTTCAAACTAGATTGATGGAAACGTTTTGTTAGCTTTAAAACAAATAAGGAAGTTTTCTCCAACACGTAAAAGTGCCTCTCTCTGCCGGACTCTTCTGATGATTTTCTTCTCTTTGTTTTAGATCATCTATTTTTATCTTTGCTGTTACAGCGCCAAGCACCACATCCGCTGTCAAATTTTTGACTTAGTCGGAGAAATGATATAATTTAAGGGGTTCGAATGCATGAAAAAACGTTTGAAAGACAAAATCACACAAAATTTGTAAGTCAGAGGACAGAACTTGCATTTTACCCAATTGGCTGACGTGAATCCAAAAGGGTGCGCTCCCTCCTGCCATACTATCATCTTGAAGTCGTGAAAATGAAGTAGCAACCGATGTTTGATTCGTTCTTTGGGCCAGATTCGGTGTTCGGTTGATCTAGCTGCTCAAGGGTCGTGCATCATTCGTGATATTCGGGGTCAAACAGCATGATCATCTGAAGTGAAACAGAGTTGTCTTCTTATGATCTCAGTCTCTGCTGGGCTCCAAGCATCAATGCTTTGCCTTAACTTTCCCATTTGTATTTGTTTGCCGCAAGGACAGTAGGTTGGATTGCCGACTTAGGTGAGCGTCACGTGGTTGACTTTTAATTCCGTCGTAGATAAGGATTGAAGTTGAGATCACTTGATAATAAGCGTCGACTAGAGCACGCGAGGAAAGCAAGAGATCTAATATTTTTATAGTCGTGGCCCGAGAAAATCTCCGAAACTCCCAATCGAGCGACATATGTCCGCACAACAAGCGGGAATCCTCGAATCAGTGCCATGTGCACACATTGAAAAGTTGTATAACTAAGATGGCAAGCACGGTGACACCTAGAAGATGGGCAATATTTCCCTCCATTCTTAGAGTAGAGGGAAAAAAAATATACAAAAGAGAGTCATTGTGTGTATTTCGATACATCATTACGAAAATTATATTAGCCTATTTATAGATTTTATGAAATGACTAAATAAGGTAACATATTAATCAAGATACACACAATCATAAATAATATTCACACAATCTTGAGAGATACATAAAACTATCAGAATTATTCTAAATATCTCTAATACTTAGCTTGAAGGAAGCAATTCCTCTTATTTGCGAGTTACTAGTTATGGACAGTCTCATACGAAAGCTTAATGGAAGATGAAATTTAGGCGATATTTGTATTTACAAACCATTAATCAAAAGACAGATTGCAACGCAATATCTCCGATCAGGAATGGAGGAAGCGCAATTCTTTTACGAACAATTGGCAGTGGATGCACTCGTGACATTATGATTGCACCCGGCCTTCTCCAAAATCCTGAGCAACTACCAATGAATGAGCGTGTGCAACAGAAGTCCAATACATTCACTTAAAAGATTGCCTACATTGAGCCTAGTTGGACCCACCTTCACTCATTTGGATGAACATCGGCCACCACAACTTCAAGGACCTGTCAAAGATCGATTGCACAAAGAGGCCAGCAAGGCAAGGCCAATGGATGTAGGGCTAAATACTGTGCGAGTTATTGAGTATAATTGAGGGTTGGGAAATACTAAAGTGTTTGAGTGGCTCGGGTGTGATTATAATTATTATTGTATCAATTAATCTATAATAGAATTCTTTACTCTCGTCGATGTCAGTCCTAAATTTGAGCTTAGTTGGACAAGGACACGCCACGGATCATAATCGCATGAAGACGTTGACGGGGCAAACCCAGTAGATGTAGAGCTAAACACATTGTGAATTATTGAGCATAATTGGGGTTGGGAAATACTAAGAGTGCTTGAGTCACTTGAATGTACTTGTAATCTTTTTTATATTGCTTGATTTATAGTAAAATTCTTTGCTGCTCTTTCTGTGGACGTAAGTCCTAAATTCAAGCCTAGTTGAACAAGGACACGCTAAGAATCACAATCACATGAAGAGGCTAGAAGGCAAGACTGAAAAATGTAGGCTAAACATTGCATGAGTTATTAAGTGTAAGTGGAGGCTGAGAAATACTGAGAATGTTTGAGTGACTCGAGTGTGGTTATAATTTTTGTTGTATTGTTTGATTTATAGTGAAATTTTCTAGTGCTCTCCCCATGAATGTATATTTTAAATTTGATCTCAATTGGACCCATATTTACTCCAAAGATTAAGTCAATGAATTTTGGTCAATTATGATATATTAACTATTTCAAGTTTAAATTGGTGACCAACTTCCTTTCTCGAGATATTCATGAATTTGGAAGCAGTCCACCAATCAATTTCGGCTCAATTACCTTTCACCTGGGAGATTTTTAAAAGGGAGCATGTAAGACCCAATCAAACCCCTCGAAAAAATGGGGTTTTGTACATTAGACACTTGCTCACGGTAGCCAAAGAAATTGTATGATAATGTGACCTCGGGAGATGGACATACACGATTTGTGGAACGCGAAGATGGAATATTATTTTAGGCCTGACTTGCAGATGGAAAACTCAGTCTTCCTGTAGCGCCCCGTGAGCTGAAGAAGCACGAAACTTTCTGATTTTTCAAGATGAAGAAGGACACGGTGATTAATCAGTTTCGAGGTTTAGATGAGACTGCAGCCTTTGAATTTTTATGCTGGTCGGTGCGGGTACTTTTCTTTGATGGGCAAGACTTGACCTTCCGTGGGGTACGATGATTCGTCCATTTTAAAATTGAGTGACGACGTGCTTTCGTTTCTATCTTGAAGTGATTTTACATTTCCTTTGCTTGCTACGTACATGCAAAAAGTAGTCGATCTGGCCCTAGCTACACCTCAATTCTTGGATGCACCGGGCGTATTTGAGTCAAGTGCATCCCTAATTGTAAATCATGTGGACATTATAAAGCACTTGACAATGTCAAAAACTTACATATGTAGAGTTCACATGCACCGAGATCATCTTAGGATAATTTTTTCAACAGCTAGAGCATCATTTTTTCAAGAACTAAAGACCCTAGCCGTCATCATCATATCACTGTCATTATTTTCATTCTTAGTACTGTCATTATCACAATTATCATAATTCTTCGCCAGCTCTAAAAGATAAGACGCATGGTTCCATAAGATAGCTCAATTGCATTCCCATGCTCACAAGTTAAAGATATGCAACTTGAAATTCGATGACATTTTTATCTACGTGGAGCCTTCAACTGGGTAGCCTCCAGGTTGAGCTTTTGATCAACTGCAATTTCACTTCCGTGCGGCGATCAACGTGTCTTTTGCACTTTGATTGGAGAATCATTTCGATAAACTGTTCTTTATAATTGAATCAGCAAAGTAATGTAGCGATCCAATAAAGAAGATCGGCTTGTTTGTATATGTATTGTTTCATGCTGCGATTGAGTTTTCGTGGGTACTACGTCAAGTACAGCACCAATCCGTCCATTTCTTCTCTAACCGTGGCTTAAAAAGTCAATGAGAGGCATTGCCTTCTCTTGCCACTGAAGAAAGATGGACCAGCTTCATACTTCATTTGGCATGGGCGATTAGAAAGTCTATTAATAGAGCAAAAGATGCGTCATTGTCTTAAACTAATCTTGGTTTGTGAATTGAATTTTCCAAGCTAGCTATCTGTGCACGAAATAGAAAGTCCAGATGGGAGGCTCCTAACTAGTCCACCAAGATAAACCAAACGGTTTAAATACTCAAGACGTTTGCCCCTCTTTTGGTTTATTCACCTACCCGATTTTTGTTGACGCACGTGAACTGCACGTCAGATCTCACTGATGGCTTGCTTACCGTAGACAATCTGCAAAGACCGTAGACCTAAACTTAAACGTTGTGGGGGTAATTAATAATATGTGTACTTAGATAACCAGATCTCTGAGTGTAGATCTCTCAAACGGACTTTAATTACTTGGTGGCGCTCGGTCGCAAGTTTTACCAAGTAGGAGGTTCGAAACTTTTAACATGTGGAGGGCCTCGTGAATGGTGGAAGCAAAAAATAGTAATTTAGCACAACTAAATCAGATTTTACCGGACTAATATTTGATGAGAAAGTGAAATCATCGAATTAGTCACATACCTCAACGTGACTTCCATATCTATATAGCTAGACGAAATTTGAAATTGAAAATGCATCGTTAACTTGATGATACCTTAGCAGCAATGTATATATATTTTCATCGATATATACGATATACTTTTTTGAGAGGGCGGGAGGACATGTAGGAAACTTCTCTTTTCTAGAGGCTAGGACAGTGAGTTTATGAATTGACGCATCAATGCAGCGCACCACATAATCATCTGTCCTTGTCGAGTCTCGTTTTCTTTCATGAATGAAAGTGCGCTGAAGATTATCCTTGAGGGTATCTGCCTGTTTGGTGAGACCGTTATAAATATAGCGAAGAAGAAAGCTAGCCTCTGGAAGTGAATATGTGATATTAGTCATGGCGTTTCCTGTTCATCGGGGTTTCTTGTTATTGTGGGTTCACTGAGTCACTGTTTAGCTGCCGGTGATAATAATACGAATAATCCGAGCGGCTACGACACTGTTTCACTCAACCGGAGCAGTTTCCCACCCGGTTTTCTTTTTGGAGCCTCGTCGGCTGCTTATCAGGTGATTACTCTCAACCTGTCCCTCATCTTTTCTTCATTTTTTTCTTTGAGAGAATATCAAGTATTTTGTAGTTTTCCTTTATCGGTTGATATCAGTCACTCGACGTCCGAAACTTTTTCAGTATGAAGGTGCAGCAAATGCAGGTGGTAAAGGGCCAAGTATCTGGGATTATTTCACTCACAAATATCCAGGTCTCTCTCTCTCTCTCTCTCTCTCTCTCTCTCTCTCTCTCTCTCTCTCTCTAGAAAAGCTTCACTTGAAACATTAGTAAGTATTCGTATGATAGTCATATCAATCAACCTTCTAATGTTAAAGAGATCAAATTTCTCTAAATATAAGACAGATGAATGCAGTATTCGAATTTGTGACAAACAAAAAAGTGCAATGAAAGAGTAGAATATGCTGTTGCTTAATACAAAGAGAAACAAAAGAGATGCTGCTGTCGTGGTGTTGCATGATGTAGGTGTCGAATAGGTTGCAAACTACATCTGCACCTGCAAAAATTGGATAGGGAAAGAGAACTTAGTTCAAATATGTACAGAAAGATGGTAAGTAACCTTGTGCAAAAGCCGGCAGCGGTGATGATGACATCCAACCTTTCTAATTCGAAATAGATAAATTTTACACTAATTCCATTTAGCCCATATTCAGGCAACTTACAAGCTATTTATGAGAAAGTTATTGTGTACACCCAAATAGTTTGTCATATAGTTTGTCCTGCACAAAGTGAACTATTAGGTTTTGTGGGATCCATGAGGCCCATGAGATCCAATAGATTAGATGCACCGGGACTTATGATTCAGATCACCTTGTAAGCTTCTCTCTATATAAACCCACCATAGTGAGGCTCGCAATGATATTTCTTGTTGCGGGCCGTTGTGAGACTACCTACCAATAGTACTAAAATGGAAAGTAGAAGCTAGGCTAAGATAAGTGAATGTCCTTATTTAAATTTATTGACAAGACAGTATTGACAAGAAGATGCTTGAAGCCACTTTTCAGAATTTTACAATAAAAAAGTGACCGTTGTGTTTGTCTGAGATTTGTGCCATTTCGGATTATTAGATGATTGATCAAGTAGATAATAGTTAAATATAAGTAAAAGCAAAAGAAAATAATGCCTTAGTAGAAAGGCGAGATATCAATTTGCTTGGGAAGTTCATCTTCAACATTTTTAGGGAAAAAAATATTCTAAGCATATCAATGGGGATGGAGAAATACTTTTCAGACGGTATTAACTTGATGTGGAAAATCTAAACAACATAATTTGAGGCAAACACAACTAAGTCACAATTTTGTGTAGACCCTTTTGAACTCACATTTTTATTCATTATTTAGTAATAAATTCACCATCGTTAATCTTACGACATGCTTGAACTTTTTAATTGGAATTTTCTAAGTAAAAGGTTGAGAATGACTTTAAAAGGGTTGAGAATGACTTTCAGCTTTACTTTATATCAAAGATGGATATCCTAAGCATCTTTGCCAAGTAGAGTTTCAGCGCTGTAATCATCAGCATGGCTAATCAAAAGGTTGAGCAGGATAAGATAAAAAATAAATAAAAAAGAGGGCTTTTGTCGGGGCTTGAAATGGTCAAGACGCGGAACCACGTGACTGAAAATTCATGGTCGGAAGTAATAAGATTAAATAATCTAATGTTTCCGAATAAAACAATGTTTCCATTGCGTCGGGGCTCGTTAAAAAGAAAATAAGCAAGTGACGTCTGACGACCGCTGTCGTATCCGAAAGGGCCGAAAGGAAGAAAAGATCCTCTCCTTTTTTAACTTCCCGCCATGGAAGACTTTGAGTTTAGACCGTGATTCCACTCATTTAAACCATTATTTAATTAAGGCCTTGATTAGTTCAATTGCACCGTTACCGTTTTTGAAATCTTTTCTTGGTAAATGACAGAAAAAATATCTGATGGGAGTAATGGAGACATGGCTATTGATCAGTACCACCGATACAAGGTAATCATATTTGTAAAAATAAGACAAAAAATATATTGGAGCTTTCTCGAGCCCTTAGTCTTTAGAATTTTGGGGTTAATTACTATCAACATCATCATTATTATAATTGGTATTAGTATATATATTTTTATTTATCAATTGGCTGTTTACAGGAAGATGTGGGGATAATGAAGGAAATGGGGTTAGATGCCTACAGATTCTCAATCTCATGGCCTCGAATTCTACCTAGTAAGTTCGTGTCGTTCTCATGGCCGAAAAAGAAAATCCTGTGCAGCCTTTGTTTTATCCCAAGTAGCAACATCGTTAATCTTTTTGCTTCGAATTTTCTTGACCTGGGAAATGTTCAAGAGGGAAAGCTAAAAGGAGGTATCAACGAGGAAGGAGTGCGATATTACAACAACCTCATCAACGAGCTCCTAGCCCACGGTCTCTCTCACTGCACTTCAATTCAAATTTTCCCGAGTGTCTGGTTTTCTTAGTGTATGTTTAGTCACAAAGTTTATCTAAGTATGGCAATTTGAATATTTTTGATATGTTGTTGTCGGCCTATATGAGATGCAGGTATTCAACCTTTCGTGACATTATTCCACTACGACCTTCCTCAAACTTTAGAGGAGGAGTATGGCGGTTTCTTGAGTCCCCATGTTGTGTGAGTCACCATAGGATTTAATCCAGTCACGAAGTAGTGCCTAAGATTTAATAGTAATTTTTTACTTAGATAACCCGGATGATTGTTTTATTAATGTTGTCTTGTAGGGATGATTTCCGCGATTATGTAGGCGTTTGTTTCGAGGAGTTTGGGGATCGGGTGAAGCACTGGGTAACCTTGAATGAGCCGTGGACTTTCTGCTATTTTGGCTATGCGACTGGGGTAGAGGCACCCGGGCGGTGTTCGGAATGGCAAATGCTGAACTGCACGGGCGGTGATTCCGGCACGGAACCGTATATAGTCGCGCACCATCAGATTCTTGCTCATGCTGCCGCCGTGAAGTTATACAGAGAGAAGTACCAGGTGGTCGAATAATTGATCAAGCACTCAATTTAATTACTACTTCGGCTTAAAAGCAATTATACAAGACATAGATGTGATTATTAGCATTTCAAGATGAATTTTGCAGGAACCTCAAAAGGGGATAATAGGAATAACGTTGGTGTCTGGTTGGTTTGTGCCTTACTCCAATGCAAAGCATAACAAAGATGCAGCATTAAGAGCTTTGGATTTCAATCTCGGATGGTAATTAGTCGCTCCTTGAACTATAACTGAATCTCATTGATCCCACACCCCATCATGTGATTATCATGTGATTAGTCATACATAATCATTCTCGTGATTTTCATGTGTCGTAGGTTTATGGAACCGATCACATACGGTGACTACCCACGTAGCATGCGTGCTCTCGTTGGAAGCAGACTCCCCAATTTCACGAAGGAGGAGTCTTTGGTCGTAAAAGGGTCGTTCGACTTTCTCGGATTGAACTATTACACCTCTTCCTACGCGAAATATGCACGTCGTTCTAATTCGCCTCCAAGCTACGTGACCGACGCACTTGTAAATCAAACGGGTAAGAGATACGGTCTTGATTTGCAATAATCAATGATGATAACGGGTGATTAAGTTCATTCTAATTGAATCTTATGTTTCTTGTGTAGCCGAGCGCGATGGAGTTCTAATTGGTCCCCAGGTTTGTTCACCTATGCATTTTAATCGTCCTAGAATTTGTCATTGTACTAATCGTTTTCTCGTGTTGAGTTTAACTGAACATGAATAGCATAATTGGTATCGTTAATCAATTTAAATATTGTTGCTACAGGCTGCTTCCAGTTGGCTATATGTGTATCCCAAAGGAATTCGCAGTCTTTTGCTCTATATAAAGCAAAAGTACAATAATCCACTCATTTACATTACCGAGAATGGTAAGCAATCAAGCTCGTGTAATAATCACTATTATGATGAGAAGTTAAACACTTTTCGGGTTGTTAATGCCACTCTTGGTCAACGTTTAGGGATCGATGAATTCAACAACTCGACACTACCGCTAGAGAAACAGCTGTCCGACTATACAAGAATCGATTATCACTATCGTCATCTCTTGTATCTTCGAGAGGCGATTAAGTAAGTTTATCACTATCTTTTCGCTAAAATCATGGAAAGAAGCATTGAGAGTGCTTCGAAATGCTAGTTTCGTTATTGCACAAGCTGGCTTTAACTTTTGGCTGATGCGGAGGTCATCGCATTTTGTGGTAGGGATGGCGTGAAGGTGAAGGGCTACTTCGCGTGGTCGCTGTTGGACAACTTCGAGTGGGCTAGCGGCTTCACTGTTCGATTTGGCATCAACTATGTCGATTACCAGAATGGGTTGAGGAGAATCCCCAAAGGCTCAGCATATTGGTTCAAGAACTTTCTCAAGAAGTATTGAAGATGAGGATATACATTGCATACATTGGAAACTGTACTAATGTACTTATCAATTCAACCGAAGAAATCCATTAATATAGAATTGTAATTTCCTCGAATAATACAATGTACAATTTGATTCAGAAAGCGATTCAAATTTGACCATATCAATGAACAAGCGTCGGAAAACCGGAGAAACATAAAGATCCTAAAACATCCTCTTTATTAATATATATTATTTAAAGGTGATTTGTATTTTTCTGCAGTTACAGTGAGCTTCACTGTTGCATTTTCTTTAAAACCTCACAGCATAAAATAACAGTTTTTGCACGACGGGACAAACCGTCCCGAGAAGTCCAAAACCCTCATGAACACCGGCCGGTCGTTCCCCTCGTCCGGTTTGGCCCATATGCTTTGCCCCTAAAGAGAGCTGGGGATGGTTTTTCGAGACCCCATGGCTGCGGTTTTCACGGACGGCGACAGCTCTCTGTACCGTCGTTGAAGGTAGCCCGCCCACAAGGGACGGCTCATTTGACCCTAAAAGCCCTTGACAGACGGCTTCCATTGTCGAGGACGGACTGGCCGTCCCTCAAGTATGACCGCAGAGCGTGATGGCTCCTCATTGCGGCGCTCTCGTAATGAGTCTGATCCTTCTTAGTACACCTTCCTTATGGTTTCATGGCTGACAGATTATCTTTGTGGATAAGTGCGATCGACTCTGTTGACCGATACAAGAAAGACGGACCGTAGGAAAATGCTTACTGACATTAAAGTCCAAATCACGAGGTGGGACTCTCCGGATATCTATTTGGGACGTCGTGATCCATGCTCGTGGATGACTAAGAAACCGTCGTTAGAAAAGTATAAGGCTGACTGGCTCTTAACCGGCGGTGACTCCAGCCTTTATTTATATTCTATCCTGTATTAATCATTGAACAAAACCAGAATCGATTAAAAAAAAAACGTTTCGAGGGATACGCAGATTTGTCAGATTGCGACGTTCTTTATTGGAGCAACTGAAGCAGCATCACGACCGGAGCTAGCTTGATAGCTCTTCTCGAATTTGAACTTTCTTGTTATTCAACTGGTGTCTTCTTGAAACGTTTAGTGGACTATGGCCCCGTTTGGTTTACCATTCTCAAGAGGCTTTTAGCCCAGAAAGCTCATTGAGAAATTTTTTTTGGTGTTTGGTTTAGTATTTGAAAATGTTATTGGCTAAATGCTGACATTTGAAATGCTAATCCTCTTATTAATGAATTTCTTTTTTCCTGACATATATGACCATATTTACTATCATGAAATAACTCTTTTTAGTTAAATTTGTATGAGAGGAACTTTGTTTTATTTTTCTTAATGAGGACCTCCCTTTTTATATGTGGTGCTTACTCAAAAAAATTAACATATACAATCAGTCACTTCACCATCCACCGAATAAGTTCACCTTTTTTTTTTTGTCATTTTTATCTTTTGACAATCAATAGCCCAACTTTTTATCAATACACTAGAATGATTATTGATTAACAAAGGTGTTAATACTACAATAATTAAAAAAAAATTATTCAAAGTTGAAAACAAACCTAAAAGAACCCTAGGCCAAAAAGTGAGCTTTGCATCTAATCTATAATCAATTTATTTTAATATAATTTTTAAATAAATTTACTAATATATATCTTTTACATTACTCTTAACATGAAAATGTAAAATGTTATATAGTCATTGTTTCTTTTTTGCAATTTTAAAAATACTAAAACTAAAAAACTTAATTTGGTCACACTAAATGGCTTTTCAAATATATGTTTATTAAACAGTCTTGCATTTTCCTAAAGCACTTCACTTATAGTTTACTAAATAGTCTAACATTTCGGAAAACCCATTTATCTCAAAGATATTTGCATTCTCTCAAAGGCATTTCCCAAAGCCGAACCAAATAGGCCCATATCACCCGAAGACTAATCCATTGCGCAGACACTTGGGTGCGAATGATAACGTTTCTTGGCTGGGGAAGAGTTTTTTTTTTTTTTTCAAAAATAATTCTTTTCTATTTCTATTCCGGTGAACAATTTTTGAGTAAAAGAACCAGTTTGGTAACTACACAAAATTTCTACTCTTGAAATATAAAAAGAATAGAAATGTGTTTAGTAATGCAACCGTTTCTTTTTTGTATTTATTCATTTTTTATTCTTGCTCACATATCGCCGACCACTAACCGGGCGGCAGCGGTGGCGCGGCCGGCGATCGGCGGTTAGCGGTCGGTGGCGGGCGGTGGCTTTGAGCGGTTGAAGGTGGCCGCGGCAAGAGAGAAAAATAAAATAAAAATAAAAAAGAAAATTTGCTTATTTTTAGAAATTATTTCCGGGAATAAGAAGTAACTTTTTTTTTTTTTACTTCTTGTTTTTGCTCCAAATTTATTCCCGGGCTAACTTTCTAATCCCGGGAATAGAAAAACAATTTGGTGTTACTAAACGGGTTTTGTTTTTTTTTTATTCGGAGAATAAAAGAACAAAAATTGAGAAACAGACGTTATCATGCGCTGCCTTTATCCACCAAGCTTTATTTTCTTCGTAAGATAACAACCACGCATTCAGCATGTAATTATTGCTCTCCTGTCCCTGTCATTTTTCAACTTTCAAAGTCTGTGGGCAGACGAGATTTCGATGTCATAAGCAGTTCCGGTATTCGACATTGGCACTTGTAAGTTCCTGGAGATTTGCCTTAAAAATGCCGTGTAAAGTACATCGCTGGTTCAATTGAGTATTCTTGTAAAGTTATCCTCCTCGTTTCATACAGAAAATACGACATATAATTAAGCCTTCAATTCAAAGTTGGAATGGAAGACATCAGCCTCCTTTTTATTAACCTTTGGAGTGCCTGTACTCAATATCACAAAAAACTAACGGTTTTGAAAGTCACCGACCTCATTTTTACATATGTATAGAGGTCCTACTAATATATAGATAGTCGTCTCATAACAGCCCAAATTTTCGTTATGTGCCATTCGGGCGTAAGGACGGCTCACTGTGGGGTTTACATCAAACGGAAGATTACATAGTAGAATGATTGGCATTTCCATTGTACCATGACTACGCCAGCGAGAATAGAAATGATGCCACAATGAGACCGAGTGATATTGTAGCAAAAAAACAGACAGTAGTTGCTGGAAACTAGCCCACTAAGATTAGTTTTTGGACATTTTGATTTTTTAGAAGCTTAGAGGAGAAGTTAATGGAGATTGGCTATTTAGTCTTTAAGCAATACTGGTGATATTAATCTTTTTCTTTTTTCGAAAAAGAAAACTTCTTTGGAAAAGATATGACATGACATATGTAGAAGATTTTCTACTTGAGCTCCAACGTCGTTTTCTTTAACTTTACTTTCACTCCATTGAAATTAAGTAAAGAAAAATTCATTAAAAAGAAAAAGAAAAAGGTCACTAAGGGGGGCATGACAACATTTATGTTCAAAAAATAGTTTCGTAACATAAATAAATTTTTCTATTTCTATTTCTTGGACGAGTTTCGAGGAAAAAAATCTGTTTGATAACGATACAAAATTTCTGTTTTCAGAAATAGAAATTTGTTTGATAATTGAATAAAATTTCTATTTCTTAAAACATAATTTTTTTTTTTGGAGCAAATGAGGCGAAGGGGCTTCGGTGTCCGCTCCGGTGTCTGGTGCGAGGGCTTCTGGATGAGGCGAAGGGGCGGATTCGCGAGCGGCGTTGCTGAGCTCGCACTTCACGGTCGTGGGCCTCGTCGGACGAACTCGAGCGGCTCCGGTGTCTGGTGCAGAGGGCTTCTGGATGAGGCGAAGGGGCGGATTCGCGAGCAGCGTTGCTAAGCTCGCACTTCACGGTCGTGGGCCTCGTCGGACAAACTCAAGCGGCTCCAGTGTTTGGTGCAGAGGGCTTCTGGATGAGTCGAAGGGGCGGATTCGCGAGCGGTGTTGCTAAGCTCACACTTCACGGTCGTGGGCCTCGTCGGACGAACTCGAGCGGCTCCGTGTCCGTGCGAGGGCTTCGGATGAGGCGAAAGGGCGGATTTCGCGAGCAGCGTTGCCGAGCTTGCACTTCACGGTCATGGGCCTCGTCGGACGAACTCAAGCGGCTCCAGTGTTTGGTGCAGAGGGCTTCTGGATGAAGCGAAGGGGCGGATTCGCGAGCGGCGTTGCTGAGGTTGCACTTCACAGTCGTGGGCCTCATCGGACGAACTCGAGCGGCTCCGGTGTCTGCTGCAGAGGGCTTCGGATGAGGCGAAGGGGGATTCGTGAGCGGTGTTGGCTTGAGCTCGCGAGGCGATGGTGGCTTTTGGTGAGATGGAGTAGAGCAGAGCAGGTTGGGGCGTTGGTGTCGGATCTGTTGCAGAGGGCTTCTGGCGTCACAGGGGAACGAGCGGTAGGGGTGCAGGCGCGAGATCTGTTGCCGAGGGGTGCTCGAACAACAAGCGGGGACAGTGGGTCGCGGTGAGGGGGTGGATTCGCGAGCAGATGTGGATGAGCAAGAGGAGAGGTAGAGAGCGTCCAATGGAGGAGACGATCCGAGCGTCCAATGGAGAAGATGATGTCTTGAGGAGATGAGGAGAGGTGGAGGAGAGGCGGAGGAGATGATGTCTGGAGGAGATGAGCAGAGGCGGAGGAGAGGCGGAGGAGACGATGTCTTGAGGAGATGAGCAGAGGCGGAGGAGGAGGAGGAGGCGAGAAGACGTATGAGGGAGAAGGAGTGAAATTAAGGTTAGGGGAGAAATCAGAAATTGGTTAGGGGGAGAAATCAGAAATTGATTTTTGGAAGAAATTAGAAGTAGAAAATTTCTACTTCTGATTTCTCCTCCATTTCTATTTATGGAATAGAAACCTATTCCAGAAATAGAAAATTTCAGTAATGTTATCAAACAAGTTTCTGTTCCAGAAATTGGTCGGAACAGAAAAATCATTTCTGGAACATAAATAATTTTTATCATGCACCCCCTAAGAGATTATTCATAATAGTATCTTCATATCTCCGCACGATCTAAACACGACCACCCCATTTGTCTTAATCCCAGCTCGTTTTCCACATGAAAATGTGAACAGGCTTTCATTGCATTTGTCATCTTTTCAGTCTCTTCATCTATAAATATAGCCAAAACCAAAGCCACGGTCTATCCTAAACTATGTAGCACCGACACGGACACGTGACACGCGACGCGACACGACACGACACGCCGACACGTCATTTCTTAAAAATAGAGAATTTCGACACGTTCCGACACGTTATATATTAAATATATTTTTATATATAAATACATAAAAAATAATAAAAATAGCCTAGAATTAATTTATACAAAAAATATTAAATAATATCATTTATTATTTTAATTTGTTACAATAATACACAAAACTTAGAGGAAAAAAACATTGTTTAAAGAAAAAGGCTGAAATGATATTTTTAAATTTATTTATTTATCATATATAGCATTTTTATTACTTCTTTCATAGTAAAAGACTTTTTTAAAAAATAAAACAATTCTAAAAAACAAAACTGAAAAAAAAAAATTGACCCCGTGCATGTATATTTATAGCAATTTTATTACTTATTTTATTACTTATTTTGTGTATATTTATATTTTGACCACTCAAGTATTAGAAATTTTAAAATTGACCCCGTGCGTGTCGGAATTGCGTGTCGGAATTCTGGACTCGCGTGTCGGAAAGAGTTGACCACGTGTCGGATTTTTCGACACTCGTTGACCGCGTGTCGGAGCGTGTTAGGACGTGTTGGAGCGTGTCGGACACGTGTCGGAGTGTCGGACACGACACGAAGCGCTTCGGAGAGTGTCCGTGCTTCATAGATCCTAAATAAAGTGCGTCAGTCATGACTTTTCGTGTTCATGAACTGGTGCTCGGATGCATTCTAGTCCTCGTGAGCTCACCGAGTCTTTGCAAGGCTGAGTATGGTGCCTTTAAGCCATCCGATTATGACACCATCTTGCTCAACCAAAGCAGCTTCCCAGCTGGCTTCCTCTTCGGAACCGCGTCTGCCGCATACCAGGTAGATTAGATTCCATTGTCGCCACTCTCTTTTCATCCTCCATCGTTTTAACTCGGCGAAACTGAGTCCATATATGCATGCCGCGTGATTATTTATTCAATTGAACATGACAAGAATGCTCATGTTGTTAGTTCGTTTGTTTATTTGTATGGTTTTTTTTGTTCTTTTTGTGGTTCAGTATGAAGGAGCAGCTAATGAAGATGGCAGAGGGCCAAGCATCTGGGATTATTTCACTCACAAGTATCCAGGTCTCTCTCTCTCTCTCTCTCTCTCTTTAATATTTCCCTAATTATACTTGTCCATCCTTTCATTACTTGTGTGAATTGTCTTGTCGCTACCGAGTCTCAATTGATCTGACCAATAGGTTGTGATTATGTGTAATCAAAGACTTGCAATGACTTAAGGATTTTGGTTAATTGAGTGTCCTGAGATAAGGGTACCACAAGTGTTGTATTTTTCGTACGGTTCTTACTTGAGTGTCATGGCTTTTTCTTTTTAATTACTTGACCACCATAACTTTTATACAATGTTGGTTTAAGTGCCATAACTTTTTTTTTTCATTCACTTGAGCACCATATAACTTTTTAATCAATCATTAGAGTGCCACAACTTTCAAAAACATTTTTAATAAGTGCTACATGAATTTTTTTTTTTAAATTTGACATTTAAGTGATCGATTGAAAGTTATGAATTTAAGTGAACATTTTTAGAAGTTATGGCATTTAAATGGTTGAAAAAAAAGTTACGATACTCAAATAAGCGCTGTATGGAAATTATAGTATTTGTGGTGTCCTTATCGCAAGTGTCCCTAAAACACTTGCTATATGAGTAATTAAGAAAAGTTGTTTTCTTTCAATATACTTGTTTCTTGTGTCATGCACGTTTACTATATTGAGACTTGAAATATTCTGAATGAAATACGCTCAATAAATATTATAGATATGCTCTTTAACAAAACCTATTTTTAACGATGATCGGTTTTTGTGCCGCAAATGACAGGCAAAATAGCCGATGGTAGCAACGGGGACGTGGCTATCGATTCGTACCCCCGGTACAAGGTATGTAATCAGCATCTAGTACCACTAATTATATTTGATGTTGGCAAAAGAAATTGGAACAGAAAATGTTCGACTCTAATGATTAATTTGTTTTCTTTTTTCTTATTCCAGGAAGATGTGGGGATAATGAAAGAAATAGGCTTAGATGCCTACAGATTCTCGATCTCGTGGCCTCGAATTTTACCAAGTAAGACCAATAAACATTATTAATGCATGAGGTTAGAAAAGCCTGTGCTTAATCATGCAAAAAAGAAGAAGTTGACTTTCCATTGTCTTTATGTGGGGGAAATTTTCAGAGGGAAAGCTAGTGGGAGGCATCAACAAGGAAGGAGTGCAGTACTACAACCACCTCATCAATGAGCTCCTTGCCCACGGTCTTGGCTTCATTTCATTTCTTTTACTTGTTATTTTTTGTTTTTTCAAATCATTTATGTATTATCACTCCCTAATAAGCGGAGGATTTTTATAGGCATTCAACCTTTTGTGACACTATTTCACTGGGACCTTTCCCAAGCCCTAGAGGAGGAGTATGGTGGTTTCTTGAGTTTCCATGTTGGATGCTTTCAAAAACACTATTTGTTCTTTAACCTTAGTTATGGATGCTTTGGCTGAGATTTATATTCTGTTGTTACCTTAATTAGGGATGATTTTCGGGACTATGTGGAGGTCTGCTTCAAGGAATTTGGGGATAGAGTCAAACATTGGATAACTCTAAACGAGCCATGGTCATATGCTGTTGGTGGGTATGCCAATGGACAGTTGGCACCGGGTCGATGCTCCGACTGGCAGATGCTCAACTGCACGGGCGGCGATTCAGGCACCGAGCCGTACATCGTCACACACAACCAGCTTCTTGCTCATGCAGCTGCTGTTAAATTATACAGAGACAAGTACAAGGTCTTCAATCTCCTAAAACTTGATGAGGACTCATGTTTAAGTGCAATCGAATTAATCTTTCACTTCTCAATTAATTGTCATTGAGATGGACCGAAATAAGCAAAAAATAAAAATAAAAAAATGGACTCAATCTACCAACAATAAAAAAATGCTTATGAATTTCAAATTGATGCAGAAATAAAACATCTAATATGAGTTTAAACTGACTCGTGCAATTTCACCTAGAAAAAAGTGATTTTTGCAGGCATCTCAGAAAGGAGTAATAGGAATAACGTTAATTTGTCATTGGATGGTGCCTTACTCGGATGCAAAGCATAATCAAAATTCAGCGCTAAGAGCCCTTGACTGGATGTTGGGATGGTGAGTGTGCTTCTCCAACTACCAAACTCACACATAATGTGCACCCAAAATACATAGTTTGAATTTCAAAAAGGAAGTACTTGCCAATATGATTAAATGGTGAATCATTAGGAAAACGTGCGGTTCCTTTTCAGGTTCTTGGACCCCATAACGTACGGTACCTATCCCAGTAGCATGCGCTCACTCGTTGGGAAAAAGGCTTCCCAAGTTCACAAAGGAGCAATCACTGTTGGTGAAAGGATCGTTTGATTTTATCGGGTTGAACTACTACACTGCGAACTACGCAAGATACATGCGTTACTCGAATGCTTTAAATTCAAGCTACCTAACCGACGCTCGCACGAACCTCTCAAGTAAGAAAACGATCACTCTTTGGATGACATTAATCACGGTCTCAATGAAATTCTTTTCTAATAATTTCCTGATGGCATCTTGTAGCTGAACGCAACGGGATTCCAATTGGTCCAGAGGTACGTTTGAATTCTCATGCAACCCTGTTTTGTTACTTTGTAAATTTGCTACTTTTGTGTGATCTTCTTAGAGTTCGTTCCTTAATTGAGTACGCATACACCAAATAGTAGTAACTAAAACTTGAAAGAATTAGGTAAATTTTTCGAGTTAATATCTTCCCTGTCATGTGCATGATCCTATTATAAATGTTATTGCAGGCTGCTTCAAGTTGGCTATTTGTTTATCCCAGTGGAATACAAAGTCTTTTGTTGTACGTAAAGACTAAGTACCAAAATCCACTTATTTACATAGAGAATGGTGAGAAATATTATTTCCGATGATTAATTAACTAACTAAAATTGTGAGTTAATTGTTTCTTATGATTCATTACTCTCCCCATGTCTTGGTTTTGGGTCACTAGGAATCGATGAGTTCAATAACTCTACATTACCACTGGAGCAACAATTGGCTGACTATATGAGGATCGATTATTATTATCACCATTTCTCATACCTTCATAAAGTGATCAAGTAAGAAATTCTATTTTACGAATTTTTATACAATTTTCACTTGTGTAATCACTTATTTTTTTACCAAAAAAAAATCACTTTTTTTTTTCTAGTTTTTCTCATCATTCATGACAAGAAATGTGATGTGTGGAAAATTTGTCATAGGGACGGTGTCAACGTGAAGGGCTATTTTGCATGGTCGTTGCTAGACAATTTTGAATGGTCCTCGGGATACACTGTCCGATTTGGGATAAACTATGTCGACTACAAGAACGGCTTGAAGAGATACCCGAAGCAGTGGCGCTTTGGTTCAAGAGCTTTCTGGACAAGTTCTAATTCGATAATGCATCGTACACATATGACATATGTTGCGATGATCTCAATAAATAAGGATGTGATCGATTCTTGTGTAGTAAATAATTCTGAACAAGCCATTACTTCTGTTGGTGAGTTTTGTGAGAATAAATTATGCCAATGTATTTCGCTATTTCAGAGGGTTTCGCTAACAAATTGTCAAATGTGGCGATTTATTTCTTAAGCATCTCAAAGGGAAAGCCATTGGAGTAATTGGATTTTTTTTTAAAACAGCTATTCAAAATTGAAATGTCTACCCGTCGAAAACTTAATGAAGATAATCTCAGGAGTTAGATGTGGAATGGTTGGTATCGTATTGATAATTTAGAAGGAAGTAGGGAATTATATTAGATTAATGAGAAAATATGGACATATTCTAATTAACAGTATAGATTGGAGGATTCTATGAATTTTCAACAGAGACACCAAATCTACCAAAGCTTTAAAATAAGAACCACGCGTTGAGCATGTAATTGTCCCGCCCCCCCTTCTTGCGTCCTTATGACTTCGGAACGTTCAAATTCTTGGACAGTATGGATTTTGATATTATAAGTAGTTCCGGTATTCAACACTTGCATTTGTAAGTATTGACACCTAAATTTTGATGATTTATTTAATCATTTATTGATTGCATAAAAAATAAGGGATTAAATTTGAACCTTAGCAAAAATAATTTCCATTGAATTGCATGGCATATAGTTATCAGGAGCATTTGCATTAGTAGAAATAGAGCCTTTTCGTTAAAAAATAGAAAATTAATTAAAATATTATTGTTGAAAAAATAAAAAAAAAAAAAAAAAAGCAAGTGAGATTGGGTTGGGGCCAAGCTGGTCCAGCTTTCTTTCCCTTTTTCTTTCTTCTTCTTTTCTTCCTTGGCCCTCTTCTTTTCTAGGCCCAGCTTTGCATGCGTCTTCTTCTTCTTCCTCCCTTCACGCCGCTCCCGCCTTATGCAAAAAGAAGAGCAACGGCGGTACAAAGATAGGGGAGCAACAAGTCGCAAAGCATGATCCCAAGGTCGTGGATCGTGCCGGTTGTGATAGGCTAGCGGTGCGAAGCCATGCGCACTTGTTGCTGGCCAAGCTCAAAAGGAAGAAAGTAAAGGGTTTTCAAGGGGCCGAGGAGAAAGGACAAGAGAGGGCTAGCTCAAGAGGGATCGGAGGGCAGCCTCGGCCGAAAGAGAGAGAGGACAGAGATGGTGAGCTCGAGAGAGATCGGAGGGCGAGCTAGGAGGAGGGAGAAGGACGCTAGAGAGCTTGAGTGAGTGAGAGGGAATGACCTAGAGAGAGAGATTCACCATTGCTTGAGGTCCACTCGTTGCTCGCCGTTTGGAACCAAGTAGGCCTCCCTTCTCCCGTTGGTGCTCCGTTTTTGGGGGCCGGGCCGGAGCTCGTGCTCGACCAAATCGAACGAGCTTCGATCCTCCGACCCCGTAAGTCTTTAGCCAAGTCTTTGATGGGAGAACGGTAATAATTTGAACAATATCAAATCAACGCAAAGAGAATAAAATAATCTTCCCTCTTGTGTAAACCTAATAGAATCGATATAGTAGAATAAAATAAATACCAATCACGAAACACAAGACGATTTTTTACGTGGAAAACCTCATCGATGTGAGGAGATAAAAAACCACGGATCAAGTCCACCCAAATTCTTCACTATCAATAAAATTATTCTTTTCTAGCAAATACTAGAGGTACATAGTAGCAAAGACCTTAAGAACATAATTCTTGGTAATACACATAAACTTCATAAGATATCAAAGATAATCTGACAAAAAATGTAGGTTTTGATCAATCCATGAAAAACTTGATGTAGGGAGCTTCAAAACAAAAATCAAACTGTTCAGATTCGATAAAATTGTGCCACGAACATGCTGACAAAAATTTCAGCTCAATCGACCACGAATCGACCTCTCGATGCCGCCTTGATGTAAATAAGATATCGCCAAAAATCCCAGATTTTCTGCTTTCTTTTTCTCTGGTTATTGTTTTCTTTTTACGGCTATCACTTTATATAGATAATGAGAAACCCTATTTTCTCATATAACTTATCATCAAGCCTTTTTGGCTTGAACTCATTGGGTCTCCTCCACATAGGAGAACCCAGCCTAACAAATCTCCCCCTCTCACGACAATGTGGAGGGATTAACTATCCCCGCTATCAATCGGCAATGTTCAAGCTTCTCTCTTGGTAGAGTCTTCGCCATCATATCGGAGCCATTATGATCCATATGAATTTTCTCAAGTTCCAACAACTTTTCATCTAGAACATCTCTTATCCAATGATATCTAACATCAATATGTTTCGATCTAGAAATGAAAAGATGAATTCTTACCAAGATGAATTGCGTTTTGATTATCACAAAATAGCACATACCTCTTTTGCTTGAACCTAAGTTCTTCTAAGAACTTCTTCATCCAAAGCATTTCTTTACTAACTTTAGTCTTAATAAATTCAGCTTTGTAGAAAGTGCAACACACTTCGTTAATTTTGACTTCCATGACATGCCTTCACCCGCAAAAGAAATCAAATAACCGAAGTAGATTTATGAGTATCAATATCTCCTGGTCAAGTCAGAATATGTATCTAACTAACTCAAGTTTCCCGGTCCTGGAAACTGAGTTTTAACTTTGAAGTTCCTCGAAGATACTCATAATCCACTTCACTGCATTCCAGTGCTCTCGCTTGGATTTGACAAATAGCGACAACAACGTCAATCGTGTGCGCCAAGTCTAGGCATGTACATACCATCACATACATTAAGCTTCCTACAGCCGAGGCATATGGAACACTTTCCATATCTTTCTTTTCTTATCAATCATAGGACTTTGCTTTATATTTAACTTAAAGTGAGCAGCAAGTACTAACCACTTTAGTCTTGTCCATGTAAAATTTCTAAAGGATTTTTTCGATATATTTCTTTGCGACAAAAACAACTTCTTAGTATCTCTGTCTCGAGTAATTTTAATGCCAAGAATCTGCTTCTTTGAGCCCAAGTCTTTCATGGCAAAAGACTTGCTCAATTGTTTCGTCAATAACTCAATTCTTGAAGCATTCCTACCAACAATCAGCATATCATCAACATAAAGCAAGAGAATAATAAAGTCATCATCAGAAAATTTTTGGACAAACACACAAGCTTATTCGAGAAGTCTTCTTATAGCCTTGTTATGTTATAACCGATGCAAACTTTTTGTACCACTGCCTCGATGCTTGTTTTAGGCCATAGAGACTTTTTCTTCAATTTGCACACATAACTTTTTCCTTTCACTTTAAAAACTCTCAGGTGGTTCCATGTATCCTCCAAGTCACCATGTAAGAAGACTGTTTTAACATCCATTTGCTCAATTTCCAAATCTAGGCTAGCTACCAAGCCTAGTACCACATGGATAGAAGACATTTTCACCATGAGAAAAATATATCATCAAAATTAATACATTTTCCTCGACCGAATCCCTTAGCAACCAATCTAACTTTGTATCGTGGTTGTAAAGTATGTTCACCTTGCTTCAACCTATATACCTACTTATTCTTCAAAGCTCTTTTACCTTTAGGTAACTTCACCAACTCGAAAGTATGATTATCATAAAGTGATCTGATCTTATCTCGCATAGCACGAACCAATTGCTTTTGTATTCATCTTCTATTGCTTCGCATAGTACTGGTTCACCTGCATCAATAATACATACTCATTCAGAATACCTGGTGGAAGGTTGTCGGTTTCTAACGGATCTCCGGACTGGAACATCTAGTGGAACATCTAATTGAGCCTTTGGTTCAGGAATATTATTATATGTTTCAACATGTTCAGGAACATGTGCATTATTTGGAACATTGACTTTCTGCTGCTCTTCATCAACCTGTGTAGGAATATTTGTAAGAGGAACTTGATCTAAATCAACCGGATTATCACTAACCTATGGTGCTGAAATCGTATCTGCTTTCTCAATATCCTCTATTGTTTGATCTTTCATAAACACAATGTTTCTGTTTCTTACAATTTTCTTTTCAAGCGGATCATAAAATTTGTAACCAAGCATATCCTGTCCATAACCAATAAATATGCACTGTCGTGTTTTCACATCAAGTTTAGACATCTCATATTTGGGAATATGCACAAATGCTTTGCACCCAAAGACACACAAATAATCATAAGAAATATCTTTGCCTATCTAAACTTTGTTAGGAACATCAAATTCTAAAGGAATGCAGGAAGTAAGATTTAATACATGCACAATTGTACTTAAAGCCTCACTTCAAAAGGATCTAGATAGCTTTGACTGTAAAGTAAGCATCTTACCCTTTCAACTAGTGTTCTATTCATTCTCTCAGCTAAGCCATTTAATTGAGACATCTTGGGAGGTGTCTTTTGATGTCGAATACCTTGTTGTTTGCAATATTAATCAAAAGGTCCAATATACTCTCCCTTGTTATCAGTTCTGATGCATTTCAATTTCTTTTCAATCGCCTCTCAACCGAAGCCTCCGAAATTGCTTAAAAGCATATAACACTTGATCTTTAGTTTTCAAGGTATAAATTCAAATTTTCCTTGAAAAATCATCTATAGAGGTAACAAAATAAAAAGAGCTACCAAGTGATTTTATTTTCATAAGACCGCAAACATCTGAATGTACTAAATCCAATATACCTGACTTTCTTGAAGGAGGGGAGCTTTTAAATGCAATTTGTTCTATTTTCCCGCTAAATAGTGAGCACACTTCTTTAGGTGAACTTTTCAACCTGGAAAGGAGCTTCTTCTGGCTAATATTGACAAACCCTTCTCTCGATGTGACCGAGCCTCTTATGCCATAATTCAGCTGCATCTTTGTTGTCTACTGCATTAATTTTGTCTCAGGACAACTTTGCCTGCATAATGTACAACGAAGAATATTTTTGACCATTACTAAAGGTGCCGTTAATACCCCTCATCATCCAACTTGCCTGTAGAAATCAAATTTGCCGGATATCGCATATGTTTAACATTATTTAATACTAACCTTGTGCCATTGCTAGTTTCTAGGCATATATCACCGATGCCTACAGCTTAAGCTAGTCCATTGTTTTTTCGATCTTCACAGATTCGAAGTCACATGACCCATATGATGTAAAGAAATCCTTACGAGACGTAGCATGAACGGATGCACCACTATCAATTACACAATTGGTCACATGAGATACAAAATTCATCACATCACCATAAAAAATAGTGAGAAAGTCTTCTTTTAAGTGCAGCAACACGATTGTCATCACTGTCATTATCACTTTTATTCTCTTTACCTTTCTCTTTTATTTCTCCATTTTTAACCGGCGACAAAACCTTTGAATATGTCCATTCGATGACAATAATGGCACTCAATATTAGCAAATTTATTATATTTACTTATGCTTTTATCTTGACTTTTATCTCTATTTCTTGACTCGAGACTCACTTCTTCCCCTTTTCTCAACAACCAAGGCATCCGAATGTGAAAAGACGATCCTTGTGTCTTCCTTCTCATCTCTTCATTCAAAATACTACTTTTGGCCAAATCCATGGTAATCGTACTCATATGGGGCAGAATTAGACAAAGATTTTCGAAACATCTCCCGGGAGTCCGCAAAGTACCAAGCAACCATAGTGCTTATATCTCATCATCAAACTTGATTCCCATCGCAGCTAATTGATTTATAATTCCTTGAAAATAATTTAAATGATCAATCAAATGAGTACCATTATGATATCTCAGAACCATAATATGTTTTTATCAAAAATAACTTATTGTTCCTAATCTTTCTATATAATTGTTCGAGCTTATCTCATAAACTGCGTAAGCATGTGTTTCCCTCAATAATATGGTTCAAAACATTATCACCTACCCATAGCCCGATATAACCACACACTTGATTATGAAATATAGACCATTCAACATCAGTTTTATTCTCTCGATTTCTCCTCGCAAATACGGGCAAATAAAAATCTTTCACATATAAAAGATCTTTCATCTTCCCTTTCCAAATATGATAATTTGAACCATTCAATGTAACCATTCTACTTATATTCGTTTCCATTGTTTAACACAAGACAGAAAAATCAAGCAATAACCTGATGCTCTGATACCACTCTGATGGGAGAATGGTAATAATTTGAACAATATCGAATCAACATAGTGGAATAAAATAATCTCCCATCTTGTGTAAACCTAATAGGAATCAATATAGTAGAATAAAATAAATACCAATCACGTGAACACAAGATCCATTTTTTACGTGGAAAACCCTCATCAATTTGAGGAGATAAAAAACCACTGACCGTGAGTCCACCCAAAATTCTTCACTATTAATAAAATTGTTCTTCTCTAGCAAATACTAGAGGTACATAGCAGCAAAGATCTCAAGAACATAATTCTTGGCAATACAAATAAACTTCACAAGAGATCAATGATAAACCGACTCAAAAATGCAAGTTTTGATCAATCCACGAAAAACCTGATGTAGGGAGCTTCAAACGAAAATCAAATTGTTTAGATTTAATAAAATTGCGCCACGAACATGCCGACAAAATTTCAGCTCAATCGACCAATAATCGACCTCCGACACCAAATTTCGCCTGATGTAAATCGATATTGCCAAAATCCCGCATTTTCTGCTTTCTTTTTTTTCATCGCTTTCAGCTTTTTGCGGCTATGGCTATCACTTTATATCAATAGTGAGAAACCCTATTTTCTCATATAACTTATCATATAGACTTCCCAAGTTCTTTGGGTTTGTAACTCATCGGGGTCTCCTCCACATGCGGAGTGAACCCAGCTAACAGTCTCTGTGTGTTTTTTGGTCGTTTTTTGAGGACCCTAGCCATTTCGAGGCTAGGTTGAGTCGGAAATCTTAAGATTTGGTAATGCATGCGAACAGTTTGTATAAATGCCTCGATAAACCTCGAAATATATTTTATCTTATCGACATTTGAAGCTCAGTTTAATGCTCGATTCTTCATATATTGTTGAACTTTGTCTGATTCCTTCATGTTTTGATGTGCTTTCATGTGACTTTGCACCGTCCAAGCCGGTCTTGCGTATGCCCCTTCGCTAGAGATAGCCTTCCCATGCCGATGAGTGCTACGATTCAAGGCATTCGAGTCAGCGCCTATACTCATTATTTAGTGCCTTTGTTTGTCTGATTTCTGGAATTTCTATGTTCAGACCTTAGTTTAGATGAGGGTTTTTTTGGGTGAAATTTTGTGGTTGGCCGGAGTGGCCGCTAGCGCTCGGTCGTCGCCGGGTCGGGAGGATTGGCAAGTGTAGTGGTGTAAGTGCCGTGTCCATTGAGGATGGTTCGGTGTTTGGTCATATGGGTTTGAAAAATAAAAGAGAAGAAAATTAAGTTGCTAAGAAGGAAAGCTTCATGCGTCGAGGGTGGTCGAAGGAAGAAGAAGGTGTAAAGAAGGTTTGCCTTCGATCGTCGTGGTGGGGTTCCCCAGGTCACCAAAAGAAGAAGAAGAAGAAGGTGTAAGGAATAGGACAAAATAGTTAAAAGACAAAAAGAGGAAAAAAAAAAAAAATTTAAAAATTTAAAAATAATAAAAAAGAATTGGAAAGATTCCTTTTTTTTTTTTTTTTTTTAAATCTAATTGGGTTGGATCCATGTTTGGGTGTAAGCGAGTTGGATCGGATAAATCTAGTCCGAACCCATTCCCCGAGTAGTATAATAACAATAAATCAATTAAAATTAACTACGTGGCTTATTTTAATGGGCCACCCTTCCAACATGAAATGTGGAGGTGTGACTGCTCAAATCTTCATCTTCTGACGGAGCGAACGAATTAAGGCAAAACAGGGTTTTAACTCACGCCTATATGGGTTTAGGGACAAAAGTTCAAGCGTGAGAATTAGAATAGAGTAGAGTAAGACCACCAAAAAAATTCAAAAATTCAAAATATATTTTTAAAATTTTTTAAAAATTCAGAAAATGATAAAAATCCAAGGAAATAATAAAAATTAGAAAATTCAAAAATCAATGAAAAATTATAAATTTGAGAAAATCATTAAAAAATTTTAAAATTCGGAAAAGCATTAAAAATTTGAAAAACCAGAAAATCCATAAAAATCTTATTTTAGAAAATTCAGAAAAATATTAAAATATTTATAAATTCCTAAAAATTCAAAAAAAAATTTCAAAATTTTTTAATTCTTAGAAATAGCTTTAAAAGTCTTTTTGGGGAGTCTTTCATTAAATGTGTGAAAATCCTTAGTGAAAATTGTGCTCAAAATTAAACAAGCCTCTAGCACTCTACCAAAGGTTTTAATTATCCTTAAAAAATGAATGTCCTTGATTGTGCACTTTCATTATGTTGACTGTGGCATCTTGTAGCTTAGTTAAAGATTTGCTCTCCCATGTAATTTATTTAATACTTTTCTCGGTTCGATTGTTACGCTAATGAATTGTGCACCTCTATAATAGCTTTACCTGTTAGTGGATAGGCATAAATTCAATCCAAATCGCTCTAACAATTTTTTTCTTTTAAAATAAATAAGATTAGGTACCGAAATGGTACTAATTGGTTAAATAGTATAATCAAGTTTCTGGCCTTAGATTAAATTGCGTAGGAAGTGAGGTATATTCTTATGTCTCACTTGATTTCTAGCTAATTTAAATAGATTAGTGGTAACTCTTTAGTTCATAATTCTTATGAACTCCCAATGTTGCGCGAGGCATGAACTTGAGAAAGTTTGTGTTTAATCATGGGCAGAGGACTGCCCTTCATACAATACCTTCTAAACCCGCTCCCTCTCCCGAGGGATAGGTCGCACAATAAGTACTTGGAGATTTATCAAGAAGCACATGAAAACCATTATGTTTCCGACTAAATCTATTATTCTATTCACAAGAACATATTTGAAGCAAAATAATTTTGGTAATGCAAAATTATTTTTCTATTTCTAGGCAAATTTTTAATCCATAAATAGGTTTGGAATAAACGGAAAATAAAAAATTTGTACTTATCTATTTTTGGAATAAATGATAAATAAAACTCTTATCATTACTTACTCTCATTACTAACTGGTCACCCACTACCGACCGCTTCCACCATCGCTTGCTGCCACTTGGGAGGGAAAAAGTTTGTATCATTATCAAATGCATATTTTTGTTAATAAACTTGCTAAGGGAATAAAAAACAGAAAAATCTGTTTCTAGTAAAAAAATTTGTCCATCTGACATAGGTCTTAAGGTTAGTTAATCAACTATTTCTGTATATCGTCCCTCTCATTCCGATCGGAGAAGGCACGTACCATGAAGTCTTTCCGTCCCAAACTTGAATTTCGGAAGACGCCAACCCTCCTTTGTGTTAACCTTCGACGTACATATACAGAAAAGCTACCAACCTCAATTTCTATTTATAAAGACACGTGTCAGAGTTTGTGTGGATGGTCCTAACTGATAAATGGATGGTCCCAATATCATTCGACTATCTTTCACATCGAATCAGATTCCGTGACTCTACCTGCGAGGATGAAAATGATATCGCAATGTGACTCGAGTGATATGGGAGCAAGAAAACAGACAATGGTTTCTAAAAAAGTTTAGCCCATTAAGATCAGTCTTTAGACCACTTTAATTGTTGGATGCCTAGAGGAGAAGGGAATGAAGATTGGCTATCTTGTCTTCGAGCGATATTAGTGGTATCAATTTTTTTTTTCTTACCAAATTGAATCGCAATACGTATTACGACGTATATTTGATTCATTTTTCCTTTGAGACCTTATATTGAAGCTCATTTCATTTTCTAATCTTTAATAATCTCTTCATTTTGTGAATATATAATTTTTTATGAGTACATGGATGTTTTCTCTTTGTCTTTGGGCAATTAACATTCACTGACTTTATTTGTTTGGCACAAAATGAATAATTTAGAAAGCATTTTCTTGAACATGATGGCTTGTATTGTTTTTTTTTTTTTTGGGTAAAAATGATGGCTTGTATCATTTGCAATAACTAATCTATAAAAATTATTTTCTTTATCGATAACAATTTATGTTTAAATACTTTCATGGATTTATAAAAATGTTTTTCATTCATTCATTCTGTAAGCGATATCAATGATTGTATATAAAAAGATATTTTTTAGATCATTCATTTTTTCAATGAATAAACGGAATTTAAATCATAAAAAAATGTTATGCTTGTAAGAGGCAGCTAGGGGGAAAAGACCTTTCTTGAAAGCCTTGAAATTAGCTAATAAATGAGAAAACTCATTAGGAAAAGCCAGCTAACTTTCTTTTGTTCTCCGAAAGCAAAAAGAAAAAAATTCTTATAAAAGGAAGAAAATTTGATACATCATGAGGTACGTTAGTTTAAATATTACGAGCCTGATATTTATCTACTTAAACTTTAACTTCCAATTTTTTGTTAACTTTAGTTTCATCGCATTGAAAATGAGTACATAAGAATTCATTCCACAAATATTAAAAACAAAGATGAGATCACAAAGAGATGCGTATGGTAGTATCTTCATATCTCTACACGATCTAAAACACGCCCACCACTCGTATTATTCACGGCTCGTTTTCTGCATGAAAATGCGAATGGGGGATATCCCAAGGATTTATCATCCTTTTGAAAGTGATCTTTCACTTCATTTAAAAAACTTCCATAGTCCCTTCCTGAACCAAACATCCTTCTCATCCCCTTTCCTGCGCCAGAAAGGCTATTCGTCCTCGTCAACGTAATAGGACTCTATAAATACGGCCAAAACAAAAGCCACGGTCTGTGCTACAGGAAGCGTGTCAATAATGGCAGTTCGTGCTCAGAACCAATGCTTTTATGCGTTCTAATCCTGGTGTGCTCAGTGAGTCATTGCAAAGCCGATTATGGTGCCTTTGAGCCCTGCGATTACGACACTGCCTCTTTCAATCGGAGCAGCTTCTCGGTCGGCTTCCTGTTCGGAATGGCTTCTTCTGCATACCAGGTAAGATTAGATTTCCTTTTTGCATCTCCCTTTTCATCACCGTTGTTAGACCTCAGGGAAACAGAGCCTACATATGCATTTCGCATGGTCATTTTCCCATTAAGCGGTTACATAAATGCTCGTATTGGAAATTTGTTTGTTTATTCATTTGTTTTTTCTACTTGGCTTTCAGTGTGAAGGTGCGGCTAATGAAGAAGGTAGAGGGCCAAGTTTCTGGGATTTTTTCACTCATAAGTATCCAGGTCTCTCTCTCTCTCTCACACACACACACCACCAGCCTACACACCGTCCCAGAACTGATGACAGTTTCAAACCGTGAGCTTTCCTCTCCTTGCATGTAGCAAAAGGTAGACGATGTGTTCCCGTCTGACGTGATTAACAGAGATAACCGCGTTGTTCATGTAGATGCAAGTGTAAGCGGGTCTGAAATAGTTAGCCATGTTAGGTAATGTCGTCATCTATAGAAGATGACCATGTCGTCAGCAGTAATATTCGAACAACGATGATCGTTTTTTGAAGTCCGTGATTAAGCGGCTCAGCTGGGAAAGTGTGTAAAGGCGCCGGATTCTGTCCTTGCCTCGTATGGTGCACTCAGCTTTCGCCGAGTAAAACGTGTTTTTGTCTTTTGTTTCTCTTGAAGTCTAGACATGCGGTAAGACTTCTACTAAAATTGATTCATAACGTGATGGAGCAGATTGTTAGTAGATTGGAATTGTTTTTAAGACTCCATTTATTTTGTAAAAAAATAAACGGTTGAATTTTTTTTAATATATCACTTATATGGCTTGATATAATTAATTAATTGATAATATTTTTATTATGATAATATTTTATGTCTAAATATATTTATGAACGGTGAATATAGCTTTTCATTATTTATTTTTGTAAATGATATATGCGATAATTTTTAGGAAATTTTATTCAAATGATTCATTTTTCGTGAAAAAGAAAAAAAGAATCTAAATCAGTTACAGCATACTAGAATTGCCCTTTCATGTACAGCAACATGGTTTTCTATGTCTCGCTAAGCATGAGATTTTAAAGAAAGTCATTGCGATAATCTATAGAATTTGAGAGTCCCAAATTCTGATTCAGCAAATTTCGCAATTATATCATTCTCCTTTAGATTGTCGTGGTATAAAGAATTGATAAAATTGGTTTGGCTACAACCGATGCTTTTCCACATTGTTAAGAAATACATTCTATGTTAATGCACTCGGTAATAATTTCATGATTAAAAACAGGTTTATTTAACATAATCAACTTTGAAAAGAGTAAAACAAAAATTTAATTGTCGACCTGAAAATTTGATTACAAGTCTGGTGTAATAGACACCCTTCAATCGAGCCTTGAAAATGAGAGGAGACTTAAGCCCATCGTTGTTTGTGTTTTGTCTTCTTTTTTATTTATCATGAATTATGAAAACTTTAGAACTTTCAATGGATTATATGTATTAACGAAAAGCTTAGACAATAATATAAATGTCTTGTTAAATCGAAGTGTCTCCACATGCAAATGAAGTTAACTCAAAATAGAAATAAGATTTTTTGAAAATATTTTGAAAAAAATAATTACGTTTTAATAAAGTTGCGTGTTTCTAAGTTTTAAAAAGCATATATAATGCGGCTTAGCAAGTCAAGGGGGCAATCTTTAATCTTTTCCCAATTAAAATTGTGCATTCTTTAATTAATTACGCGGTTATCTTATTGCTGTCAAGTCCAATAGCTGATTTGACCAATAGACCACAATTCTTTGTCATCAATGACATAATGACTCAAGGATTTTGCGGGGTGAATGGCAGATAAAATAGCTGATTGTTGCAACGGGGATGTGGCTATCGAATCGAACCACCGGTACAAGGTACATAATCAGCATTGAGTACTACTAATTGATTTTGATGTTGGCGGAAAAATTGAAATAGAAAATGTCTCCTAATGATTAATTGTTTTTTTTTCTTGCAGGAAGATGTGGGGATAATGAAGAAAATGGAGTTAGATGCCTACAGGTTCTCAATTTCATGGTCTCGAATATTACCTAGTCAGACCATCGCTTTCCTATCTCATTGCATAAACAAATTTAATTGTCTAAAAAATTTCTAAATTAATTATATGATGATCAATTCAATCCTTTTTTTTAATCAATTTAGTCATTTCTGACTTATTTTGTTTGGAAATCGCAGATGTTCGGTCAAAATTGGTGGTAATGACTATATTGGCAAATTGTCAAAAATTTTAGAATTAAATTGACAAAATGAAAAACTTTATGATTAAATTGATCATCATACAAAAAGTCTAGGATTTTTTTGATAATATTTTCGATAAATATACTAATGCTTAATCGTGCCATTTTTATTATTATTTATTTATTTTTATGGTAGTTAATCACGAGCGTGTTAACTTTCCATTGTGTCTTTATTAGGGGTGTGTATGGTTCCGGTGGGTGATTCCCCAGGAACCGAAAAACCGCTAAGGACCTATTTCAAAAAATTGGAACGGAGAATCACTCCGTTGTTGCATGGATCCACCCGAGAACCTGGATCGCCGTCTAGTCCGTTCCTTGGTGAATCTATGAAACCAGCCTCACCAATAATAATATCGTTTTCAAATCTCACCGTGAGTACTTTTCATATCGAAGAATATTTTTCTTTAAATTGAATCGGCTTAATTAAGAGTACCATTTTTTTTATTATTAGAAAACACTACTAAGAGAAATATGTTTTTTTTTTTCCCTATTTTTGAATCATTTTAGTTGAAATCTAAAATATTCTTTAAGTTCAAAATTCTAGATGATTGTCATATGTAGATCATCTTTTCCTTTATCTTCTAACAATACTCAATCTCTTACAACATTTGTTTTACTGAATTTTTTTTGTAGAAACAATTTCACCGGTACTCCACATATTCTTGAACATAATGTCATATGTGAGTCCCGAAAGTATTCTTTGAATGAGCCATTTGTTGAGTTGTTGAAAGGTAGTTTACACACTTTACTAAATTCTTATTAAAACATAGAAACCATGAGATGAGATGGAGCCCAAAAATTTGATTTGCTAATTAGTAATTTTAAAATTTATTTTAATATTAAAAATAATATATTATTATAATATAATCGGTCCGGTTTGGATGGGATGGATTCGCCCATGGAACCGGAATTGGACCGGTACCCTGCTCCTATAAATTGGAACCGAGAATCGGACCGGTACCACCGGTTTTCATAAATTGGAACCAGGAACCGGACTCCTAGTCCCTCAAGAACCACTAGTTCCGAGCGGTCCGTGTCCCGGTTATTTTGTACACCCCTAGTCTTTATGTGTGGAAATTATTAGAGGGAAAGCTACAGGAAGCATCAACAAGGAAGGAGGGCAACACTACAACTACCTCATCAATGAGCCTTTGCCTACGGTCTTGGCTTCATTCCATTTCTATTACTTTTTTTTTTTGCTTTTCCAAATCCTTTATATATTATCACTCCCTAGTAAGTGGATTTTTACAAGTATCCAGCCTTTGTGACACTATTTCATCGACCTTCCCCAAGCCTTAGAGGAGGAATATGATGGTTTTCGTGTGCCCATGTCATGTAAGTCAAAAGAGATTTATTGTTGTGACCTAAAATTTTGGGTGCACCACCTAAAACTAGGTTAATGGACTACTGAGCTTTTAAACTTAGTTTGGGCTCTCCCAAGCCCATACCAAATCACAACTTAAGTCTAAATTTTTAAACATGCAAAAGGTTATTAACTATGAGTCATTACTAATTGGTTTATGGTAGGTCGATTAGACACCTAAATAAAATAATGACATAATTATTTTATTCCTATGAACTAGAGACTAAGGGTACAGGAACTTGATTATACTAGATTTCTCTAATGCCCTTTCGCACATTTCTTTTATTTTTCAAAAAATGTTTTTGCAGTGTAGCTTGGATTTATTTTAACCTAAATTCCTATCATGTCAAAAGGTGATCACACGGGTGTTCACCATTATTAAACATTCAACAAATAAAATAAATCTGCATCACACAAAATAAACAATTTTTTTTTTTTGGGTTTTCTCAGATTTTTTTGAAAATGCAATTTTAACTACATGTCCTAATTTTACTAACAAACAAATTCCAATTAAAAATGATCCTATTATGCAAACTAGTTAATATGCATCTCATGACCTAATTTTTATTTTTTATTAGAAATTCGGAATTAATAAAAATCCTAATTAAACTATCTAAAATGAATAATTTTCTAATTTATTTTGGGGATTAATTTGATTTAAACCCTATCCTATCATAGAAAATTATTTATTTACTTATTTATTTATTTATTTTTAAATGGGTGAGATTATAAAAATATGCCAACTTTATCTAAGACCCTATTTTTAAAAAAGGAGTATTTAGGTCCAACCCTAACCTATTTAAAAAAAGAATTATCTAAAAATGCAATCCTAAAAATATAATCCTAAAAAATCTAATTTACTAAACCTACATGTCCAATTTACTAAACCTATATGCTCATGCAGGATTTTGATTTTTTTGATTTTTTAGTTTTTTTTTAAAGATGAGTAATTATTAAATATTAAATCTAAACAATCAATATAATCAACAAATAAAAGATTAAAGTAATCGAAAAATAACCTATTGTCTCACAAGTCAAATTAACGATTATTGTAACCCTAATCATCATGACAAAGAGTTCAAAATAATTAAAAATCTGATCCGAAGTCTTACGGACCAAATTTAAAACTATAATGATTTAACAATTGAAATTCTAAAAAGCCCAAAAATTAGTATAATTAAAAAAACGATCAAACATCTTATGGATCAAATTAGTAATTACAATAATTTTGGGGAAAACCTTTGTGGATAATGCCTACAAATTTATGAAGATTAACATTCAATATTAAAATTTAAATAACTAAACTTAAAAAAATGCTATCAAATAAAATAAACATAAAAATAACATGAAAAATAAAAAAGAGCAAAAAAATAATAAACTAAACTACAAAAGAGTGAAAAGTAAAGGAAAATAAAAAACTACCTAGGGGGAACGATACAGGATAGCGCGCTGCGCCGCTCACCCTGGTCGTTGAGCTTCGGGCCAGGAGTGGCCGGTAAGGGGACGGCATGGCCGAGTTCTGGGTAGTGGCGAAGGCGGAGCTGATCGCGGGTTGTTGGGCGGCGACGTTGGCGTCGGTGTGGGGCCTGTGGCGTCGGGCATCAGAGACTACTAGGCGGCATGACGTCAAGCCTGGGGCCGTGGTGAGGGTGAGGTGAATCACGGGCATGCCGAAAGGAGCACAGAGGCTGCGCATTGGGCAGGGGCGGCGTTCGAGCTGGGCGGTAGAGATGCCTCATCGAAGGCAAGAGACAAAGGCATGGGTTTTCGGGGCGCTGGGCGTAGTTGGATTGACAAAGTGTGCACCGGCATGGCGATGGCCGTGGCAACGCGTGCTTGGCTAAAGGCTGCCTGAAAGGCAGGTGCCTGGGAGTTGGGGCTTCTAGCCGGGAGACAGTGGTCGGTGGAGGTAGAGTAGGGGCGCTAGAGGGTGAGCGGGCTCGACGGCGCCGCTGGGTCGAGGGAAGATCTCGAGTGTGAGCGCGAGGAGCCGGACGGGTTGGGCCGCATGGCGGATCTCGACCGACGGCGGACTAGTAAATCCGGATGGACAGGGGCAGCAATGTCGTCGTGATTGGCTTCGTGGGTTGTTGGGAGTCGCGGCTATCGGCGTGGAAGAAACGAAAGTGGCGGCGAGGTCGAGGCGCGGTGTTGCATGTCGAGGGGGCGGATCCTATGGAGACACGATGGTGGAGGTGCAGATCCGGGCCGCAGTTGGCGGATGCGGGTGTGGAGATTAGAGCAGCGCTGTAGGAGGGTCGTGGACGACTAGGCTACGCAGCCTGGGCCGCTCGAGCGGTGAGGCGGATGCACAAGTTGCTAGCGAGGCGTGCGCGGGTCACTAGCGAGATACACATGGGTCGCCGCATGAAGAAGATGAAATGCTCTCTTTTTTTTTTTTTCGTCACTTCACCGGTCTTCACTTTTTCCCACCTACCCACTGGTCAAACCACCCTTTTCTTTCTCTCTTTTTTCTCTTTTTTGAATTTTCTCACAAAAAATTTTATACTCTTCGAATTTGTTTCTCAAATTTTTTTTTTCAAAAAAATCCCCTAGTTATGAAAAATGAAGCTCTCTTTATAATGATTCTAGATGGCCGCTTTGTATGACATTTTCTAAGTTTCCATCTCTCGTCATATTAAATCAAAGTCGATCGTGAGCATGATTTCACAATCGCCCGATTTTGCTCGCATTTCTTCTATTTTGTAAAAATTTTGCCCTTCATTCACTTGATTTTTAAATTGCTTCGCATTTAACAAAATTCGAACATTAATCAAAATTTCAAATTTTCATGCATAATCAATCAAATCAATTTCCTCATTTTTTTTTTCATTTTTTTCCTTTTATTCATTTATTTGTTTTGATGCATTTTTAGGGGTTACAATTAACCCATTATTTAAAAAATCCATGATTGGATCACAAAATTTAGGTGTCAATAGCTACCCCTTTTGAAATTGAGCTCATAAAGGTTGCCTTCAAAGACAAGTTGAGACCAAAATTTTGATCATGCACATGCATTGAATGAGTCTTTTTTTTTTTTTGGGAAAATGAATCCCATTTTGAAATGAAATTTATATGATGTATGGAAATACTAATGCAAATGATAAATGAACTTACTTGGAATTACTTACTTTCGAGTAACTCAAGATAGATTGGTGTTACATGTCCAGGATTTGTACCATTCTACGGCCGCCTAAATGGGGATTCATTTTTTAGGACTCATACCATTTTACGGTCACTTGAATGGGGAAATATATCCTAAGACCCCTAAAGCGTGTTCAACGCTTGGCTGAGCGGAGTCCTTCTAGTTCAATAGTGCAGCCATATGTTCGACGAAATTCCTCAAAGAAAACCGAGGAGTATTTTGCGCTTTAACACTGCACTCCACCCATTTTTGCCCTTGTGCTTGCTGAATCCTTGTTGCTTCGTCTATATTCGTTGCATTTTCAAATGGTTTGTGCGAGATATTGGCATATATTTGAATTGACGATTCGCTCCATCGAAATAGGGTAATCGTTGTCGTGGAATAGGTAATCGGCGAGGGCCGGCGTTGGTCGAGAGGATGACCGTGGTGGCAATGGTCCGACGACTTTCCTTAGGGTTGTCGGTACTCATGGAACAATCGACGCGCTTGATGAGGAGCAACAGGCTTCCGTTTGTCGCAAGTAGGAGGAGAAGGCCGAAGAAGACGACCAAAAGGGGTAGAAGAAAAAAAAAGAGAAAGAAAGCACAAAAAGGTTTTTTTTTAAAAAAAATAGGAAAAAAGAAATAGGTTTTGTTTTGGGCTGTTTAGATTGCTGAAATAAAAAATAGACCCTCAAATGGGCGAAGTAATTTTTTTTTTTTTTGAAAATGGGCTTTGGGCCGAGTTTTTTTTTTTTTTTAATTTCGTGGGCCCAGCTTCCAACAAGGCCGAGCTCGATCCAGTCAACTGGGTCGGGTCTACCGCATCCGGCCTAATCTGCCAAAAAAATTAAAAATTAAAAAATAAAATTTTTTAGATTTTTTTTAATTTTTTAAAATTTAATTTAAAAAAATTAAAAAGTTTTGAAAATCCAAAAATTGTAGGGTTTGGATTAGGATCTGCCATGTCTTGCCTTCTTAGCGTAATTAGGCCTTTATTTGCTCATATATTGATTATATCGCATGTTTAATGTGCATATCTAATTATGTTGTATCGGTATGTGTTTAATTTTATTGTAATTAGGATCTGATAGCTATGATTGTTACCTTAATGATTGTGTATCCGTATGATCACCTCACATGTTAGTGGATATGTATATAAAATCAATTCGGACTGCTTGGCAAAAATTATTTCTTTTAAAATGAGCAAAATTAGGTACCGAAAGGGTACTAATTGGTCAATAGTGTAATTAAGTCCCCGACCTTAGATTCTCTAATTGCGTAGGAAATGAGGTACGCTCCTATTACTCATTTGATTTCTAGCCAACCCCAATAGGCTAGTGGCGAATTTCTTTTGTACAAAATTCCTTAAGAATATCTCAACGTCACGCGCCACGCCTAATCATGGGCCTTAGGCACGCCTTTTAGGCTTGCCTCCTTGTGCTTGGTGAATAATTTGTTTTAAACCCGACTTAGGAATCTTGTTTGAAAATATTTTTGTTTGGGCGAAGATATGATTTCTAACATTTGTTTTGTTATAAGGGTGATTTCTAACATTTTGTTTTGTAAGAGTGAATGGTTTATTTACGTTTGAAGTGCTGATTGTTTTAAATTTTCATGCATGAGTCCCCCATTGCACTACACCATAGCACACACAACTCCGTGCCGCCAGGACCCGGGCCGTATAAGAATCACTTAGGATGGTGTTGAGATGGATACCTCTTTGACTACAAGCATGTAGTACGAGTCGCCCATCTCATCCCCGAAACTTATTTCTTGATGTCAGAGGTCCCCACCTTGGTCTGCGAGCATGCGACACGGGTCAATTCTTTGACGAAGCCGGAGTCATGGGTAACACGATCTAGCCGTGAGCTTGTTGGTTTAGTCTTGTGATCCCATGGCTCCATTTTAGGCAAATCTAGAGTAGAAATCGAGCCACCGTCCATAGGCATGTCTATGGCATTGACATCCTTGCTCAATGAGTAAGTGTCGGAGTTAATTGGCCCACATGTAGGGACTAAGCATGCATCGACCTTATCTCGACTTCCTTAGAGTTAAGGAGGATGACTTGAGGAAATTTTTGAAAGCTAATCGTAAGATTTGCCCGTTTCATTCATAAATGAGCTTTTTCAAAATGCCCCATCTTTTAAAAGAATAGGATCTTCTGATAGCTTTCTTCGGGTTCGTGTTCGTGTTATCCCACATTATAAGGAACGCTATTAACCCTTCCGTGGCATTGGTAGTTCGTGAGGTATGTATATGGAAGGGCTTTGTTAATGCCGTCTTGACTGAATTTTTTTTTTTCCTTACTCATTTCGAAGAAAACAAAAACAAAACTTTCCATGCTCCTCCTGAACTCTTGCAAATTTGGTTCTTCTCTCATGTTAAAGGGTTTGGTAGCTTAATGACCACGACAACATCTCTAACTTTAGCCACTCTATCACCGAAGTTTAAAAATAGAAAGACGTTTTCCATGATTATCATTATATTGAGTGGTTAGTTTTCTGACCAACCTTGGACCCAAAGATTTCCAATGGCACGTCAAATGGCTTTGAGTTCCACATTCGGTTCGTGTGTGGGCTTACGGACTTGTTCCTTTCCGGAATTATCTGAAAGTTATGGAGTATTACCCGACCCGAGTCGCCGCTAGTTCCAAGAGGTTCAACAACTTCCACCGAAGCGATTCAAGAAGACCCGTTCAAGATAGACTTCCGATGGATGCCAAGATCCTTGAAACTCCGTCGTTAGTCAAGTCGATAGGATACGTGCCACCCCTAAGTTGATATGACAAGAGGAGTTGAAGTGAGAGCAGAAGACCTACTATGCCTTGATGGAATACATCATTAGGCATAAAATCCTAGAGAACTTACACCCGAGAATTTCCGACATACCATTAAAGACCACCCACTGAGCCGAGATCAAGTGCCTCAAAAGGAAGCTCGAAGAAGGCGAGGAACGTGCCTCGAAGTTGACCCGAGTTAGTGGGGTTGTCACAAGCAAGAACGTCCTCGTTAGTTAGATTGAGTCAAGTGCGATATGTAATGAGCCCATGCCCACATATGTTTCAATGTTAAAGAATTTGTCTCGTGCCATTATTATCGGGAGATAAGAGTCATGATTAGCACCGTTGTTTAGGAGTTTTCTATCATGTCTTCTCCGCGTTATGTAACAACCCTTACTTTTTAATGAAACGAACAGTGGGGCAATTAGATCTTTGTCATGGACTCGATCGCTCTAATCATTACTCCATGCTTACATATGCTTTTCTATCCTTGTTTAGGTACTAAACAATCAATTGTTCTCTAATGTATCGTCAACACGCTGCCAGAGATTTCACTCCGCACGAGTGCGAAAGTCGACGAGAACGAGGACACCAACATACGCATGACCAAGATGGAGGACCACTGCCCAACTCACCACAATGATGCTTGAAATAAGCTGTAAGCTCAAGGAGCCCCTTACCGACGTTTCCAGGACCTCAAGGATGTTGTTCGTGGAAGATGAGGATATCTATGGTGTGACCGAGTTATTCGAGGAAGATGTCATATGCACCATCTTGGCGTGTGAGGAAGTCGAGTCCTCTCAAGTCGTGGTCCCTCCGCAGTAGGACGATTCTCGTCTAGCCTAGTCTTTTGTTTTATGTCTTTTCCCCGTGCGGGATCTCGTAGTTTTTCTTTCTTTGTTTCATGTTTATGTCATTTGTAACGTAAAGGTCAACCCCGATCTTGAGCCGTTGGTCGAGGGTGGTGTGTGTTAAAATACGGCCTTATCTTTCTTCATTCAATAAAATAGACTCATGTTTTATTAAGGACATGTGGAAGCACACCAAACTAACCCTATGATGGTCGCCGAGGCCTAGGCCTCCATATGCTCCCTTATTTGACTGTTTTGCAAGAATGAGGAAATCCAAGGATATGAGGACGAGTACTTGAAATTTTTACATAAAAAAAAATTCAAAATTTTTTTGAAAACGACATGCATCGTTTTTATTGTTGACATTACTCTAACTCGTCCCATCGCATCTCGTGCATTACATTATGCATAACATGATAAGGACGCATGTGACTCAGATGTGCATGAAGAAAGTCCCTCGTGTTCCGATGACATTAACAATGATGATCGAAGGGATCGAGTGCGAATGGAATCGACACGAAGAATCAAAGCCGTTGACCAAGAGCGAACGATCATTATAAATTTGGGTGATGCAGAATGTCGAGAAGTAAAATTGGGGCATGTCTCTTAGAGTTAGAAGCGGAAATGATGACTAATCTTCCGAAAGAGTATCAAGATGTGTTCACTGGACATATGCCGACATGCCGGGATGGATCTTAAAATTGTGGGATATGCTTTACCAACGGATCCCAATGTGCCACCCAAGAAGCAAAAACTCAGAAAAGCAAACCAGACTTGTCCAAGAAGTGATGAAACTACCGAAAGTAGACTTTATCGAAGTGACTTGTTACCCCGATTGGGTAGCAAATATCGTGGCATGTAATGAAGAAAGATAAAT